>CM060952.1:132034439-132361939 GCA_030765055.1 Mantis religiosa | reverse complement strand
AGTTCACTTGTAGTTAAAATATTCAAACAATTCACCTATACTATAAAACATTAACATCATTAACATTAACAAAATCAATTGTCAAAGTAATCATAATATTCTTTTATGCTATAAAAACAATGGAGTGAAAGAAGTTTTTTGAGACAAATTCTAAATCGATGCAGTGCAGGTATTTGCTTTAGATAATTGGGTAATTTATTATAAAGCTGGAGGCCAGTATATACAAAACTTTTTTCAAAAGAACTAGTGCTATGTGTGATTACATGAAGGTTATCTTTTCTTCTGGTATCATGAGAATGTATCTGTGAGTTTGTTGTGTACATACTGAGATTATTTTTTATGTAGCATAATGTTTCACATATGTAAATACAGGGGAGGGGCAATATATTTAATTCCTTAAATAATGGCCTACAGCTGGTTCTTTTATTAACATGTAGTATTATCCTAATTGCCCGTTTTTGCATTTTAAAAATAGATTTTGCTCCTATTGAATTACCCCAAAATAATATTCCAAAGCTAAGAACAGATTGAAAATATGCATGATATAAAGATATGACCGATTTCAAGTCCATGATTTTTGAAATGACTGTGATGGCATAAGTTAAGACAACAACAGATGATAATTGGACTGAGGTTGAAAATGAACACAACGGCTACCAAAACTAGTCTCTCAATCATATAAAAATGTAAGTGACAAAATGTTAAAAACCGACTTCAAATAGCTTTTTTTTTTTTCCAACTAATTTTGACGTCACTGTTACTAAATTCCTCCAAACATATATAAATAATAATGAGTGCTCAGTGTCAGTAAATGCATCTAAAATGCGAAAAAAGGAGGGAAGAAGTGACACTGATGATTTTTATTAAATTCAAAGAAAATAAGTAACTAAAATTTGTATCCCCTTAGAGGGAATAATAATTTTATTTCATTTTATTTACTTATTTATTCATTCATGTATTTGATGCCTGTATGTACAAAAAAGCTGCTAGCTCCATGAAGAGATTGTTGTTGCATTACCATAAAACATAAACATAAAAAATACTAATATATAGAACTATATAATTGAGTACTAGTTAAATTCAAAATTATGTTAACCTAACTATAATCTTTAATTTAATCTTTTCAACAGAATGTTAATGACTTCACACTGTTGCTCGTGCTTCCAAATGAAAAGCATGGATTGAATTCTCTTAGAGAGTTAACACCTGCGCAATGGACCAGCATCTTTACTCATCAAGTTTATAGAGATGTACATGTCTCTATTCCAAAATTTAACCTGGAAACAGAAACTGAACTGATATCATTATTAAGCTCTGTAAGTATCAACTCAAACTTCTCCTGCTTTTCATCAAGCAAAGGTATTATAGTTGAACCTGATTTATGTGTATATCAAGGGGAAGAGGGAAGATTATTTGTAACTCAGAATTACAAATGAGATTTTGATAATGCATCTTTTTTTTAAAAAAAGAAAAGCAATACAGTGGGCTTACTTGTGTAAAATGTTTTAAACAACAAAGATATGTTACACAAATATAAATATTTGCTAATAAATCTCCACTTATCTTAAGAAGCTGATGTTAATCACTTGCTTCTAAGATCGATTTCGAAGGCACGTCACATTCATCTTCAGTTTATTACAAAAATTTATTATTTATATTTGTATAATATTTATTACTTCATTGTAACTAGCTTCATTTTCTCTGTAACAAAGATATGTATGTAGAAAATATTACACTAGTCTAAAAATTTGAACTTTAAAAAATGTGCAGAAATGAAAGAAGCTGAATCTTAATGAACTCGATGCGCTGAATTCGAAACTGCAATCAGTTTTTCTGTATCATCCTCAGATTGTTTGCAATTCCTATTATGATAAATCGTAAATCAGAATTAACTCGAAAGTTCCAAGAATGTGTATTCTAATAAAGAACTTGTGAAAAACCTCTCAAATTCTGTTAATATGGTTATTTATTTTAGTGGAAAATATGTCAATTAAAATAAAATGGCTACTCACATTTATGTAGTTGAAGGGAATGATCATTTCAGACTTTTCCTTTTATGGTTTTTTTTATGTGCGTGCGTGCGTGCGTGCGTGTGTGCGTGTGTGCGTGTGTGCGTGTGTGCGTGTGTGTGTGCGTGTGTGCGTGTGTGCGTGTGTGCGTGTGTGCGTGTGTGCGTGTGTGCGTGTGTGCGTGTGTGCGTGTGTGCGTGTGTGCGTGTGTGCGTGTGTGCGTGTGTGCGTGTGTGCGTGTGTGCGTGTGTGTGTGTGTGTGTGTGTGTGTGTGTGTGTGTGTGTGTGTGTGTGTGTGTGTGTGTGTGTGTGTGTGTGTGTGTGTGTGTAATTTACATCCTCCAACAATAAGTCATATCGGACGATGAATGGAGTGGGTGAAATGATGCTCAAATGAGCCCAGGGTCCATGGAGCTTAGATTTACCTGACATTCGTATTTTAGGATAAGGGAAACCCCCGGAAAAAACCTTATCCAGGTAACTCACCCTGACCGAGATTCGAGCTTGGGACCTCTTGAATGTGAGGCAGACACGCTACCATCCACGTTACCAAGGCGGGCATCCTTTCATGTGTTGTCATATCCTCTCTTATTAGAAACTATTAGTAGTCACTCATCACTGATGCGTCCCGTCTGCCTTTATAATGTTGTTCCATTTGCAAGATGTCTTGGTGAAGACATTTGTCTTGTTCATCACTTATTGCATCTAAATTTTCTGGAAAAAAGTCCATATGGGAATGTAGGAAGTGAATTTTGACAGACATCCTACACCCTAATTTCTGATATGTTTGAAGAAGATTTTGTACCAGGTGTTTATAATTTGCATCTTTTTGGTCACCAAGAAAGCCCTGAACAACACCTTTAAATGACCTCCATGCTGCAAGTTGCTTTGCATTTAATTTTGTATCAATATTTTTGTCACTAATCACTTTTCTGATTCAAGGTCCAACGAATATTCCTTCTTTTAATCTGGCATCAGTCAGACCAGGTAAAACAGTTCTAAGATGTTTGAATCAATCACCGTTGTTGTCCATGGCCTTCATGAAGTTATTCATCAGCCCTAATTTAATGTGTAAAGATGGAAGAAACACCTTCTGTGGGTAAACAAGTAACATGGCCTTCAAATATTACACAAATAAAAATATTTGCAAAAGAATCTCCACTTAACTTAAGAAGTTAACTTATGAAGTTCATTCATTCATTCTTTATTCATCCTTGATGTTACTACTTTCTTCTTCTTTATAAAATTGATTTAAAAAGCATATTGCTTTCATCATCAGTTAATTCCAAACTCCATTGTTAAAGAAACAATATTAAATGTTTAACATTTTAAAAAAATGTTTAAAGAAATGTTTAACAATGGAGTTTGGAATTAACTGATGATGAAAGTGATATGCTTTTGAAATTGATTTTATAAAGAAGAAGGAAGTATTAACATCAACTTCTTAAGTTAAGTGGAGATTCTTTTACAAACATTTTTATTTGTGTAATATTTGTTGCTTCACTGTGACTAGCTTCATTTTCTGTGGCCTTCAAACTTATTTTAGAACTGTCAATAAAAGGCGCCACTCTTCAGCATTATGTGTAATACCCAATTTCAACATTAATCCACTCAAATCACTGCATATACAGACATCACTATCTGTGGTTGTGAAATACTGCAAGAAATCACTATTTCTGATCCTGAACACTGTCACCCTAGAACCTGATTCTGTTTATCTAACAGCTTCCATTGTTGAAGACGAGATCCGAGAAGTTTGGCTAACTGTTTGGGTAGATATAAATCACCTACCATATTGTTGAATTCCACATGTGTAATTAAGAGTGGCTTTTCTACTTCTTCTTCCTCTGGAATATAAGCAGCATCCTTGGATGTAGATGCTTGCACTGCTTCATCAGATGAAGATCTGTCAGATTCAGATAGTTCTTGCCATGTAGAAGGCCGAACAGGGATAGGTAGATCATCTCCATGTGGGACTGGTCTTACAGCTGAAGAGAGGTGATCAGTGTATTTAATGCTTCTTTTGTATTTTCAAGAAAATCCTGTTACATTTGTTAAGCAAGGGTAACAATCATCTCCATGATTAGTTGGTTCATGCCATATCATAGGTACACCAAAAGACAAATGCACTTTCTTACCCTTTAACCACTGAGTCAGTCTTACATGTCAGTCTTATAAGTCACTTGAGGTGCCCAACTGCTATCCTTGTCACCTAATGGACATCCAAAATAATGTCTTTATGCAGTTTCTAGAACTTTAGAAATGTGTCTCTGTTGAGACTTAGGTGTAAATTTGCCGCATATGTAACAAAATATGTTTGGAGAATTTTTGCACCCACAGCTTTGTTTCTTCGTACTGTCTCATTGCTTGACTCAGCAGAATACAGTCTGACTTTCTTTTCATTATTAGGCAACAGAACTCTCTCTTCTACCTGGTACAAAGCGATAAGAAGGTGGCATCCAAGTCAGATACAGATCTGGGGAAGATGTATAAAGCGTGGAAATCTAAGCACGCTGAGTATATAATGGTTATATGAGATCACCCAAAAATTATGAAAACATGTGTGATAGAAAAAAACTGACCATATTTTCGTAAACAGCGTACCAGACTTAGTGTAATTCATTATTCTGCTTTCCTGCACATTTTTGTGTGTTTATTGGTGTTATTTTTAACTTGGTCTTGCTTTAAAGATAACATTTAATGTGGTTTGTGTCACATTCCTAGCATTAAGCACATACAACTTATTTTTCAAAAATAGAGCATTTTCACTACAATGTTTATTACTGGTGTAATGCCTACACATATTTGCACTTAACACTTCACTTACTTTATAACAATAATAATAACTTTATTCATCACAAACATTTAAAAAGTGAGCATTAGCTCCGTAAACAGGCAACACGTCAATGAAATATATAATAACAAATATTATTTACATTTATACAGGTGTTTACAAATAATAATGTACAATATTTAGGCAAAATGGCTTTACAAAGTGGAGAGAGTACAATTAATGTTTATAAACTATCCTCTAGATATTCCCGGCCACGCCGTGGCTCAGTGGTTAGACCGCTTGGCTCTCACCAAGGCGGCCCGGGTTCGATCCCAGGCAACCACAAAGTGAGATTTGTGGTGGACAACACGGCATTGGGGCGGGTTTTCTCCGGGACCTCCGGTTTCCCCCGCCATCTCATTCCACCGGTGCTCCATCTTCATCTCATGTATCATCAGTGTCACCGCCTGCGGTGCCGTATGTAGTAAAAGCGGGCATTAAACACTACGCATTTCATTTCATTTCGCATTTCTAGATATTCCCTTACTAAGTAATATGCCGTCTGATGTATTTGGTCTGATAGCCGTGTTGTTTTTGTGTACTATGCAGGTTGTCAAAATTTATATGTATATACTTGCAAAGCTCTAGTATATATTGCGATGGGAAAGTTAATATTTCCAAGTTTTTGAAAAATGGTCTACAACACTCTTTTGGTCCTGTGTGTGTTATTATGTGGGAATTTCAAAGATATGAGTCTTTATTCCCATTATTGTCTGTGTAGCTTGAAGCTGCTCCTCTTTCTTGATCATCAACATATTTTTGACACACGTCAAAACAATCTCGTCATCTTGTAGTTCCCCACACTCAGTTAGATGGTAATCAAAATGCCCAAAGGTATGGAAATTTTCACCCTCCTGAAGATCTCATTTATTGGCACAACTACATGACTACCAGTAGTATCACCAGATTTAAAGAAACTGTTTGATTGTGGAGGATACACCTGCTTCCAGGCAGCCGAAATAAAATTCCAAGGCTCATAGTAAGTAAATAGTGAGATTTTCATTTCGTGCATCAGTCAGTATTATTAAATGTTGAGCAAGCATTTTTCTATAGTTATTTTTGAAAGTTTCAGTGATACCCAAATCAAGGGGCTGTAGATGACTGGTACACTTAGCAGAGAAATGCCACTTGAACATTTTTCAAAATTATTTGAACTAGTGTATAACATTTCCTTTCTCTGTTTTCTATGGCTGATTAAAAGTAACTGAGAACTGAAAAACAAAACTGCTATTCAACAGTGAACACCAGATACCAAAAATCATCTTTACTTCTCGTTTGTAGCTATGACAAACATCTTTGTCTTTTATTTAAGTTAATTGATATTATTCATTTCTTCACACTAGCCGTACTATACAGGCTAAGGTATTGGATTGATAGAGTCAACATGAAAAATTCAATGCCACGGCCGGGATTTGAACCACGGATCTACTGGTTTCCATCCAGACTGGCCGTGGCATTAAACTTTTCATGTCAACTCTATCAATCTTTGTCTTTGTTTCCATGGCCAAAAGCTATCCACACATCTTGTGTCTTTATCAGCAGCCATAAGGAGAATGTGTCTCTAGTTTCTTTTAAGATTTTGTATGCCATATGTTCATTTAATTACTTAAAACACAGCTGTGTTACATTGAAATTTAATATACATAACAGTGAATTATGTATAAATGTATATATGTGTTACATATGAATAACGTTCTGTTAACATGTTTCTAAGTTACATTTTTTCCAGGACTTACAAATATTTACCTAGAAATATAAATTACTTAAAACTAGGTTAGTATACAGCATGTTCAAATGTATTATTGCAATGATTAATACAAGTTTCAAAAACTTACAAAGTCAGCTGGATTTGGCAATGGTTTTCTTCAAGGAAAGACCATTCATAAGGAGGCATAAAAGAGAGGGAATATGTGAGATTAATGATTCTATTTTAGTTAATTGTGTTTGGAATATTAAGTAATATACATTAAAAAGGTCTATGATTAAAATTATTGCAGAATTTTAGTGCTCCTTGTGTATTTTTGTATGCTAAAGTCAGAAAGCAATCAACTATCACATATCATTATAAGAAATGATACTTAAATAATATTGTCATACTGTAGATTTTACAACATTCATAACTAAGAGTTCAGTTTGTTAATAGGCATATAGCAGGCTCTGAATATGATCACATCAGTATCACGCAAATCAAATGAGGGCATTTTTGTTGTTCTTGGCTTAAGAGGATTTATGAGAAATAATGATGACTGATATGTCTTTCAGACTTTAGTACATTATGGACAAACAAGGCCGCCTAATTTATAATGGTCATTGAAAATATGAACGAAGTAATATTAAGCTGTGGTATTATTATAAATGAGTTAAAGCATTATTTCCTGAATACTCTGACAGAACTTTTTCCGAAAGTATTTGGTGCATAATCAGGAAACATGAGAGATTTTTCACCAAAACATTAAGATCATACCAAGGTTTGTAAGCAGCATGAATAATGGGAAACTGCCTGAATGTTCTCACATAAGAAGAAAAGTGGCATGCACAATTTAACCATATGGCCCAACTAAATTTCAGTTTATGATATATAGTAATGCTTGTAAAATATACCTTTAATATGTGGGTAATTCAAATATAAACAGTAAATGTTGTGTATTACGGGGTAAGCAGTTCCGAGTGTGATAACAGAGTGGGGGATCGAAGGTCAGTCTGTTAAAAAGAGGGAACTAGCTTGGTCAGCTACTCTGCTAGGTTCTTGTGTCAGTAAAACAGTGAACAGGAGGTTTCTTTGTCTGTTGTGCAACACAACATAATAAAGTTTTTAACCTATTAAGGGGTTAAACCTTCAGAAATTTAAACTTATTTAAGGGCACAGTGTGGGGACATCACATAGTCCCAGAATCGAGTGTTTACTTAGGTCAGACTATTTAAGGGTGGCCAAAGATTTGTGAAAAATGAAAGTCATGCTTGACAACCAAGGTCAAGTCTCACAAGTGACAATATCCATGTCGTTCGAGAGTTTATTGAAGACAATCGCCGCTACACAGTTTAAGAAATCATATCAGAAGTGGTTGTCAGCATTGGTAGTACTCACAGCATTATTAGAAAAATTAGTGTTCATTGGGTTCCAAAGTTGTTTAGTGAGCAGCAAAAACAAGCTAGGTTAGAGATCTGTGACAGACTTCTGAATTGATTCTGGCTAGAAGGGGGGATTTTTTGAGGTATATCATTGTATGTGCTGAGACATGGGTTCATCATTATACTCTATAATTCAAAATGGTAGGTAAAGGGTGGCAATGAAAGGATTAAGTCTGCCCAGGAAAGGTCAAGAAATGTCACTCAGTCAGAAAAGTCCTATGCATTGCACAACAGATGAAGGAGTCTCCTGCTCACTAATGGCTGTACTGGTGCCAGAATCTAGCAGAGAAGCTAACCAAGCTAAAGGAATCTCCTGTTCACTCATGGCTGTACTGGTGCCAGTATCTAGCAGAGAAGCTAACCAAACTAAAGGAATCTCCTGCTCACTCATGGCTGTGCTGGTGCCAGTATCTAGCAGAGAAGCTAACCAAGCTGGTTCCCCCTTTCCTAGCAGATGGATCTTTGACCCTCACTCTGCCATCACTCTCAGAATTGCTTACTCTGAGGTACACAACAATTACCATTTATATTTGAATCACCTTAGACATGCCACAGAATTGTATCAATGAACATTATTTTAATAAATTCAATCACAGTATCACCTTTATAAAATTATTCATGAATACTGTGGAAAAAGCATATGTGATTAATAGATAAAACACAAATTCAGCCTTCCTACTACCGAAACTGACATAGACAGTAAATTTTGCAGACTTGTTTACTTAGCTTAAAACACAAATAAAATTAAAAATGGCTAATGATTCCTTTCTTGGAAGTTTTGAAAACAGTGTTGTTATGATAAATTAACTTTAAAGAGAGTCGATTAATGACACTAAACAACAACAGTGTTGTTTAGTGTCATTAATCGACTCTCTTTAAAGTTAATGGCTAATGATGTTTATAAATTAACCATCTACTCAAATTCTGGTTACAGTTGGGTGTTGAAGATCTATTTGGACATGCAGCCGATTTAAGTGGCATCACTAGACAACACACACAAGTAACGCACTTTCTACAGAAAGCTAATATTGCTGTAACTGAACATGGAGTAACAGCTGCTGCAGCCACTGGTATGTTTTCGGACCCTTCAATAAAGAATATATTACTCTCTTAGTATTAAATTTAATAACTATGGAAACTAAACAAACATACACACAACAGAAGTTCTTATAGGTAGTAATAACTCCCACACAAAAGGCTCTTTATACCAGATCATGAGAGTTTGACCGTTTTTAAAACTAAAAGCTAAGAAATATGTACCATAAAATGCAATAAACTGTATGAATTCATCATTTTATCTTGCTAAAATTTCAACCATAGACTTGCCAAAGCTCTTCTTAAATCACTGCATGCTGTACAGGTAAAAGCTGGATATCATTTTCCAATGTTCTGTTGGCAATGCAAGTCCTATAGTTTCGAAATTTTCATATCTATAAGTTTATCATATATCTAACGGGTAAGCAGTGATGCAGTGACGGCTTTTCCGCAGTGTATGATTGTTCAGAGATAATCAAAGCATACAATGTTCACATGCATTTAAATAAGTATATTTAATGTAATTAGCATACCAGTTATTTAGTCATTTTTGTAGGAAATTAATAAGCTAACATAAATATATAATATACTCTAGGACAATCCTATTAAAGCTGTGCCATATAGAACAACTAAATGATGATGATGATGATGATGATGATGTTGATGATGATGATGATGATGATGATGATGATGATGATGATGATGATGATGATGATGATGATGATGATGATGATGATGATGATGATGATGATGATGATGATGATGATGATGATGATGATGATGATGATGATGATGATGATGATGATGATGATGATGATGATGATGATGCCCTTCAGGCAGAAGTTCTTAACATCGGACCAGGAATCACCGCGCTTGAAGCAATCAAGACTACGACCACCGACAGTCATCACACCATACAGGACCAAATGAACACAATGTCCACGCGCACATTACAGGAACCTCTCCCTCATTGACCGCCTGGACAAGCACCTGGAATACTCTGTCGCCTGTGGCAGGAAACTGACTCCGGTAGAGGAGACCCAGAAGACCCTTGATACAGTAATAACCGGATGCCGATCACACTTCAGACCATTAACACTAGCTTCAACGAGGCATTAGAGTACATCTACAAGGAGCTTCATCTACTTCTAAAGGAGATAAGGATGCTCCACATGGAATACCTTCAATCCGGACAATTAATAAACTATTTGCCAAGGCGTGACCCGCCACAAAAATGGCAATAATGAGAACCACCCCCAATATCCTCTCCCACCAGTAACCACTCCTTCACGCCACGATCAGGGCCAACGGTTATGTTTGTTGTGCGGACGCGTTTATTTTGTATAACTCCGTTATAGTCGGAAGTAACATAATTTCCTCTGAATAACGAGGGTGCATTAAGCAGGGCCTCCATAGGCTGAGATAAAACCACCCACTTTCCTTTCCACTATCTACCTCAGACTATCCATTGTTGTTGTTAAAAACAAATGGTATGGTACTTGCCATAGCTTTTGGAGCTTGCACCAACGCCCCCTGGTCTAGATAGGGCGATACAGTCACACCAGATCAGCCATTTGAAAACTATGTCTAGACTTGCTGGCTTTACTGGATCTCCATCCTGTCACTCACCACCTCACCACCTAGATGTGTTGACGGGCCATATCATTTGCGTATCGTGAAATAATGCACGAGGTTCTTCACGTAATCGACAACTTGTTTTTCCGTTGCGGTGCCTCCTAAACATATGGTCGAAAGGTTTATGCAACTCCCTGACGAAGACCAAACTAGCTGGCTTCATCCGGTAACATTATAAGACGAGCTGTAGGCCAACAAGTAAAACAGCACACTGACATTCCAATCCCCTGGGGGTTAGTCACGACCTTTCTCGGGTGTTCCTCAGGTTCTAAAGGTACCCTCCATCATGCATTATACTGCGGATAGGGAGGTATCGTTCGCATCTTGCACACTCCGAGTCGCTAGATCTCTCATCAGGTTAGATTCGAATATTTTGCTCTGATCGCTATGTAGTTCCAATGGCACTCCAAAGCGGCAGAACAGTTCTTCCATGAGACAGTCTGTGATAATCATAGACATTTGATTTGGTATGTAATACACCTCTGATCATTTTATGAAGTTATCCGTGGCCACAGATATTTGTTGACACTCTCGGACACAGGGAACAGTCCAGCAATATCGAAAGGCATTCCCCGTTATACTGAGATCGCATCTCTTACTATGGGGGCTGCGACTTTCCGCACATACATGACATTGGTGACACTTTCCCTCAGCATCCGCCCTTGGTCTCAATCAGTATTACCTCTATTGGAACTTGTCAATCGTTCGGGAGGTTCGAATATGCCCTTCCGAGGTCAAATATGCACTACCAATATATATTTTCTCCCGGACTTCCACAACCTTACTCCGAAGAAGTACCACTGCTCTCTCTGGTTCTTCTCTTAGAAGACTCCCAAATTCTGAAGGGCACAACTTTCTTGATCTTGGTGAATACCTTGGACCCAATAAGATCAATATTCACTGCTACTGGGCCCAATACTCTTTTAGTACGGGTTAGTTCTTATTTCCACTTTCTGAGGAACACCTCATTTTGGCGTCTACCAGCCCCTTTTATAGCGTACGCTATCCCAATCATCTCCAGTCACCATCGAAACCACACGGACAACTGTGACACGCTCCTTCTCCATTCTATTGCAGTGTTGGCCTTCTGAACGAAGCCTCCGCGTTGAAGTGGGCCTTCCCTTCGGATGTTCTGAAGTCAAGTTGTAGCTATTAGTGCCTCTGGACCTAATGGGGCATCTGTCTCTTGAGGTTCTTGAAACTGAATAGTCAAGTGACAGCAGAGTGATCAGTCCTCAGCCATAACGGATAACCGTACAGGTTTTGCGGAAATGTTTCAGCACCTTCTCTACTATCAAGAGCTCATGCCAAGTAACGTAGTAGATTTTCCCAGCCTTGGAGAGAATCTTACTATAGTGGTCTCATTATCATCCATCCTCCATCTAAATAGTACGCTAGCAATGCCATGGTCACTGCTGTCAGTCTCCATGAGGAAATCGCTGACTTATTTTAGGAAACTAAACTTGGCGCAGAGTGGAGTGCTGCCTTTAGCACCTGGAACGCTCTCTTGGCCCCTTCCATCCACATACAAGGCTGGCGTTATTCCATGGCGAGTGACAGTCTTTGAGATGTTTAGAGAAGATCGTGATGACCGACGGTAGCAATTGCACAACTCCCTTTATCCTTCAGGTAAGGCCAATCCCCCACCAGCTGAGTCATTTCCACATCCGAGGCCACCTTAGGTGATGAGACTACGAGGCCAAATTTGTGAACCTTCTTACCGAAATATTGGCACTTCTTCAAGATGACTGCCTGGAGCCTCTGTAGCATCTTGCTCAGTTTCTTTGGATGATCCTCAATGTGATACTGACGGAGTATAGCAGATAGGTGTAGTAAGTTAACACCTCAGGAATTGAGTTGGTAGCATATGGAACACCTTATTTGTTGGGACATTCACTACAACTTATTCTCCAACTGTTCAATTGGCAGGGCGAACTCCTGCAGTGTTTCCTCTGGCTATTTAATTGTCAACTTGAACTGCCTTCGAAGGCTGTGGTAAGTGGTGGTTTCGGAACCGGTTTTCATGGGCCTTCCAGATGTTTTCGGAAACACTGTCGACGTAGAATTCACATTCAAGATCTTTATCTTTGCAAACTTTATATTTCAAACAGAACAAATTTATGAAATAACTATATCTACAGTGTTCCATGTTAAAATATATTACTTTGTGTTACTAATCATTTATGGAACATAATTTTCAACTTCTCAAATCATAAGCTTTGCTCAATACTACAACATAAATGTAAAACCAGGTACTTTTAGATAGGGTGTTTACCAATGTTATGGAAATTCATGGGGAACCCTGTGGACTTACATCAACATATACAATACTGATGATGCTGATGATGATGATGATGATGATGATGATGATGATGATGATGATGCTGATGATGATGATGATGGTGATGATGATGGTGATGATGATGGTGATGATGATGATGGTGATGATGGTGATGATGATGATGATGATGGTGATGGTGATGATGATGATGATGATGATGATGATGATGATGATGATGGTGATGGTGGTTGTGGTGGTGGTGGTGGTGGTGGTGATGATGATGATGATGATGATGATGATGATGATGATGATGATGATGATGATGATGGTGATGGTGATGATGATGATGATGATGATGATGATGATGATGATGATGATGATGATGATGATGATGATGATGATGATGATGATGATGATGATGATGATGATGATGATGATGATGATGATGATGATGATGATGATGATGATGATGATGATGATGATGATGATGATGATGATGATGATGATGATGATGATGATGATGATGATGATGATGATGATGATGATGATGATGATGATGATGATGATGATGATGATGATGATGATGATGATGATGAATTTCTTTCCAGTTTCTCTCTCTACAATTTCCCAAATAGCTTTACCTTTATTTTTTGCATTTAAAATGAAGTATCTATTATAATTTATTTTAGCTTGGATAGTAACTAACTTTCTTTAAAATTCTGGCATATGAATTGTAATACTTTCTTAGGGCAAAATTGTCTGTATACTTCAACTGCCTGTAAAGTTTCCTTTTTTAAATGAAATAAGAATCCCCTTGGCTAACCATTTTCATTTATTTAGCTGGTTATATGATATTACTGTCTTTTTAATAGGAAATGCAAGGTTAAAATGAACCTTTACAACATCAATAAATTCAGAAGCTTTACTATCAGTATCGGGTTTATGTGTCATATCGTTCCAAGTTTCCTGTGTTAACAGATACTTAAAATATTGTACATCATCAAAATTAAAATATCTTTTGTACTTAATTGATGATGAAGGGGTTTTTAGCTTTCAGTGATCAAACTTAGGTATATGCAACAGCTTTGTATTATGGAGTTGTAACAGTTTCAACCAAATAAACAGAAAGCAATAACTGTCTGAACTCCTTTACAGTTTTGGAATTATGCAAAAAGTTTAATTTAAAACCCCCACACAATATTAAAGGTTTGTTTTCTCCCCTAATAAAGCTTAGCAGCATTTCCAAATATTCAAAAACAGTTTGTATGCATGAATCAGGTGTCCTATATGCACACCACACTTATCTTACCTGCATGTTGTATTTCTACTGATACATGCTCAAATATTTGTTCCATATTTAAGTGGCTTGTTTGAGTGTGAATTTTATACTTCAAATTATTACGCACATATAAGGCTACTCCACCATTAAAGCCAATTACCCTATAAAAAGAAGTTGCAAATTTCATACCTGATAACCGATAGTTATTAATCTCTACTTGTTTAATCCAATGTTCAACACAGCATAAAATATTAACATTTTTTAATACATTACTCAGCAAAACTTCAAGTTTTTCTATTTTATTTCTAAGACTCTAAATTTTGAATCAGTAAAATAGGGTTACAATTAGGTGTGGTATTATGAAATTGCCTATCTCCATAGAAATTAACAATTTTTTGAATTACTAACTCAGATGCTCTACAGCTACTAATTGTGACATCTGAGGTAAGTAATGATCTTGGCCTAACAGATGATGCAACCTCAAAAGTTCCTGTCTCCATGGTTACTGGCTGATATTTACTAATCAGTCCACAACCACATTCTTAGGCAGTTGAAGGGATATATTGTTTTTTGAGTTCACTATTATGTAACTATCATTTGATAATTACTAGCGGCTATACTACATTGCTTTTTCCATAAAATCAACAACACCTTTAATTAATATTTCACTTAACACTTCCTTCCTTCGCTTATTAAAATGAATTCCATGAGTAGTGTACATTTCATGTTTTGCATTAAAAGTATTAAGTATGATTTCCATACTTTTTACACATTAATGATATGTTTGTATTCACTGAGATTCTTTCAGATTTTCATAAGAATTTAGAAGCTAATCTCTTTGTGGAAGTTTTACTATAACCACATTTGTATTTTGCAGAGAAATTATAGCTTTTTATAGTTCTGGTATTATGTTTTCTGATTCACCATTTGCGAGGTCATTGCTCCCACCCTTAAGAACTACACAATCACTTTTTGTAAATTTCGAACACTTTCCAAAAATGTTTCATGAAACTTTTTTAATATTAGCTCCAGTTTTACGAAAACACTAGCCTGGGAAATTTTCTCATTTGCGTTGTTGATCATATCCACAAGAACTCTGCCATGACTATCAGTTTTTCTATTGTGCTTGGGAATAGGAATGTGACATGAGTGAAACCAATTTGTCATTTTTGTTTAATTCTGTCGTTAATTTTTTCTTCTAGGTTTAAAGACTTTTTCAACTTTCAAAGTTTGGGAGGCGGTTAAGTTTATTTAATAACCATTTAGTCAAATTATATGTGGAGTCATTTATGCTAGTAGTAACAGGTTCCATGACTTTTCCTATTTTGTGTAATTTTGGTAAAACATAGAGTCTTGGCAATGTTGGATTATCTACTTTAATTTTGGTAATTCTTTTTCTTTGATTGAGCTATTTCCTTTCAGATTTTTATTTATAGATTTGATGCAGTAATTTAATAACTTGGTTTAGACGTTTATGTAATTATCGTCCTGTAATAGGTTTTCCATCCTCTTTGTATATTCTGCATTTTGGAAAAAGTGACATAGAAAAAAAAACTGATTACAAATATTTTATTAGAAAGCACTATACTTACATAAAATATTTGTTATTTAAGGCAGAACCTCAACAAGTTTTTACCAAAAAGTGATTAAAATAGACTTGTTAAAAACCGATTTACTAACAAACTTCCTTTCATTTCCTTTCAGTATTGTATTCATACTGCAGAAACTGATGGAAGCAAACTATAATCTTTCCCATTTACTGATGTATTTTGGCATTGTTGGATAAGAAATTTAGTTTCCTGTCTTTTTAACTTATTTTTTATACAAAGGAGCCTACAGGTTCTCAAAATCTAGACTTTCAATCATTTCTACATTTCTACTGTCTAACAAACAAATATGACTACATCTAATCAATAGAGATATCTATTCTGGAATGTACTATACTCAGTCTTTGGTTTGAACTCTAAGACTCAGTATGACAAATAAGAGTGTCCTATAACAAGGAAAAGGTGGTAATTTTTTTTTAAATAAGGCTAATAGTACTCTTACCAAGGCATAATTTTTATTTTCCCCAACCCCGCTGATGCTTTTAATTGTTCCAATTCTTTACTAGATACCTTCTTTTGCATTCATTCCAGAGCTGCCAATATTAGTTTCCAGAACATAGTTATTCCTAAAAATGTCTCCTATTAGCCATAAACATAAATTTCAAGTCTATTTTCCACATGCTCAGCCTACATATCTAAGATTATGTCAAGTGATACCAGAGAAACTCATTACAAAAATAAGATAAATGTTTCGAATGTAAAACTATAAACAAATTTAAACTTAAATTACCTTCTCTTCTTTAGCCCATCATTACTGCCTTTGTCACTGTTATAATATTTGTTGAATGTAATCATAAAACATGTTCCAGTCAATCTTCTTCTTTCTCTACCCTTATGTCAAATACAATATAGAATTATTTACAATTTATTAAGATATTCAATTGCACTATAAAAATAATTCTCTATTAAAAATTGCTTTGCTTTTTTTTAAAACCGATTTATCTTATCTTCTAATTTTAAGTCATTTGGAATGCATTAGAAATTTTTACAGCATTAAACACTTTATACCTTCTTTTTGTTCAGTATATCTTTAAGTTCCTTTTGTGTGCGTGTGTGCGTGTGCGCGTGTGTGCGTGTGCGCGTGTGCGCGTGTGCGTGTGCATGTGCATGTGCATGTGCGTGTGCGTGTGCGTGTGTGTGCGTGTGTGTGTGCGTGTGTGTGTGTGTGTGTTTGTTCGCGTGCATGTGCATATATGTGTGCGTTTTGGCTTTCTGAGTCAAATACTTTCTCTAAGTATTTAGTAATGTACTCCAATTGATATTGGGTACAATATCATTGTGCAATCTGGTCCATAGTAATTGTAATAAGAAAGGGCAAAACTTTGTCCTAGCATAACAACTTTTAGATTAGTTGTTGCTCAGCTACATTGATATCATCAGGCCATGGGTCCAAGGCACTACACTGTGAAAGGAAAGACCAGCTTATTTGTGTTGCATCAGAGAAAAAGCATATATTTCATTTGGATAGGTAAAGCGAGATGAAAAATTCAATGTCATAGCTTGGATTTGAACCATGAATATACCAGTCTCCATCCAATTGCTTTTAACCATTGAGCTACAATAACAACACATGCCAGCATAATTCTCGAACTGACAAATAATTTTCTCAGTGAACCACTAGGAGATCTCATGTACAATGAGATTCACATTGTAGCAACTTAATTAAGTACATAAGTCCCAGGCTTGTAGTCTGACAGTTATTGGGTAATTTATTAAAATTAATTATAATTCCACATTAGATATAGACATGATTAATGTGGAAGAACAATTAATATCCATCAAGTACATTTTATTTGTTTATGGTTTGATTCCTCTCTATTTAGAATGTGTAAAATAAACAGCATTTCAACTTTGTTTCAATAATGTAGATAGTAGCGTAAATTTTAAATATGTATGTATAAACGTGTAAATAATGATTAACACACATGATATACAGATTATATGCTAGTGGTAACCTGTAGAAATGTTGCATGTTTATTCTGCTGATCTTTACCAGCAAACAGTTGTGTGCTGTAAATGGGTTACTCTTATCTACTTGTGAATCCATGGATTTTCAAGGTTTGGTACACTAATATGTTGATATCATCTTTACAACAGTTCCAAACAGACATTTAGGTGATGCATTAAAACTACTCAATTTGCAGGGAAAAGACATCAGATTCCTAATAGAAAAGGAAGTCAATGGACAACTCTCTTTCTTGGACCTCTATATGACAGAAATGACACAAACATAAAATTTGGAATTTACAAAGCCAATACAGTCAGAAAATTACAGAAAAATTGTAGCTGTAATCCAATTACACATAAAATGCAGTAATAGACCATCTTATACCCAGACTAGTCAACATACCTATGGATAAAGTAGAATACTGCAAGGAACAAAAAGCCATACTTCACATAGAAAAATAAAATTGGTACAACAAAAATTGTTACACTAATTATAACACATTTACATGCATGCATTTTTTAAATTAAAAATTACAGGAAGAAAAACAAGCACAAATTAGAATTTATCATTTTAAGGAATCACTAGCAAAAAGGATGGTAATGACAAAGAACAGTAGAACAGAAGTTCCCAGTGACAAAGAACACATTTGAAAAAGAAAACTGCTTCTAATATCAAGATATCTCCTCAATATGTTTTATTGTAGTCATCTAGCATGTACCTTATGTACATCTTTAGCGGTGTGCTAAGAAGAGGCGATGTGACGGTAAGGAAGGTTATGAGAATCAACAAAGAACTGAATTGGTTATGCTCCACTAAACAGTGTACTTTCTTAGATGTGAACTTCTGGCTGACAGAAAGCGAATTTGGAAGAGATGGTGTGCATTTTAACCTACAAATTTGGCAAGCTACTGTGTGATGTTATAGGTGCAGTGCTACAGGGAAACTAATTTGCTCAGTGGTGGATGTCAAAGTGACAGAGGAAAATAACTCTAGTGTAAACAAATACAAGACTTTTACTGAATTTAAAAGAATATTAAGCAATTTTATTTTTATTTTTTTATTTATTTATTTATCTGCCGTAGGAGTCAGCCAGACTCGTGGCATCCTCAAAAATACAGTTTCAAAGATATAAAAATGAATTACAAATATGATTGAAAATGTTACAAATTAATATAAAGTCTAATACACTAGTACATTTTAAAAATACATGCAGTAAAATAAAATTTATTATTACAATTTTATATTAAAAATTAACTGATGCTAAAAGGTAAAAGTTTTAACAATATAAGTTGCACTGATTGCCTAAACCTTCTGTATTTCCTTTTACACAAAATCTGTATAAAAATCAACACTAATTTAATATTTTACTTATCTGCTTAAATATTCCTCAAGTGTATAAAAACTACCATTTATACAGAACTTCTTTAACTCTCTTTTAAATCTATTTGTTACTTGTATACCTTTTATTTCCCCTATGAGCTACAGCATGAAAGTTATTGATTTCCCTAGTTTCATAATTATGTATTTGACTGTTTTCTGACTTATAAATTTTGTTTTTGCAAGCATTATTACTTCAAATATATATAGAGATTGTAAGGTCAGGATATTTAGCTTTCTAAATGCATCTCTACACGAGTCAGTTTGTTTTAAACCTAACATTATCCTCACTGCTCACTTTTGTAGGGTGAAAATCATCTGTATATACTTCTTTGCACACTGTCCGCAATTTGCCTATAGACATACTATGTTTCAAGCATCGTCACAGTCTAATTTCAAATGACAATCATTATTCACAAAATACAATTTATATAAAAAATATACAATTCATGAAACAGTTTCCATTATAATTCATCAGTTCTATATATACATCTTTCTATTAAATACATTTTTAATACCTTTTTGAAGCTATTTCCAGGTAATGTTTTTAAATAATTTGGCAATTTGTTATACAATATAATTCCCTTCAATAATGGTATTGAATAAGATGTATCCTTGGATGAAAATGAAGGTAAAATAACCCTAAATAGTAACTTTAAAGATGAGATGTTTAGACTTTTTTACTTAAATTTACAGTACTTAAGTAATAAGCATGTTGCATTTAAGTACTTAGCAAATGAAATAAAGCCCCAGGTTGCCATATTAACGGAACATGGAATGAATTATCACCAGCTAGAACTTCTAAGTATTTGTAATTATAGGTTAGTGAGTAAATATGCTAGATCTACATTCAAAAGTGGAGGGGTAGCAATTTTCGCCCAGAATGGATTGGGTGTAACTCCCTTAAATATAGAAAAATATTGCTCAGAAAAAGTAATGGAACTGACAGCTATCAAGGTATCAACAAAATCAGAAAGTGTATATGTTTTTGGGGTCTATACATCACCTAGCGCATGCCTGATACAATTCTTACACATATTGGAAAGCCTCTAAGATAGATATTCAGGAACTAATACAAAAATTATTCTTGCAGAGGATTTCAACATAAATCTGGATCCAATGGACTGTAACTATAAAAAACTATCAGAGGTTCTAACTTCCTTTAATCTTGTTGAACTAATCCACACTCCTACAAGGGTTATGAACATCTCAAAAACAATAATTGATCATGTTGTTACTAACATTGATGAACAAGTCCTAAAAGCCTGTGTACTTAATACCTACATATCTGACCACTATGCACAATGTATTGATTTTGCACTCATAGGCTACAGAACACACAATTTAACATTAATAAAAAAGCAAAGGCAGTTAAAAGAATGGTGCTTGGACTTGCTTGTAAATTCTTTAAGTGTTCAATCTTGGGATAGCATGTATACGAGCAGTAATATAAATGACAAATGGGACGAATTCTACTGGATTTTTAATGCATACTTTGACCATTGCTGCCCAATAAAAGTAATAAAACTACAAAAAAATGTTTAAAAAAACCATTTAAATTTACTTCTCAGTTAATTAAACTAAAGCAAGAAATGAAAAAATTGTATAAGATACAGAAATACACAGGTTTGGCATTTTATAGAGAAAAATACAAAATTACCAAAAAACAATATTTTGACTACTTTGATGTCTTAAGAGCAGATTCATATAAATATAGACTAAATAAATCTAGTAATATTTAAAAAACAGCATGGGGTTTCATTAATGAAAGCAGACGGAATAAGATATCTCCAACCTTAAATTAGATGGGGAAACAATTAACGATCCTGTATTAGTTAGTGAACTTTTTAATGAATTCTTTCTAAATGTAGGTAGAAAATCTTTAACATGCAGGGATAGCATAAATCATGATATTGGCTCTAAAACAAGGTCATCCTTATTCTTAAGTCCGACATCAGAAAAGGAGATAATAGATATAATAGCAGACTTAAAAAATAAATCATCACATGGGTGGGATGAAATAAGCCCCATAATTTTAAAGCATTGTAAATATGTCATAGCAAAGCCCATTTCGTATCTTATTAACAATTCAATAGAGAAAGGTGAATTTCCTCACTGTCTCAAAACAAGCACAGTGCGGCCCATGTATAAAAAGAGATGAACATGATATAAACAACTATAGGCCCATTACATTAACCTCTGAAATAGCAAAAATATTTGAAAAGGTAATATTAAACAGACTTTTATCATTTCTGAAAAAAAAAAAACATCATTCAAGGTTTCCAGCATGGCTTCAGAAAAGGTCTGTCAACAATTACTGTTGTTGCAGAGTTTGTACACCAGGCTTCTATGAAGTTAGAGAATAATGAAAAGATTGGAGCATTATTTTTTGACTTATCAAAAGCATTTGATTGTGTCGATCATGATATTCTTATTAAAAAAATTGGACAATTATGGTATAAGAGGAATACCCAAGAGCTTAATTACTTCTTTATTGAAAGGTAGAACACAATACACACAAATTAATTACCAAAATGCAAACTATCAAAACATCTTATAATATCTTATGCAGATGATACAACTGTCATCTGCTCTGCTGTAAATAACAAGAATTTTATTCAGGATATGAGCTCTCTGGGAGAGCGTTTGTTAAATTATTTTGACAAAAACAACCTCAAATGCAACATGGAAAATACCACATCAATGCAAATTAGCCTGACAAATAAGACTCACTTTAACATCAATCTACAGATAGATAACTCTAGCGTAAAGGATGTAAGTGGCCATAAATTCCTAGGGCTTTATATGAACAATAAATTGACATGGTGTAGTCACATTGATTATCTATGTAAGAAAATTAGTAAATCAATATTTCTAATTAGGCATTTTAAGACAATAGGTGATACCAAACTACTAAAAAATATTTATTATGGTGTTATCTTTCCATAACTATCATATGGAATTGAAATATGGAGAAGTTGTCCAAGGGTACATCTGGACAGAGTATTCATTCTACAAAAAAGGTGTATTAGGATAATTTTTAACTTAAAAAAATACTGATTCTTGTGCTGATATTTTCAAACAAAACAGAATGTTCTCACTATATGTATATAAAGCAATTCTTTTTGTTGTAAGTAAGGTAAATTTGAAGACTGCTGATGTACACAATTATAATACCAGACGCAACAATGACTATTTTAGAGACTGTACTTCTAAATGATCTACTGATACAGATGTTTTTATAATGGGACAGATTTTATTTAATAGACTGCCAACATCAATTAAAGCATTAAATGGTACGAAGCAATTTCAAAACAAATTAAAATAATTTTTAATGGATAAATGTTTGTACAAAGTTGATGATCTGTAAATATGTTTTTATACAGTTTATATTTTGCTCTATATCCTATAATTGTAAACTTTTAGATTGTAATTGGCAATGTCAGAAAGTGCTTTGCAGTCTATTGACAAATAAATAAATAAATAAAATTAAAAAAATAAATCTTTTGTTACAACTAGTTGTCAAGACATTGTTTATGCATTTGAGCCAGAAGTTTCAACCTTTAAGGAAAAAAATTTAAGCCAAAATATTTGCTTTAACTTTGAATAACAAATGTAATAATACAGTGTTTTAACTTAAATATTTATTTGTAAGTATTTAAAGAAAATTGAATTTGGTACAATTTTTTAAATTGTCAAATATAAAAAGCCTTACATGCACTTTCAGAGGAAAAGATAAAATCTCATTAGATAATTTTATTTGACAAATTATAGGATCAAAATAAATTTGTTTAATTATTATCATTGTGATAATTGTCACAATGTGATCAATTATCTGTGAGATAACCCATTTATTTTTATTCAACCACAATAACAAAGAAGTAACCACCTGTGTAAGCCATTAGTCATGTTATCTGAATAGATAATACTACAACTGCAGCATCTGCATTGTGGCCTTCTGTGACTAGCTGTCTCTTAACTCTAACAAAAGTCATACTGGCTCGTACTGGTTATATCCTGCTCTAACTCTTTCTCTTTTTCTCTCTCTCCATACAGCTATGGCAATATCCATCATTTCATTACATAAAAGATAATATGCTTCTTTTGAAAAATAAGCAGTATAATTACCTATGCCATATAATGCTATTTTGTAAATTTTGATGTGCATGTTGCTTACAGGTGCAGTTGGCAACCGGAAGGGTAAGGTCCAGGTTCCTGGTGCAGAAGAAATGGAATTTAATGCTGATCATCCTTTTCTTGTCTTTATCATACATCGACCACATGGAATACCACTCTTTGCAGGAAGAGTTACTAATCCACTCCGTAAATAGCTACAGGATTGAATTGGCATTATAAAATTGTATTATTAAAATAAAAGTGTTAAAAAATGAGTTTGATAGTGACAATTTTGAATTGCAAACCTACATCCTATATGATGTTGCACAAGCAACATGTAAATTCAGAAATTGTGGGTGAGCATATGATAGGTTACTAATTTGTAATTTGTAGATAGAGTCAACATGAAAAATTCAATGCCATTGTCGGGATTTCAACCATGGATCTCCTGGTTTCTGTCCATTCGCTCTAACCCATTGAGCTACCATAGCCAACTTGCCATCACACCATTAAATTTTCCATTTGACTCGTAGACCACTAGGAGCTCTTGCATTCGAGATACACTGTTTGTGGCGACTTACTATTTTAAGTACTTGAGTCTCAGGCTTCATCATTTAACTCTTATTATTTTAGTTAATTGATGGAAATTAATCATTTCTTCACACTAGCTGTATATAGGCTAAGGTTTTTGATAGATAGAATCAACATGATAAATTAAATGCCATAGCCGGGATTTGAACCATGGATCTGCTGGTTTCTGTTCATTCGCACTAACCCATTTAGCTATCATGGCCAACTTGCCGTCATGATTCCATCAATTAACTAAAATTGTAATTTGTAATTTATTTCTCATCTTTCCTTTTACATCATCAAATGGAAATACAAAATCAAGATCACAATTATAAAATCCATACTGGAAAATTCCTAAATCCTGAAAATCCTACCATATTGCCTGCCATTGAATAATAATTCGGTCCCCATACACCTAACCCTAGGTTTTTGTGTATTGGAGGCTATCCATGCCTTTTTATGCAGTTTGCCATTTCACCTATCCTAATCTACATTTTTCTGTTAATTGTTCTTAGCCATTCCTCTTTAACTTTTCCTAAATAATTTCCTATATTTCTCCTGTTCTTTTCCCTTTTACTGACAAAATTTTTCTCATTACTACTTCGCCCGCCAAATTGTCCCATTTATGTAGCCAGGCCTGCTCACTCCATAACTTTGTTTGATCACAATATAATATACAATAGAAGTCTGCATTCTCTTCTCCACACAATGGACATTTGTCTGGCTTCCTATCTTGACCTATACATTTCAAGTTTCTCACTCCCGTTCTCACCCAAGCAAAACCTTCTCGCCCTAGCTTATTACATATGTCAATAAATTCTTCCCTCCCCCAGGTTGTTTTTATTTCTCGATATAATCTCAGTGAGCTTTTGTCACTTGTATTGGCAAAAATGTCTTGTCTGTCAATATCCTCTAATCTTAACTTAACTTCTTTCCAGAAACCTCTATACCCATACTCTACATTTATCTGCTTCAACACGTCATTCATTTTATGTGCCCATGACCCTCCCCAGTAACCTTTCCTTTGAATATGAAAACGTTCTTATTTATATTGCCATCTTCCAAGTTAGCAATTCTGTATAAATATTTCATTGCCCTTGACAAGATTTTAATTTTAGTAGAATGTCTACCCAGTTCTAATTGTGCTGCCCCATTAGGTGATGCTATCAGCAATCCCAATATATATTAATAAAAGGATTTGTGTACTCCATCAGTCTCTCTCCAAGCCTCATCTACTCCCCATACCTCTGATCCATGCAACATTCTATTTTCTACCACTGCCGTATAAATCCTCTCCAACCATTTGACATTTACATCTGGCAGTTTACTGTAGTATGATCTTATCACCCTCATGGCCATTTTACCTTTTGCCACAGATACCTGTTTTTGTTCTTTCCAGCTACCATCTGAGCTCAACCTTGTCACCAAATAATCAAATATCCTTACCACTTCTATTTCTCTTCTATTTACCTCCCAATTCTCATCCTTAAGCAACCTGTATCCTTTTTTGAAGACCATAATCTTGGTTTTGTTTTCATTCACTTTCAAATCCCATTTATTGCAATACAAATTGGCTGCCTCGATTGCTCTTCTCAGCCCTCCACTTGATATGGACCCAACTGCTAGGTCATCTGGAAACAGTAGCCCCTGGATTTTTTTATTGTTAATAACTGGTGACTGTACCCTACAACTTGATATCTCCTCTAAAATGCCATTGATATATAGGTTAAATAATGCTGGACTAAGTTTACATCCCTGCCTTACTCCTATCTTACTCGATATAGATTTAGTTACTTTGTTGCCTGGTAGTTTTATACACAACTCGTACTCCTGGTATATCTTCTTAATTACTTCTATAAATGTATGGCTTACCCCCTTACTGCTTAATAGGTTAGTATAGCTCAGGCAAAAATTGTTTTTCTAGTTCCTTACAAATCCTTTTTTCCACCTCCTATAGTGAAGTTTCTGCCACTTCCTCTTGTTAAAAACAATCTATGAAAACCTCAAAACCACATGTTAAGAAACATGTTAACAATGTTGCTTTAAAAAATTATTCCAATATTGGGGTAATTTGACACATTTATGACACTGCTGCAGAAGTAAAGCTTGTTTTAACATTATCTGTTTAACATCTTTGGAACGAAAACCATGACATTGATCCAAATCCAAAATTACAAAAAGGAATGATATACCAAAATAAACTGACAACATGGGAGAACATACAAAGTATAAACTTGAAAGAAGCGTAGGGACAGTGAAGCACAAATTAATACAAAATTGAATCGAGAATATATTGACACATTGCTTCACTCACACTGTTTATTCACAGGACATGTTTCAAGAGCTCTTGCTCCTATCCTTAGCTGATACTCGACTCATGTTCTCATGGGAGAACATGTTCATATGGAAAAATAAGGATTGAGTAATGAACTCTGAAATCCCACCAGTAGATAATTTGACAAAGAAGTTCATAGTTCCACTGCCAGAGGGAAGAGAGCAGACAGCAACAGACAGTTGGAAAGAGGTTGATAATGAAGGCGATGGCTTCCAAATTAGTCCCTTAAAAAAATAAAAATATAAGTGATGAAGTGTCAAAAAACCAACTACAAATAGTTTTTTTTTTCAATTAATTTTGATGTCACTGTTACTAAATTCCTCCAATTAAGCATAAAATATAACTACTTGAAATTTTTCTTAGAAATCTAATAATTACTACTGGAGATAAAGTAATACACAAATAAAATAAATGACAAAGACACTTTCTAAGTATGTTGAACATGAAAATTTTAATGCCTTCAGATTACATAGCAATCTGAAATAACTTCTTAACTATCCTCCATTTTGGTCTCTTTCGCAACTTTTGTACTGTGCATGTTACTGAATTATTTGTCTAGCAAAAACAGTGAAGATCTAACATCTTTCTTTACTCTGCAAATAACATTAATATAATAAGCAGCAGACAGAGGAATGATAGAGGCAATTTTTAAATGTTTGCTTTCTAATGATAATTTAAAGTAATAAAGCTACCCTGACTTATTAAATTTGGATTGCATAAGTCTTTGAGCTGGAGCAGTTTGGTACATATCTTATAGATGCAATGCACATATTTCTTCAGGTCCAAATTTCTTAAATAATAATAATAATTTTTATTGTCTGTAAACTTGTGAGTTACAAGCATTAGACATTGTCACATTCTAAAGTATGTACATGAGTATTTAGCTTTGTTTGAGGAGTTTCCATTTACATTAACCTTAACAATTATTGTGTTACATAATTAGTACAACTATTGCATACAGAGTTATTTTAGCTAATATTTACACATTTTTTACAATATAAGAAATAGGTATAATAATTACAACAAGAATATAAGACAATTATAATTCACTTAGGCTGTATAAACATTTATCTATGGGGTATTTTTTCAAGAGATTTTTAAATCTATTGCCTTGCGCTGATTTAATATACGAAGGAAGTTTATTATACAAAATGATACCTGCAATGTATGGGTCTTTGTTGTTAGAGGTTTTTGCTTTATATTCTCTATGGTAGTTGTTTATTCCTCTAGTGTCATAACGATAATGTTCCCTATTTAGTGATGTGAATTTACTGTTAGTCCTAACAAGTTCGATAACCTTATACACAAACAATGATACCACAGTTAGTATACATTGTCGTCTAAAAATTTCCTTTACTGAATGGCGACTTGACAGGCTGAAGATGCACCTTAGACTTTTTTTCTGCAAAATTAGGATCTTATTTAAGTTTAACTGGCTGGTAGCTCCCCATATTTCAATACCATATGCGATATGTGAATGAATTAAGCCATAATATACCATTTTTAGTGTGTCACTTTCTAGATATGGTGATAATTTCCTTAGTAAATATAAGTTAGTACATAATTTTTTACTTAACATTTCTATATGGCTGTTGTATGATAGCTTTTTATCAATACTAATACCCAAGAATTTTGTGGATGATATTTCTTCAACAACTGTGTTATTCGTGCTGATGACTAAATCCTGATCGTTGCTGTCCCGCAGTTCAAATAATATATATTTTGTTTTGTCACAATTCATGTGCAGTTTTGAGTATTTCAGATAGTTTGCTACATGGGTTAATGATGCGGAGGCCTTTTCTTCTAGTTGTTTGAAAGTTTTGTCTGCACAAGTTAGAGATGTGTCGTCTGCATATGATGTTAAGCTACATTCTTTTGGGGTTTGTATGTCATTTGCATAGAGTAAGAATAATAGGGGACCCAATACTGAACCCTGAGGAACTCCCATTCTTACCACACCATAGTTTGATTTAACTGCCTGACTAATTTTCCCTTGATTCCAATATATTTCGGTACATTGGTGACGATTTTTCAAGTATGATGCTATACATTGTCTGACATAATTATTTCTTTACTATTGTTGAACTTTTCGTAATTTATCAGCGCTTGCTTATACTGTATTTTATATTTTTTTAGTAGTTGTCTAAATTGAGTCTCCTAATTTATAAACCTTTGAGCACATCTACAAGTAATACATAACAGTTGGCTGAACTACAAAGCAGTATACCCATATAATAAATTTAAAATGTATGAAATGAGCTTTAAAATAAACACATTCATAATATTTCAAGTTATGTTTTATACATTTCTCTTGGGGAGAAGTACCTTGGGGAACTTGAAAAATAAGAGACCATTTGCTTAACATAATTACTGCAACCATAAATAGTACAAATAGTACCCATTTTCCACAGTAAATTCAGGTGGCAAGAATGACTATTTTAATGTGTCTATGCTTTTGCAACTGAAGAGATTGGGAACACTTCAAGCAAACCATATGCATAGGATATCATTCATCTCTTCTCCTAGAGTTACATCTGTTGTACCTCATTCTGTAAATTTTCCTGTATTAGTATAATAAAGTATTTGCTAATTTGAAGAGACAATTGGAATTAACACGTGAAATAATGTAATAACTAAAAATTATACAATGCGTTGACTGAGAAACCTTATACTTCACATACCACAAATTTTCTTTCAACATGTTTCACTTCCACTTGAAGGCATTTTCAAAAAGTTGTTGACTGCTACAACTTTGGTACTCCAGCTGATGATGGTTTTCCGGAGAGAAGACATCTGGCAGCAATTCAATGAGACTCAGTAAAATATATATATTTTTTTCCAATGGAATATCAAAATTTGTTAAATGTGTGTATATAAATAAATTTGAAATGTGAGGGAAGGGCCAATTTCGGCATCAACTGGGCTCTCTCCCTGTACATTCCCAAAGTAATCATTGCTTCCCCTAAACATCAAAGAGAGCATTTGCACAACCAGCATCAAACAGGTTTTGGCCTACTGTGGCAACATTATTAACGATGTACTCTCTTCTCCTCCCTAATCCACCCTCATGTAAAACCGAATTATGGTGCATATAGAAGGCAGGTTACTAAGGGGTTACATTTCCTACTTAACTGGCCTCTCCCTCTAGCCTTAAAGTGAGAGAGATTGGTGAAACAGCTGTCAACTCTCCATCCCAAGGAGTTCAAATTAGTTTTCTTCTGTTTCCTCCCCGAGTTTTCTTCCAACTCAGAAATGATAGGACCTAAGCTACCATTCAGCATCTGCAGCAATCTCTTTCAAAGTCAGAATGATGTCAACGGTAGCAAAATTCCAAAAGAGGCCTCTTCTCCTCTCATTCTTAGAATTATCTCCAGAACCAAAGAGAGAGAGAGAGCGGGCAATTCTGGTACCAAACAGTTTCAACAACAAGTTTGTAAGTTCTAAATGGGACTTCTTATCCTCTCATTCTTGATCTTTTCCATCAGCCTCAAATAAGTGCGGGGAAGTCCCGCACACAAAATCATTTTCAACACCTATGATAGTTAGGATTAGGATTACTAAGGGGGGGAGGGGAGGTTTCGGCACCGAAACCTGTAGTTCATTGTACCTATACCCAAAATGGAGCATCTCTGGGAGGAAGGATGAGCAAGAGAAAGACTGAGGGTGGCCAACTCAAGGAGTTATGACAGTGCTGAGACACCCACCAATCTTCTACCCTGAAAGAGAACATCAGAAGAGAGATGATGTGAAATGATAATAGAGATGAAATGGAGGGAAAGGAAATTTGTGGGATGTAATTAACTTAAGTAGCATTTGCCTTGCAACCCAGGAAAAAAACCGAAAAAATCATGGATCAGGTAGGTTGGCCTCAGGAATTGAACCACAGACAAAACTGCTGGAGCCATCCCTCTCAGTCCTATAATAGTTAACTTACAGAGGGATCTCTTCTCCTCTCCTCTCCTCTCTTCTGCTCGCCTGAACTCTCAGGTTCTCTTCTCTTTTCTTCTCTCTTCTGCTCTTTTGTTCTCCTCTCTCTTCTGCTCTTCGCCTTTCTTCTCTTGTCTCCTATGCTCTTCTCTATTCTCCTTTCTTCTGCTTTCTTCTTTTCTCTTATGTTCTCTTGCTCACCATGCTGGTCTTATTCCTCCATTCATAGGCAAGGGGGTCAACACTGGTGCTCAAACCATTCTACACCTGCTGACCCTATGTTTTTAATGGGGGGCCTCTCCTTTTGTCTCCTTTCAGTTATCTCCCTCCTTCCAGTTCAATGGGCAGAGGAGTGATCTCAGTACCAAAACTGATTTCCAACTGTTTTCTCTGTCCTGGCCTCTCTTCCCTCCTCCCTTAGATCAGATATATTGTGCCTTCAAGTCCAGCAGTGATTCATAACTGTTGCAATTGGCACATACTTCTGGCATTGTCATCAGGAAGTTCAAAATCTCATGCCAGTGAGATGATGTGAGAAGTAATGACGTGATGACTTGATTTCCAGTTTGGCAATTACAACTAATTTAGACTCTACTTTGGTGGATCCAATAATGATGTCATTGGTCCATTGGTGCTTATAGTGTTTGCATATGTTTTCACATTTGAAAAAGACACTATTGTTACATTATAATTGTATAATATAACATTATGTAACATAGCTATAATACTCAATTATATATTTTATTAAAATAATTAAGGAACTCAGTGCATAAACATCTATCTGCACTCACACTCCAATCATTTCCTATGTGAGGATGGTTAAAACATTTGGGAATTGGGTAGGTGGCAACCTGAAAATAATATTCTACATCACTTTTTTACCTCCTGAAAGCTGCTGCCAATGTTTCCTTGATACGTTGCTACTGCTCATTTGTACAATTTCAAACCCTGAAAGTCTACTGCAATTAAGATTCAAGCTTTTATATCTGTGTACTTGGAGAACATTTCAGAACATACTGTTTTACAATTGCTTCCACATTCCCAGCCAGAAATGATGTTAGTTAAGTAGTATCTTTTAGGTGCATCTGAATTTGAAATCAGAGCTGGAATTCAAAAACTAAAAATACATATGGAGAAACCAAGGTATGAGCCCTTGCAAGCAGTTCATGCAACAAATGAACCATCATGACAGATCCTTATTTAAAAATGTTTTCTTACCATATGTATTATGTACATTCATAATATAGTAGCTTTTTTTGGGGTATTCCATTTAGGTAAATGAAACTAAAGCTCCCTGTATAAAAGAATTTTAAGGATGAAAAGTAACTTGTCATTCATAATCTTGTTGTATGAGTTGCTTAAAACACTTTAAGAATAAGTAACAGCTGAACTGTCTCTATATGCTTAATTATTTTAATTTCTGGTATGCTAAAAAAAGGAATACTCCTATTAACTAATCTTACTGTTTCAAAAAGTTATCAAAGAGTGTGTATAAAAGAGAGAAAACAGAAAGAAAGAGGGGAAAAAACAAAAGGAAAGAAAAGCTCTTGGGATAATACAATACAGTTGCTAGTATGGTAATAAGAGAACATTTAATACCTAATGTTACCGTTTAAGAAATAATTCAGAGTATCTCCAATTAAAATATTGTTTATAGTATGGTCTGGTAGTTTTAAATGTCTTATTTTTTCTTATACACTGTTTAAGGTCAGAGGTTAACTTAGTGCTTGTATTTCATTATGAATGAAGTCCTCATTGACCTTAGATAAGATACAGGAGAGGTTTTCTGGTTAGTGTGCCACTAGACATTGAAATCTTAGTGTGGATTGTGATATTTTCTTATAATACTAAACAAACCACAGTCATTAAAAATGCAAGGTCTGTTATGCAATAAATACTATTTTAATTGCAGTGTATTTTCATATTGTGTAGGTATTTATTTGGCGAATTCAACAAATTTCTACATTTTTCACCTGCTATAGAGAAGTAACTAACCATTATAATTTGAATTTATGCAATAAGAAAGATAATTGATAATGAGAGGAAAGTAAATAATTATATGGGAAAAAGGAGCATATTTTGAGAACCAAATTTTAATTAAATTATTTTAAGAAACTTTTCTAAAGCTATTTTTACAGATTAAATATGTCAATCATTATATAACTGGCATCTTGAAATCATAAGAGATCCTAGCATACATAGCAGAAAATATGAAATTATGGTTGTACCTACTGAAAAACAGTTTTCTAAATCCCTTCTCTCTAGAAAAAGGTAGGAATTAATCCATAAACACAAGTAATTCATTAAATACCTACCCTTTTTCCCTATATGCTAATTTAAAGCATACACAGTGAGTCAGAATAACACTCAATAATTTTAAGGAATGATTAAGGAATTATAATGCACTACTTTCTTATCAAGAACATATGTCCATAAATGTCTTATCAAAGTAGAGGGCATTAATGTTTGTGAAACATTGCATGGCTGTTGGTAATTTGTAACTTTAATAGCTCTAAGATTTTTCCTTACCCAATGACTTTGAAATGTTAAACATGCTCTCTTGTGTGAAAAAAACCTTCTTGTACATCCACAACATGGTTGTAGGAAATCTTGATTGATCAAAACTTTCATGAAGAAAACACTATACCATCAGTAGCTGAGATGGAAAAACATTTGGTCCCAGTGCCTGAATTCAGGGGAGAAGAAATGGATGTAACTGCTGCTCATGCACAGTTCTAGTAACTGATGACTGGCATATGTGTATGGCATGCACTACTGATGTTGTGCTTGCGCACAGAGAATTATGGACCTTCTCTGCTAGGGTCTCTGTTATTACTTTTCTTTGAGCTATAGCATAGTGTGCTCATTTTTGTAAGTTCCTGTTTCTCGAAGTTGTTAACATACAGTGTAAAGGTACTGTGATAAAGCACATGTCACCTTGGGTGAAGTTTGACATAAAGATCTTGTGCTCATTTTGCATTTTTTCAAGCATTACCATTAGTGTAATGTATTTTACACTTTTTTTAGTTCCGCATAAGTAAAGTAGAAGATTTTTATAACAGGCTGTAAAACTAAACATTCTTCCAACAAACAGAGCACTTATAATATGTGAGGGAATCCCTTACCATTTAAATAATAAAAGCAGATATTAGGTTAATGGTGGTATAACAATATTAAAAACTGAGTACAAAGGATATTCCAAAATTAATATATTATATATAACATTCAATGCCAAATGGGAAACAAGGATCTTTGTGACAAAATTTCATCTAACGAATTGAAAACATTAATGTTCTTTAGCTTGATAACAAGATATTTATGGAGATCCATTCCCAATAAGAAAATAGGCAAGTATAACTCCTAAATTACACCTTCTCAGCTCTCTCTCTCTCTCTCTCTCTCTCTCTCTCTCTCTCTCTCTCTCTCTCACTCCTCTCTCTCCTCTCTCTCTCTCCTTACTCTCTCTCTCTCTCTCTCTCTCTCTCTCTCTCTCTCTCTCTCTCATCTCTCTCTCTCTCTCTCTCTCTCTCTCTCTCTCTCTATCTCTCTCTCTCTCTCTCTCTCTCTCTCTCTCTCTCATCTCTCTCTCTGTAAAATTTCATTCACAGTAATCCACTTGAAAAGTAATTGAAATATTAAAGGAACATTGAGAAAAGAAATTACGAAAATATTACAAAAATTTTAGGCTCTTCTGGAAAATCCTGAAATAGGATTGGAATTTTACTTATTATAGGACATTCTAATGCATACTTCTGATTAGACGAATTGGATTGTATTTCAGCTTTTGAAAGAAAATGAATTAAGATTTTTGATAAAATGTATACCTTAAAAGATATCACAATCAAAGCATAATTCTAGATTAATTTAAAAGATTATCTTAGATAAATACAGGCATTGCAATTTTAACGCTATTAGAGTTTTTTTACAAAATGGTACATATCTTTTACGGTTTTGAGATATTTTGAAGTACAACTTTTGCAGTTTGGCTAATACTTACAATTCCATTGATTGGGTAGGTAGTTGTTAGCGTACACTCTGTTGGGTCATGGTTGACTAGTTTGCCTCTATAGTTTCAAGTCAAGAGGAAAAGTGAAATGCATCCCAATTGTCTTAAAATAGTTGTATTTGTAAAATACAAAAAATCCAAGAATTTTGTGGAACAATTAAGAGAACCCTCAGGAATAAAGCAAGGAAAGAAACTCAAATAAGATTCTACAAAGCGATGGCAATCCCAATACTAAACTATGGAAGTGAGGCATGGATAATAAGGGAAAAGGAGAAGAGTAAAATACAAGCTGCTGAAATGAGATTCTTACAATCAATCAAAGGATGTACAAGAGAAGATCATATTAGGAATGAAATTATTAGAAAAGAATTAGAAGTACCACCGTTATTAGAAGAAATCCAAAGATATAGAAACAAATGGGTCGAACACCTTAATCACATGCCAAGAGAAAGAATACCAAAACAAACCTTCAATTATAAACCAAGAGGACGAAGATCAATAGGACGCCCCCTAAAGAGATGGCTTCAGGAAATGTGAGACCGGAACAGGCTTAAGCCTAACCTGTGAAGGAAGAAGAAGAAGAAGTATTTGTATTGACAATCTACCTTTAAGAAACACAGATACATTACACCAAGATAAATAACTCTCGTTAAAGTGTTAGATAAAAGCTTTAAGTATTCAAAAAACTGTTCAACAAAACACACATTTTCTCTTTCTTTCTGTATGAAGCCTATGAGAGTTTAACTTTACATATGTACAAATGATGGTGTTCATGCTTTGTTTACTTTAGGTTTAACACTGAATGCAATTATTTGTATAATGAAACACTCTCAAATTTTTGCAGAGAGTAAAGAATGATTCTACTTAAAGCAAAATTAGTTCATTGCTGCCAGCAAACAAACCTGGGACCTCTGATTTGAGAAACCAGGACACTGTCTTCTTGTTCTTGCCTATAGAGGTGTCTAGGAAACCTCATTTTCATGCTGCCACCCCCCCCCCCCACAAAAAAAAGAAACTCATGGAATTATTATTTTCTGGCTCCCTTAAACTGAATTGTAAAATTATTACCTACACTCATTTGATTTCACTCTGTGTAAGTGTTTAAAAACAATACAAAACTTATTAGCGAAAACTTGCTAACATTGATTTGTGCAATACTCAGGGTAAAGCTTAACCATCTGTCACTGCATGTGTACAAATGTTGTTCTTTATGTTTCATCTCTAGTTAACATTTACACCAATAAGTTAGAGAATATGTATATGTCAATTTATATGCATTTTAGGAAACATATGCTACCTCGTACTACTTACAATAGCATTTTGTTATGGAAATGAGCCTGAAAATGCTACTATCTATGATGCAACACTCACATTTTCCATGGAATTACTTCAGGTAAGTCAACCTTAGTAATACTGTTTTAGTTGCCAGAATCCATTAAACAAGTATGGAAAATTGTACTGTGACAACAATGCAAGGTGCACATACCATTCACAAAAAAGACACAGATACAATCCAGTAGCAAACACATGCTTGCACTCACATGCACTATTTTTTATTTTTTTGTGAAAAAACTTTTTTGGTAATCTGGAGAGTTCCAATGTGTATTTCTGCTGAAATATTTAATTCAAATTTTGTGACAACTGTAATACAACCTTCTATCATAGATGTCTCTGACAAATGCATATAAATACAATATAAATACAATACAATACTTTACTCGTCACATTACACTTGCATAATTAAGCAGGCACTCGTAAATTGGTGACTCATCAAAATTTTAAACCTAAACTTTAAGATCAGAAATAAGTCTACAATATTTACAATACAATATGTTACAAAGTATAATAAAGCAAGAGAATATTAATTATGTACAATATCTAGAGTATATAGTTTTCCTAAATTTGAACAGACACTAAGATAAAATTGAGATCACAGTGCATCATCCATGTATTCCTGAATTGAATAGTATGCTTTGTTGGTGAATAAACTTTTGACTGTTTTCCTAAAAAGATTTTGGTTTTGGATTTCCCTAACTGTTTGTGGCAATTTATTATATATTTTAATCCCGATATATTGTGGAATTTTCTCGAGCAGTGCTAGCCTATGAGTAGGGTATTTTATATCTCTTTTTCCTCTTGTGTTATGACCATGATGATGTTGAATTTTTAGAAAACTGTTATAATTACTGTGTACATATAGAACTAGATTATACATATAGAGGCAAAGTTGCGTCAAAATTCTTAATGTTTTAAAAAGTGGTCTGCAGGATGCTCTATAACTCGAATGGGTCATCCAATGTCATTGTATTGACTTAACGGATGAATAAAACTTCTACTACTACTACTACTATGCATATGATTTTCTTTTGAATTCGGAAAAGTCTGTCAAAATCCTGTTGCATTTCCCATAAAGTTATTCCATATGCAAGTAATGAGTGAAAGTAACTGTAATATACGATTTTTCTTGTTTCTAAAATTGTAATCTGTACCAAGCAGCACATGTTGAAACAGGCAGTACTTAATTTTTTTCTATATAATTTAATTATTTAGTCCATTTAAGGCGTTCATCTATAAATAACCCTAAAAGTTTAGCTTCTTTTGAAGTAGCTGAAGTTAATGAGTTACTTTGTGTGCTTTCTACTGTAGTCTTAAAATGTACAATTTCAGTTTTAGTTCTATTTAATTTCTGACCATTGCATGTTAACCATGCTTCCAATTGCTTTATGGCCTGGTCGATGTTTGTTTTTAAATTATCAATATCTGACCCACTTAAAATAATCGACTTGTCATCTGCATAAAATATTGGTTGTCCACTGACTGTAGCTGAAAGATCATTCGTGTAAATTACATAAAGTAGTGGACTAGTACGGAACCCTGCGGAACCCCATTTTTAATTTGTTCCTATTTTGTATGTATAGGACCTGAACTGCCCTCCGGTATAATTTTCTGTTTAAGGCCTTCTAAATATGATTTGAACAATTCCAAGTTTGTGTGTCTTATGCCGTACTGGTGTAGTTTACTTAATAAAAAAAATTGTTGAGATTCCCAAGTACAGTAAAATATTCATCCTAATAGCAATGGTGATGATGATGATGATGATAAATAATAATGATGATGATTATAATAATAATAATAATAATAATAATAATAATAATAATGATGATGATGATGATGATGATGATGATGATGATGATGATGATGATGATGATGATGATGATGATGATAATGATGATAATGATGATGATAATGATGATGATGATGATGATGATGATGATGATGATGATGATAATGATGATAATGATGATGATAATAATGATGATGATAATGATGATGATGATAATGATGATGATAATGATAATGATGATAATGATAATGATGATGATGATGATGATAATAATGATGATGATGATGATGATGATGATGATGATGATGATAATAATAATAATAATAATAATAATAATAATAATAATAATAATAATAATAATAATAATAATAATAATAATAATAATAATAATAATAATAATAATAATAATAATAATAATAATAATAATAATAATAATAATAATAATAATAATAATAATAATAATAATAATAATAATAATAATAATAATAATAATAATAATAATAATAATAATAATAATAATAATAATAATAATAATAATAATAATAATAATAATAATAATAATAATAATAATAATAATAATAATAATAATAATAATAATAATAATAATAATAATAATAATAATAATAATAATAATAATAATAATAATAATAATAATAATAATAATAATAATAATAATAATAATAATAATAATAATAATAATAATAATAATAATAATAATAATAATAATAATAATAATAATAATAATAATAATAATAATAATAATAATAATAATAATAATAATAATAATAATAATAATAATAATAATAATAATAATAATAATAATAATAATAATAATAATAATAATAATAATAATAATAATAATAATAATAATAATATGATAATTATTGCTATTTACTTCACTTAACATCTATTCAACTATGTTACATTGAGTTTATATTTTATTGTCAACAAATGTTACAGAAACTCCTGGAGCAAGACAGCACTAATATTATTGTATCTCCTGTTAGTGTACATGCAGTTCTAGCAATGTTACAACAAGGTGCAGGTAGCAATACTAAACACCAACTTGACCAAATAATTCATGCTGATGAACGTACAACTAGAGAGGGATATCATAGTCTTATGGAGCACTATCAGGTCTGTATTCAACAAAGTATTTACTTATATTACATGGCATATTATTAGACCAAAAATTTTAATCTATCCATTCTAATTAGATAGATCTTTACTCACTGAAAAAATATACATGTATATATAGCTTTTTTCAGAATTGACATATATTTTATAGAGGCAATACACACATTAGTTTCTACAAAATCATTTATTGCATAGCATTTTACTTTAATATTAAACCTTGAACATTTTATTGACTACTTCCAAAATATCTTATTGTGTAAAATTACTCCATTACGGGGTACATTATTAAGCATTCTACTGAGCTTATGGCGCTGTAAGCACTTAGGATCAGTAGTTTAAGTATTATAAGCAGGCATAGGAATTCTTAAGCAGTTACCTTAAAATGATCTACCCTCAAACCTCTTTAAATTCTCACTGTTAGAGATTTCAATTGCATAAACTTCAACTTGAAATATGGTGCTATTGTAGTCAAGAATAATATAAATAGCATATTAATTAAATTAATTGGGAGTCGATTAATAACACAAAACAACACTCACTTTTATTTTATTTTATTTTTTTTTCCATGAAAGGATTTATAAATAGCATACTTTGGTGCCTCCTCTATTCCACCTTCGGATTCACTGCCCATGTTAGAACCAACTCTGTACCAGATTAGGATACCTTCAGGACACACATATGTTTTCTGAGTCCACTCTGACACTATATTGAATGGCTTATCAAAATATATTGCTGGTTAACATGTAATTAATCACCATTCATCTCAAGATGAATGTCACTGATTATATTTGCTAATTTATATTAGCATTGTACCAGTTTGAGTTTAGGTTCAGGCAATAAGTTCTCACTCTTCTTTTTTTTTTTTTTTTTACGTCCTCCAATGTTAATCATATCAGACGATTAATGGTGGAATGGGTGAAATGACGCTCAAATGAGCCCAGGGTCTGTAGAGCTTAGAGTTACCCGACATTCGTCTTGCAGGACAAGGAAAACCCCCGGAAAAAACCTTATCCAGATAACTCACCCTGACCGAGATTCAAACTCGGGACTTCTTGAACGTGAGGCAGACACGTAAGCACCACGCTACCAAGGCGGGCTAAGTTCTTACTCCCTTTAATATATAAATCAATATAAGGCATGTTAAGAAATTATGCTGATAGATTGCTTTTCGTTCTCTTGTTATGCAAAGGCAAGGCAACATCTGAACATTTAAGTTTGTTGGCTGCTTGTATTTGATTAACTTTAGACCACAATCAAGTGGTCCATTAGTGATAATGTGTCCCACAATTACTTTACATGGCCAAAGCATAATCTTTGGTTTGATCTCCATGTTTTACCAAAGGTTCTTCTAGCTGCCCTAAGAGCCATTTTCCTATATGCTTTGCATATCTTAATTCTGTGTAAATTTGGAAATAAAACACAAATACTACCTAGCAATTAACCCAGATATTACCATATTGGCGGTGATCTACAATTCTTTATTAAATAGGACAGGAGTTTTTATATTGTCTATTTTCTTTTTATAGGTGTAAGGGATAAGTCTTGTCTTAGAAGGGTTTACTGAAATATTTACTTCCATGTGCCACTTTTCCATATATTTTTAGAGCTATAACAACAATTTATAAATGTTTCATAAAAATAAATGACAGTGGGCAGAGAAAGTTATATAACCTTATTTTCAGCTGTTCAAAGTAAGTGTTAATTCTGTTTTGCCTATCTGAATGTAGCTCAGTTCAGAGCGCTGTACAGCAGTTATGCTCTAAGATCTTTCATAATATATGGTAACACTACCTTAATATTGTTTGTCTTCCCTGGAATAACATTTGGACTCATACACCTATGACTTGCAAAAAATTGCATTATTTGTTTTAAGGACTACCCTCATTCTTATTTCAGACTTCTATGTACGGAACCAAAACCATTTGACCAATCTGGAGGAAATTTTGGATATTTATACCTTAAAAATAATGAACAATTTTAACTTATTTTACAATTTGATGTTATAATTGTATGATTTAATATTTTTAAACCTCCTGCACATAAGTCTAAATTGTTTATCCAGATATCTAAGAAAACTTTGGATCCTGCAAAAATGAGACAGACTAAGTTTATCATGGCAATTTTATTTTTATTACAATATTCATTAATATATTAATAATAAATGTTTAACATACAGCATAAATAATTAATTCAATAAAATATCAAACTTTATACTGCACTTTTAGCTATTAATTTTGTTACACTTTTATTTTGTAATAATTCATATAATTCTGTAGTTCTGGGCTGTTTTTTATGTTGTATTGGAAGGATGATATTTTTTAAAGTTTCCATCTTCATAAAAAAAGAAAAGAATTTGGATGTGGCCTGGAAGGTATGATAGCTAGTAATAAATAAAATAAAATTAATATAAGTAAACAAAATTAACCATAAAGTATTAGTTTTCCAATGAATTGTCTCTGTTCTATACCTGTGTTTCTCATCGAATTTGTAAAATATGCCTTTACATTTGGCTGGGTATAATTTAATTAAATTATAGTTATTTCTTTTTTCAGCGCTCTGGAAGATTCAATGAAATTGATTTTGCCTCCAAAATGTTTTTAAGAACAGGCTTTGAAGTATTGCCCCAGTTCAGACAACTGCTAGAAAATGATTTTCAAGCAGATATTGGGTCACTGGATTTTACTGATCTTCAAGCTGCAGTGCAGAACATAAATAACTGGGTAGCTAATAAAACACACAACCACATTACTGAACTGTTCCAACCAGGTATGTTAATGTTAAGGCAAATAACAAAGATTTTTGGCTAACTTCAAGATTCAGGTTATAATTAAGTAGGTGGATATTTATATTCTGAAAATATTTTAAATAAACTACCTTTGCCACATTAATAAATTCCATAATTATATATCTCCTTTTAATGTAGATTATGAATAAAGAATTTAAAACATGCCAACATTCTGAATTGTTTGCCATAATTTAAATTACATTGCAGCCATACAAATCATCAAATCTATAATATCTTATATTATTAAAGTTTAATCTTCTGTATTTACCAACGTTTTGTTAAAGATGATGCTATTTTACACTGATTTCTAAAATTATTCCTGTTATAAAAACAACTAATATCTTTGCTTATTTTAGAAATCTTAATGAGATAGCAGTTAACTCATCACTTTGAATTAAATTCCCTTTACAGTCTCCATTTAGACTGAAGATATATTCTAATCTAACAATACAATTAATATTAAAAGATTTATAGAGTCATTCTTTATTAAAACTCTATGTTGGTAATTAGAAGATGTGAAAAAGCAAGATTAGTAGTAGTTTGTGTTTAGCAATTTGTTTAAAATTTTGATTGTGAATTTTAATTGGCCAGTTGTTCATAACTCTACTATTATGATTCAGATTCAGATTTATTCACCTTTGTAATAAAATTTTACAAGGTTCGTCAAGATAAAAGATAACATAGTACATTTTGCACTTATAAATTTTAAAATTTTGTCCATTGGATATACAATTAGCATGTATAAGACTTAAGCAATTTATATACAATTACAAAATTTAATACACAATAACATTTTGGTTCAGAACCCACACCTCCCGGAGAGGTAACAGCTAACTTTATAAAATGATGACTGTTTTGTAGTGTTCTATTGAATAAAAGGAATTTTTTATAAGATAGGAGTTAATTTCTACTTTCATTTTTGCTTCATTCTTTATTTCTTCAATTGCATCAGGTAGGTAATTATATAAATCCTTTGCATTACTCTCTATGCATTTCTTACCAAGAGAACCTCTCAGTCTGCTTCTGAAGTAATTTTGCCTAGTTCTAGTGTTATGGTTACGTACATTCATGTTTTTATCATCTTAGTGTATCCTTATTACATACTTCAGACATTCATATATGTACAAGCAGGGTACTGTTAGCAAATTTAATTTTTAAAAGCATTTCTACATGAAGTTTTACTCTGTATTTTTGTTACGATCCTTATCACTTTTTTTTGTAGTCTAAATATTTTTATCATATATTTCATTGTTGCAGACCCTCAAGGAATGATTCCGTAGTTTAAATGAGATTGTATAAAAGCATAATATACTTGCATTACACTATGCTCTGCCATGATCTGCGCCACTTGTTTTAACAAGTACATATCACTATTTATTTTCTTCATAATCTTTACAATATGCTTGTCCCATTTTAAACTATTATCAATAATTAATCCTAGAAAGTTAGTTTGCTTTACCTGTTTGACCTTCATGTTCTGTACTGACAGAATAATATTGGATTGTGTTTTATTATTTAAGCTAATCTGCATCCATTCTGTTTTATTCACGTTTAGCATCGTCCCCATTTTTGCAAAATGAGTGTATACCATTTCTAATATTGCATTAGCTTTGAGCTGTATATTATTATATTTAATACTGGATATAATCTAGCTACTTTGGAAGAGCTTTTTATTTGTTAAAATGAAAAGTAACTTGTTTTACAATTTTGTAAAAATCGTCTTTACGATTTGTTGGGAACAACCATTGTTGCAATATGGAAGCTACCGACTGAAAGAAATACAAATTTATTAAGATAAATAATAGTTTGTATTTATTTCCTTTGGAACATAATACATATGTTATAGGACACGTCAGTTCAAGATACAAAGATAAATATAAAAAGTTACATAAGACTAAAAACTCTAACAGATACAGGATCCAACAAAAATCTAAAGTAGAAAAAGCAAATAAATATAAACTATATAAAGACCATAGAGAAATGCTATATAAAAGTAATTGTTCACAAATATGGAGTTTACTCTACTTCATGATTTAATTCAATTTAATTCAATTCAATTTATTTTGTCCTTTTGATTGATATCAGACACGTCACAGTATAAAAATTGCATTAATGTCCACTGTCATTATTTACAATCACTTAAAACTAATTAACATTCAAAAACTCTTACAGAATAAAAGGAATGTTGCAGTAAAAAGAGTTTTACTTCCTTTTTAAAATGTATAAGGCTCTTCATTTGTTTAATATTTTCTGGTAGCCTGTTGTATGATCTTATACCTTTATTAATAGCACTAGACCTGAAGATTTCCGTTCTACAACTTTGAATGTGAAAGTCATCTTTCTGACGTGTATTGTATTTGTGAATATTGGCATTTTTGTAATTTTGTATTTGTAGTTTATTTTGTTTTACATGGATCACTAATTCCAAAATATACATACATGCTAGAGGTAATATTTGATGTTTTTTGAATAATGGCCTGCAAGATGTTCTGTTATCCACCCCACTTAGTATCCTTATCGCTCTTTTTTGAAGTTTAAAGACTCTATCTGCCTTTTTCCCCCAGAACACTATCCCATATTGTAATGGACTGTGAAAGTAACCATAATATATATTTCTCAATGGTGCTAAATTTATTAAGCTTTTCAAATGTTTAAGTAAATAACAAATGGAACTCAGTTTATTTATTAAATGTTGAATATGTGTGGTCCATTTCATGTTCTCATTCATATGTAATCCCAAAAAATTTGTTTCATTATTGTAGCTAATGGCTGTTTTATCAAATACTATTGGAGGTTTGACCACATTTCTATTTTGGCAAGTATGGAATGAAATGGCAATAGTCTTATCCTTATTGTGAAAAACTTCACTTATTCGTTTGAAAATTAATAAATCCTTCAGAACTAGTTTTATGAAGTCTTCACGACATCAACAGACTGTCTAACCGACTGATTTTCTATGGTTACTGCCAGTAGGTGATAGATTGTTTGCCATCTTCCTGCCAATTACAAGCAAAACAAATTTGTGTATGGAATCAATTGACAATATTTCAAAATTCATCATACAATTTCTACTTTTTATGAAAAATGTTTTTTCCCAAACCAGTCCATTTAATCATTTTAATAATTTAACTTCTGGATATATTTCATGGTTAAATAACCATACATGATCTGCCACAGCTGACCTATTTATCTGTTTATATTTAATATTCCTAAAATGTTCCTTCACTCTAGTTTCCAAATTATATTTGAACCTCTAATGTAAACCCAGTCACAATCTAAAAAGTTAAATTTAATTACATAAAACATAAACGTTTCAACTCCTTTTCACATAAATTTCCTGTTTTTAATACTTTAATTTACAGGTTAATAAATATACCCCTAAGTAAAGATGAATTTAACAAAGCATATAAGCTTATTATTCACACTGCTTTAATTAATGGCTTTAATAAGGATTTTATACATAAAAAAGATGATTATTATTTTAAAAAATTCACTTATCCTTAGGCAAATAAAAAGTTTCGAATTTTTTTAAAGAACTTGATATAATCTTGTTTTCTCAAAATAAATATATAAAAAATGTATTACATTTCTCTAAAAAAAGATAACATTTCAGATGGTAAAAACATCTGGCATTTTCAATTTAACTTTTTAGATTGTGACCGGATTTACAATGGAAGTTCCAAATATAATTTGGAAAACAGAGTGAAGGAATATTTTAGGAACATTAAATATAAGCAAATCGATAAGTCAGCTATGGTAGGTCATTTTTTGTCATTTAACCATTAAATAAATTCAGAAGTCAAATTATTATTAATTAAATGGATCAATAGATTTAATGGTTTGGGGGAAAATATTTATCTTAAAAAATAGAAACTGTATGATGTACTTTGAAATGCTGTCGATTGATTCTATACATAAATAATTTGTTTTACTCCCAGTAGATGGCATGAAGATAGCAAACAATCCATCACATACTGCCAGAAAGCATAGAAAAAGTCAGTCAGCTGAAAATACAGTGAAGACACTGTGAAACTAGTTGTGAAGGGATTCAACTGTATTGGAACACCACAGTGAAGCGAAAAATTATTAAATTTTAGATGAGTCGCATTTTTTAACACATCTGCTTCACTTTCGTACCTATTTTGAGGACATGTTTCGCAAATCTTCGCTTGCATCTACGGCTCTTGTGCGACTGACGCTAGATCCAGCGTCCCAGAATTACCCACACCGCTGGATCTAGCGTCAGTCGCACAAGAGCCGTAGATGCAAGCGAAGATTTGCGAAACATGTCCTCAAAATAGGTACGAAAGTGAAGCAGATGTGTTAAAAAATGCGACTCATCTAAAATTTAATAGTTGTGAAGGATTTGTTATTTTTCAAATAGATAAGTGAGGTTTGTCACAACTTGTTATAATTTATTGTAAAAAAATTGTTTGAAGCAAGTTGGTTTTAGATTAGTAATGGAAAGATTCAATTTCCATTATAAAACATTTTCTCCAAGATATTTTTCATCACATTAATATACTTATATAACAGTTAATTATATAGGTGTATATATACATATATGCTGGGCTAATCACAGTGCTACAGTTTTCACAAACTTTCCCAAATGACATAGGCATAACATCAGTTGTAGCTAGGCACTCTACAGAATTTCTATTATATTCTTATAATTCATTTGTCAATTGAAAACATTTACATGCATTTAATTTCTGCTAAATTCCTATTAATATAATTTTCACTTTCTCTCTGACACTTAGATACCTAAGGTAGAAGAACTATTTTACTAAAGCTTTGGCAGAAATACATACTTAAAAGTTTATACAAACCAAAACTACTTGACATAAACAGCTACACTGAATGTGTGCATGTGCATGTGAGCATATATGTGCATATTGTGGCTTCACATATTGTGGGTTCGTAGAATTAAAAGTCCAAATTGCAGAAATTCAAAATTGTTCTTTATTTGCGTATAAATACACTCACAGTAGCAGTATTATCTCACATACACAATTACAATCTTCCAAGCTCGTTGACCACAACAAGGAGTTCACTTCCAAAGCACACACCAGTTCTAATTACCGCTCTCTCATTATGATTCTGTTTACAACTGTTTACAACTTCTCCGCTGGCATGTTGCCTCATATATGTATATATATATATATATATATATATATATATATATATATATATATATATACCACTACTGATAACATTAGGTATTTCTGGAATATATTGTAACAAACAAGAAATCGACTATTCTCTGTCATTCAAGATATCACTAGATTGTTGCATTTACCTCACTTATCTGTATTGGCATGTCTTTTATCTTCGCGCTATGTTTATCTGCTTAGTCAAGCTGTTTATCTCCGTGAGACACTATCTGTCCGTTATCTCTCTGTGGCGCACTATTGTAAATAATGGGTTCGCGACAATATTCGTGCTCCTTGCACATGCACATGCACTGTGTGCATGCGTGCATACATGTGTATGTGTGTGTGAGTGCATTTTTGTTTAACAAATAGAATAATATAACTTTAAAATGCATAATACAAAATCTTTTATGAACAAAGGGAAAGAACTCTCCCTAACCTATATAACTATTAAAATATTGATATTCTGTAAAATAACATGAATATTTCAAATTATCTGCAAATACTGATAGCTTATCATGTAAATGGCGCATTTGTGGATAAATGTTTACTGATACTTTTTTTATTCTGTAATATTCATTTCAGCAATTGGTATTATCAAGTTTGGTATATATGTTATCTAAAGGTGCATGCATTTACGTTTATTTAAATATCTACTTTTAGCAATGTATTACAATATTTAACTGCAAATTAAATTTTCTTGATATCCTACAATAAATATATCTGATTTTAGGTTTACATTGAGAAACAAAATGCTTTACTACAAACCACAAATTTAGTATATGTAACATTTTACTGTTACTACTATACTACTACATATAATTATCATAACTGCTATTAACACTTTTCAATTGTATACATATGTACAACTGTGCAGTCCTGCGGTACCAGCGGACCACAAAGCATCTGGCCAGGAAGCAGAAATAAGGCACTGTATATGTCCGATACATTTTTTATTAGCATCTTCTAATTTCCAAGGAAAAATTAAGCATGTAGTCAGTGAATAACATATGTATAACTAAAATGTAAAACATTATTATTACAGATAAAATTCCAATTGATGCTGTATTAGTATTGATTAATGCAATATTTTTCAAAAGCTATTGGGAAAATCCTTTTCTGGATGTAAAAAATGAAAGTTTCAGTCTAAGGCCTGATGAAGAAATTCAAGTGCCAACAATGCATCAGCGGCAGCTTTATCCAGCAGGAGAATCAAGTGAAATGGGAGCAAAATGGCTACATCTGACGTTTAATGTAAGTCTAAAACTCTAACCTGTATGTACTGAGTATTACAATTAATAATCTCAATTATGGAATTGAAATAACAGTCATTGTCATTTTCATAAATTTATCACACAACACTACAAGAGGTAGTGTTCCCAAAAAGTTAAGTTTACCAAAAGAGTACTCTTGCTGCTGTATCTATTACATAATTTTCACAGCCATGATGGTACAGTTATGTTTTCCTTACTGGTACAACTTTCAGAGATGCATTGAAAACTAAATATCTAGAGAACCTTTCTTTTAAACAAGTTCACGGGGTCTTTGTAAAAGTAACTAGCTCTTTGTGCTGACCAGGGAAGCCATCAACTGCCAGACACAAAGAGTGATACTTTTCACATGCTGACCAACCAAGTTTTTAATCAGCTACTATATACTGTCTTAATAAATACCCCATAAATATAATGTAGCATATATAACTTTTACTGCTCCACAGTTTCAAAAGAAGCAAAAAAAAAGACATGCACATTTTTATTTTTTAAAGAAAACCAGCCTCTTTTTGCTTATGCACTTACATTTGTAGAGTAAAAGTTGACTTTGCAATTAATAACAATTAATTTATAGTGATTGATTAATTAATTTCAGAAATAATACAATGACAAAATAAACTAATGAATGTTTTGCAAAACTAGTTTTGTTTTGATATATAATTATCAAAGACAAATGAACTTTAGTCACTAATTATTATAATTTATGAATTAACTTTGCAGTTCCTGTTTATCCGTAATAGTGTGACTAAATTGCAATATGAATTTGTGCTAAACTCATTTTATTTGTCACCAAAACAGTTAATACATTACCAACTTTCATTTACTTTCACTTATATAAATAAAAATAGCAAACTCATCTCTTTAAGTACACTGTTTTTATGTCTCTGTTGCACACACCAACTCATGCTATTTGTAGCTTCTTAATCCTCATTAAACTCACTGTTTACCAACTCTCTGAGTCTGAATTAGGTTGGCTTTTGTACTCCTTTTTAAAGTAATTAATTATGGGATACTTCAAGATTCCATACTACATGCTATCCCATTCTTGGTATTTATCATGGATTTCAGTCCATATGGTCATCATGTAAAGTTATACCTCTTCATTGATGACACAAATGACCTTTTGAGGGAAAATGGTAAGGAAATCTTAAAATTAATTTACCAAATATGAGATTAAATAGCTAACTACTTCATTCACAACAATCTCATAATAAATGTTAGACAGTTGGTATGGCCTCCACACAAAAGGAAACAAAGATTATCATGCTCCACAAATTCAACTTCTCAACCAGACAACTGAGAAGGTAGAAATTCTTGACCTTTGGGTCCAATGTAGTTTAAAGTAGCTAAGGTATTGGATTGATAGAGTTGATATGACTCTATTTATAACTATATTTAGAGTTAAATGATGAAGCCTGGGACTCAAGTACTCAAAACAGTAAGTCACCACAAATGTTGAGAGCCCCTAGTGGTTTACTGGGGAAATATATGAGTAGAGTTAAAGAATGAAGCTTGGGACTCAAGTACTTAGAACAGTAAGTTGCCACAAACTGTGTATCTCAGATGTGAGAGCCCCTAGTGGTTTACTGGGGAAACATATGAGTACCAGTAGATCCGTGGTGACCGTTATAACATTTAAACATAGGTGACCATACAACTAAGGCATATTCAGAGTTACTTTGAACAAGGCTTTTGCATAAAATTAACATAACTTCAGTATCATTTAAGTCTCTGGAGATTCTGAATACAAAACCCAATTTTTTGAGGGAGTTATTGGTTATAATTACAATGTGTTGACTAAACGATAAGTCTTGGGTCATGGTAACACCTAAATCTCTGATGGAGTTCACTCTAGCTAGTGGAAAATTGTCTAAATGATAATTAGAATTTAAGTAGTGCTTCTTTCTAGTAAAGATAATAAAGGAACATTTTTTAATATTGAAATGAAGTTTATTTTCCAAACTCTATTTATAATTATTATACAGATCTTGTTGTAACTTAATTATATCATAAATATAGTACAGTTTCCTATATAATTTGAGATCATCAGCATATAAAAGACATTTGGAGTTAGTGACACAGTTTGGTAGATCGTTTATGAAAAGCATGAAAAATGATGGTCCCAAATTTGATCCTTGAGGAATGCCAGAATTAACAGTAAAAGTATAGGATTCTGACTGATGAAATTTAACATATTGTTTTCTGTTTGAGAGATAGGAGCAAATTAAGTTTCAAATTTGGACAGAGAACCCAAAAGTGGAAAGTTTATGTAGGATGATGTCATATTTGCTATTCTAATATCTACAGACATCCTGTGCCGTAGTGTAGCGGGCTAAGGCAGCATGCCTTGGTCCCTGGCCATGGAAAGTGGCCCAGGTTCGATCCCACCCATGTGGTGGGGATTTTAGGTCCCGGGTATAGGACCGGTGCCCACTCAGCATCACTAGGAAAGTGAGGAGCTTACAATAGGTAAGCGGCCCTGGTCATGAAAACCAACATTCTGGCTGGGGGATGCCGAGATGCTGACGACATCTCATGCCCGTATCGGTTGGATGATCGCCCACCTCTGCCGTGCATAAGAGGGCGTGAGACCGGCAGTTGGGTTGGTAGGCTCAGGTCCACTTGGGGCTGTTACGTCATGGGTTACGTTTTTAATACCTACAGACTGTCACAACAGAAACATTTTATTCCTTTAGAAAATTTCATCATAAAATGGTACCATCACTGAATTGGTGCTTTTATAACACATTTTACTACAAGTATGTATTTATGGTCTCAACATATTATAGCTGCAATATTTTTATATAAGAACAACAGCCCAATTGCTTTGCTTCATTAATATTTGTTATTTATATCGATTTTTTGTTGTTGAAGAAATTTAAATATATATTTGGATATGATCATTTAACTTACAACAAGCAGAAGACAAAATCATATGGCCAAGTGCTCATGACTGTCTCATGTTCCCACTTACAAAATTTCTCCCTGAGGTGTCATTCCACCCAAAAATTTGATTCTGAGATTTCAGCGAAAATACACCCTTTGAGATCCTGAACTCAAAAAGATATTTTTAGAAAAAGGCCTGTGTATGTGCCCGTGTGGTTGTGAACAGCGTAACTCAAAAACAGAAAGTTAATTAAATGCCAAACCTTGTACTCTGCAACTGTTTTAATGCCCAAAGGGATATCTGCTTCCGTGAAAGACAGAGTAATTGGGCAACCTAGTCTATGTTAATTGCATATGGCTTCCTAAATAAATAAAAATATGAATTAAAATTAGTTTACTACTAAATGCAGTTTAATAATATATAAAAATCAATGTAATAAGAAATAATGAAATTCTGTGATGTGCCTTTTTAGCTTAGTATGATAGTCTGTATAGTTTATATCGACAACTTGAAAACAATATAGTACTGTTCCTACAGCATGAGCATACTGGAATGTAGACGTCAAGAAAAAACCATAGGGTATTGTATCTGTATTTTTTATCTTTTTACCAGCAAGTTGATGACTTCACAATGCTGCTTGTGCTTCCCACTGAAAGACATGGTCTGGAATCACTCAGACAGTTAACACATGAACAATGGAGGAACATTTTTACTTACCAAGATTATAAACTTGTAAACATTTCTATTCCGAAATTCCAGTTGGACAAGGAAATTCAACTGATTCCATTACTTATATCTGTAAGTACCATGTCAAAGGACAGGAAAACTTCTGTTTTTAATTAATAACTAAACTTGAATATATAACAACACTTGCTTATCAAATAGACATATTACTTTAAATAGGTATATTCAAAAAGTAGTTTTGCATGCTCAAAATTACAAGTTTTTAAAGCAGTACTACATTTGTGCTTTGATTGTGTGACTGCAATATGAGAAGATCTAATTTTTATTTCCAATTATGACACATATAATATTCTTCTCTTCTGGAAAAATAAATAGGAGAGACCACGGAGATCAATTGAGGAGCTGTTTGATGGAAAAGTAGTAGTTAGGTCTTGGGAAACATATCAGTGGCTGCCAAAAAGCATGCTGACCTCATGCCATTTCAATACTGTGACTGTGGGTTCATAGAATTAAAAGTTCAATTTGCAAAAATTCAAAATGTTCTTTATTTCCATAGAAACACACTTTGGTCAGCCCTTATAGTAACAGAATTACGTAACATACACAAATACAATCACCAAGGTCGTCTGCCACACCCATAAACAAAGAGTTCACTTTCAAAACACAGCTGTACACACACAAGTCCAATTACAACTATTCCACACTGGCGAGCCGCTGCTTCCTTTTATAGCTCCACTCACAATTTCTAGTCTTTCTGGAATGTTCTGTAACAAACAAGAAATCGAACTTTCCAGTCAGCTATCTGTGTCTTTATCTGTTTTGGCAAGCTTTTATCTCCGCGGTGCACTCTCCGTCCCTTATCTCCGTGCTGCACTATCTGTCTACTTCCACTCTTTGATGACATATGGAATAATACTATGGGGGAACTCTACGGGATGGGAAACGATCTTTAAAAGTCAAAAAAAGATAATTCGGATAATGACTCAATCAAGACCAAAAGTTTCATGCAGAAACCTGTTCAAAAACCTGAAGATATTAACCTTACCATCCCAATACCTGTATGAAATAAATAAATACATCCATTCAAATTTTGATACAATTTATAATTCACAAATGCAACATAATCATGGAACGAGAAATAAAAATAATCTAAAACCACCCATGCACAGATTAGCACTGTATGAAAAAAGCCCACAATATGCAGGAATAAAAATATATAATAAATTACCTGTAAGAATCCGTGAAATGAAAAACCTCAAATGCTTTAATAAAGCAATAAATAACCTACTAATGGACAAAGCCTACTACTCGATTATTGAATATATGGATGATAAAATTGAATTATAATGAAATTTTTTGTCATTTTGTAATTCTAATATTCTGACAATATTATTCCAAGGGCATGTCATAATTATAACAATATTTGTATATAGTTGTATTGATATTATTAGTAATTATATTATTTGTATTATTAGTATTTATATTATTAGTGTTATTGTTATTTTGTGTAATTATTATTATTATTTTAAATTTTCTACTGTTGGCGAGTCACCTGTTTACTGAGTTTTTACTCACTATCTGTAAGCGTATGTGACAATAAAGCATCTTATCTTATCTTATCTTATCTTGTCCCTTTGTGCACCTGGCCACAACAATGCTCGCGACACTACTAAGTTTACTCATAATGCCTTTTTGTGGGTGGAGGTAGAGGATGCAGCAACAATTTGGTTATTATGAATAAACTATAACACTGAGCAACTCACTTCACTTTTCAGTCTGGCTCTACTCATCCAAACCTTAGCCTACACATGGCTAGTGTGGAAGAAATGATTATTTTCATCAATTTACCTAACAACATATTGGTTTAACTATGAAGCCTGGGACGTAAGTACTTACAGCATAGTAAGTCACCACAAAAGGTATGTGTCTCATTGTATATGAGAACCCTTAGTGGTTTACTGGGAAAAATAAGAGTCAGTCAGAGAATTTAATGCAATGTCGGCATATTGGCCATAGTAGCTCAGTGGTTTAGAGCAACCGAATGGAGACTGGGAGATCCATGGTTCAAATCCCGGCTATGGCATTGAATTTTTCAGTCTGGCTCTACTCATCCAAACGTTAGGCTACACATGGCTAGTGTGGCAGAAATGATTATTTTCACACCACTTATTTATCTGTTTTGTAACCTCGAACAGTTTTGAGACGTCTTCTGTCGCATCATCAGCTAGACTGAATAGTCTTCTGTTATTAAATTTTAGATGAGTCGTATTTTTTACACATCTGCTTCACTTTCGTACCTATTTTGAGGACATGTTTCGCAAATCTTCGTTTGCATCTACGGCTCTTGTGCGACTGACGCTAGATCCAGCGGTGTGGGTAATTCTGGGGTTGTTGCTGCCATCTGTTGATTTAGTGATGAACTGAAATGTGGGATTCTCTTCTAGCAGGATTTCAAAGTTCATTAGTTGGTTTTTATGTTTTTCTATGTATATCCTCTCCCATATGACGAGTTCACTATGTTTTTGTACGTATTTTAGTAATTCTGTGCCATCTTCAATTTCATGATTTTCAGACCAGAAATGAGCTGCTATTGCGGACTTATCAATATTTTTGTATCTTAAGTGCCTGAAGTGTTCTTTCTTTCTAGTGCCTATGTTTCTTTTTGTCCTCCCTATGTAAATTTTTTCACAGTCTTTACACTTAATCTTGTAAATTCCTGACTTTTCCTCTGTTAGTTCTGGAAGTTGACGGATAGTTCAATACCTTACTGCCCTCTGTTTGGGCCAACACAAACTTATTGATGACATCTATTGGCAGTATTTCAAAATTCATCACACGATCTTTATTTTTCAAAATATTTTCTCCCAAACCATTAAATCTATTGGTCCATTCAATTTTTTTAATGATTTAATTTTTGAATTTATTTCCTGTTTAGATGAGCAGAAATGATCAGCCACTGCTGACTTATCTGTTTATATTAATATATCTGAAATGTTCCTTTGCTCTGGTTTCTAAATGATATTTGGTCCTACCGATGTAAATCTGACCACACTCTAAGCAGTTAACTTGATAAATGCCAGATTTTTTGTTATCTGAAATGTTGTCTTTTTTAGAAAAAATGTAGTAGATTTTTTATGCAGTATTTATTTTGAGGTACCAATATTATACCAACTTCATTAAAACTTTTTTTAAATGTTTTATTTGCCCAAGGATGATCAATAAATGTTTCTAAATTGAATCATCCTTTACTTTTTTAAAGGCGGAAATATAATTTACATTTTTTTTATACTTAAATTTTTCTTTCTTTTTTTTTGTATAAAATCTTTATCAAAACCATTAATTAAAGCAGTATTAATAATGTGTTTATTTCTCTATTATATTCATCTTTATTTAGGGGTATGTTTATTAACCTGTAAATAAAGGTATTAAAATAGCAAATTTATGTGAAAAAGGGTTGAAATTTTTATTTTTTATGTAATTATCAATATGAGTTCACTTAATATAAATGCTGAAGTGTAATTTATTGTTATTTTTTATTATGTTTAGATCCAGAAAGGGGATGCAACCATTATTTTTAAATTTCTAATGTGAACTTTATAGCTTTATCCTGCAAATTTAGAAGTTTTAAAGCATCATTTGTGCTCTCTCAGGAACTATAGCAAAAATGTCATCCACATATCTAGACCATGTTTTACAAATTAAAGGGAATGCTTTAGTGACTTGTATTTCAAAAAAATCTCATAAAATAATGAGCAAGAAAAGGTACAGAGGACTACCGAAATTTGTTGAAAATATTTTCCATTGAAATAGAATAAAATTTGGTCCAAACACAGATTAGTAAATTTCACAAAATCATCTCTTAATTCCTTATTCAAATCTATAGAATTCAACCATTTTTTCAAAAACATTTGGTTGATCACCACTTAAGTTTTAGTTCTAACAGATATTTTAAGAATCATTCTATTATTCACTGAAGTCTGATATTATCAAGCTATTTTTCAGCTCCATAATTTTAAAAACAGCGATCTGCATGGCAAAAATAGTTGCAATATTGAGCATTTTAATAAATATATTTATTACTGTATTAAATATATTTACGTTTGTTTGCTACTTACTGCATGCATGTCTTGATGAAGTCCAATAAAATTATTCTATAATACAGTCAGTCACCACAGAACTAAATCAGATCTCCAATACATACGAGGTGCATTCAAGTTATTAACACCTTCTATTTTTTTTCAGGTCTGGGACCAGATGGTAACTTCCTTTTTTTTAATACATGTGGATTCTTTTTGAATGCATGACAGAGATGGCAGCACTGTACAGTGCATAGAACTCTACTGGCAGAGACAAGAGTAAGGACTGTTTTTTATACTTAAAATGGCGACATTTTCATTGCAAGAACAGCGTGTAATCATTCGTTTTTTCTATTTTCATGGTGTGACACCTATTGAAATTCATTGCCAGTTGAGTGAGGCATGGGGTGATGGTACCATGGATGTGTCTAATGTGCATTCCTGGGTACAACAGTTCAGTGAAGGCAGAACATCGTGTGACAACAAACCAAGACAGTTGCAGACATCGCCTCCAAAATTGGCATTTCCATGGGATCTGTGCACACAAACCTGCACAAAGATCTGAAAATGATCAATTGGCGATCTTCCAAAACAACATTCTCCACTCGCTGGATCATGTCGTCAGACCGGCTGGTGCAAGGCTGTGACTGCCTTGGTTTGCTGTCATACTATGTTCTGTCGCACCCAGGAACGCACATTAGGCACATCTATGGTACCATCACCACATACCTCACTCAACTGGTGATGAATTGCAATAGGTGTCACATCACAGAAATGGAGAACACGACTGATTACATGCTGCTCTTTTGTCGCCATTTTAAGTATCAAAAGCAGTCCTAACTCTTGTCGCTGCCACTAGAGCTGTATGCACTGTACAGTACTACCACCTCTGTCACTCATTCACAAAGAGTCCACGTGTATTTTAAAACAAAAAACAAAAGTTCCTATCTGGTCCCAGTCCTGAAAAAAAATAGGTGTTATAACTTGAACACACCTCGTATTTATTTGCCATTGCTTTCCCCAAATAGTTAATATATTACGCATTTTTGAAGTTCTGTGGTGGTACTGAGTTTAACCACATCTGAAATGTAACATTACTTAGCAAGACGTTTCCTTTTTCTTTCTTTTTAATTCAATCATTTTGCCTTATTTAATGATACCACCACATTTGTATGAGGTATTGCTAATTACAAAACAGATGATTTCAAAGAAGACTGAAATTCTTTTTCTAAAACAAATAATTTTCCAGCTTATTTAGGATATACCATATTGTTTGGGCTATATTATGGGTTATATTTTCCCAAGATCTGTATTTTGTGCAACCAAAAAACTAATTCACAATTTTACTGAAATAATGGTTTACAGATGGGTGCAGAGGATATGTTTGGACCTACAGCTGATTTTAGTGGTATGAGCAGTGAACATATTCAAGTATCTGAATTTCTACAGAAAGCTAATATAGGAGTTAACGAGAAAGGTGTAACAGCTTCAGCAGCCACAGGTAGCACTGAAAGTCTAATGCACGTAAATCATCATTCATCATTGTCATTGTCATCATTGAAATCATAGTCTTGAAGTTTTATATATTATTTATAAGAGCTCAAATTACAGCCTTATCTAGAGAGACTCACATTTTGTTTTCCTTGGTAGGCCTTGCAAATTGTAGAATAGTCCTGTCCAGCCCATCCATCTCTCTTATCTATCTCCTATTTTTTATTTAGTTTTCTAAGTTATAAAGAATACATGTAACAAGCATTAACTCAATGCAACATTTAGAACCTATTTTAAGTTATCTGTGACATAATGACATAAAATTGTATCATGTGAAATTGCTAAACATGAATGTTTTTTGCAGCTGTTAGTTACTACCGCACTAGTAGAGTCTACATTCGTAATCCACAAGAAATAGAGTTCAAAGCAGATCAGCCTTTCCTAATTTTCATCATACACCAGCCACATGGAGTACCCCTCTTTGCAGGAAGGGTATTTAATCCACTGTATCAATGAAAACTGTAGCAAACATTTACTAATTGTGTTATATGAATTGTATCTAATATAATAGAGCTGAAGTGAACATTTTTGGACATTTTTTATTCTGGATTAATAACATTTATAATGGGCTGCTAATCCACCAAAAATTGCATTAATAATTTTTTGTGTATGTATTTTTACCTTTTTCATTTATAATTGTCTGAACAGATCATTAAGGAGCTTGAAAAATACATTCCTTTGGTTCAACTTAAAATATATGCTATTTGCATTCTTAATTAATTTCCCTAAATAATTCTTGTACATGAAGTAATAAAAATGTTGCTTATTATTCAGTTTTCTTTTAATGTTACTTGACAATGACTATGCACAACCGACTAATACTGTGTATGAAATAGGACGAATATCTAAGCAAATTATGTAATTATGCAAATTGTTCATGGCTGTCTAGGTGTAAAAATCAATTGCTTTGGGAAATAGTAGAGCCTTGTGAAACAGTTGTTCTAATTTCAGCCTCCAAAATATTATTATTATTTTTGTTATTCTAAATTTATTTTAAAAATATTTAAGAAGAAATCCTTATGAATTAGTAGTGTTTGTGTAGTGAACGAGATTAAATGAGTGGAAGTTGAATGATAAAGTGAGTTAGGAATGGAAAAGAATCAATTTGTTAATTTGTTTTAACGACATTGTTGGAAGTTTAAAATTATTTGGAATAAAGCTTGAATTAAGTTAAGTGATGGAATACGTAAAATATGAAGCTATTAACAGCGAAGCAAACAAATATATACAAATATAACAATTTTTAACTTAAAACTTCACTTATCTCATAAGAAATGATGATAATTTTCTTATAAATTGTCAGGTATCGCAATTTCATGTAAAACTTTTACACATCTTCAGCTGGAAACAACAAAGCTGTCGCCATCGTTACGAACACTAGATGTTAATATGTTCTTGTTAGTACTACCAAAATCTGAAAATAAAACAAATTTAAAAGTAGAATCGACTGCGGTATTTCGAAATTCATTATGTGATGTTTGTTTTTTAAAATAAATATCTTTTCCCAAACCATTAAATCTATCGGATCATTTACTTGTTTTAATAATTTAACTTCTGGATTTATTTCATGGTTAAATGACCAAAAATGATCTGCTGCAGCTGAATTATCAGTCTGTTTATACTTAATGTTACGAAAATGTTCTTTTGTTCTGGTTTCTAAATTACATTTTGTTCTTTCGAATATAAACATTATCACAATCGAAACAATTAAACTGATAAATACCAGATTTTTTATTATTAGGAATTTTATCTTTTATAGAGAAATACAATAAATTTTTAATACTATATTTATTTTGGGGAACTAAAGTTATACCAAACTCTTTAAAATGTTTTTGAAAATGTTTATTAACCCAAGAATGGTAAGTAAATTTTTTAAAATTATAATCGTCTTTTTATTCTTTTCACTTTCTTCTACCTAGCGATGTACAGGCTAAGCTTTTGGATGGATATTCAACCTGAAAAATTCAATGCCATGGTCAAGATTTGAACCATGGATCTCCCGGTCTCTGTCCAGTCACTCTTAACTAGTCAGCTACTATGGCCAACATGCCATCATGACATTAAATTCTCTAATTGACTTGTATGTTTCCCAGTAAACCACTAGGGGTTCTCATATATGAGATACACATCGTTTGTGGCGACTTAATATTGTAAGTACTTGAATCCCAGGCTTGATCGTTAAACCATTAATTTTGACGTCACTGTTACTAAATTCCTCCAAACACATATAACATTATTATTAAGTTAATTAAGATAATTAAGTAAACCCAGAGTTAAGTCTCCCAGGTTGGCACGTTGGACATTTTAGCTCAGTGGTTAAGGGCTAGACTGGGTGATCTGTGGTTCAAATTCCGGCCATGGTATTGAATTTTTCAGGTTGACTCTATCTATCCAAAACCTTAGGCTATACATGGCTAGTGTGGAAGAATGATTAATTTCCTTCAGTAAACTTAATAATGGTTTAACAATAAAGCCTGGGATTCAAGTATTTACAGTAGAAAGTTGCCACAAACAGTGTGTACCTCATATAAGAGAACCCCTAGTGGTTTACCGGAAAACAAAAGAGTCAATTGGAGAATTTAATGTGAAGACGGCATGTTGGTCATGGTAGCTCAAAGGTTAAGAGTGACCAGACAGAAACTGGGAGATCCATCGTTCAAATTCCGGGTACGGTATTGAATTTTTCAGGTTGACTCTATGTATCTACCTTAGCCTATATATGGCTAGTATGGAGGAACAGTTAATTTCTATCAATTATCTTAATAATATGGTTTAGTGATGAAGCCTGAGAATCAAGTATTTACAGTAATATGTCACCATAAACTGTGTGTATTTTGAATATGAAGACCCCTAAAGGATTATTAGGAAAACATACAAGTCAATTGGAGAATTTAATGTCATGATGGCACATTGGCCATGCTAGCTCAAAGGTTAAGAGCCACCAGACAGATACTGGGAGATCCATGTTTCAAATCTGGGCCATGGCATCGAATTTTTCAGGTTGACTCTATCGAACAGAATATTTATTAAATTGTTTAGAAGATTTTGTTTCATGAATGGAAGAAGCATTCTTACATGAACTGCACTTTTACAGCTGCTACAGCTTAATTTGCTCATTACAGCATAATCTTGAAAGCTATTCTGAGTTTATTTCCAAAACCTTAGCCTATAAATGGATAGTGTGGTAGAACAGTTAATTTTCATCAATTTGTTTAGTGTCATTAATCGACTCCCAATTAATTTAACTTAATTTATTTCATTTATTACTCAGTTGAGTAATAGCATTTCCCAATAATGAATTTTTTTTAAGATTTTGCTTGTAGCAGTTTATAAATGTTGTATTTTTAATTTTGGAAGTTATTTTGTAATATAATTTAATGCCTGTATAATAAAAGCTATTTTAAAACAATTTTTTACTATGTGAAGTTAGATGTACTTTTATTTTTTCTCTTGTATTATACAACTAGAGCCCAAGTTTGTATGCAAAATAAAATACTAAAATATGATGCAAATATACATGAAAAATTGTAAAAATATGCTCCTTAATATGCAAAAACAAATTAACAAAAATCAAAGCAGCCATTTTGGGGGGTTTAACTTACCTTATTCATGGTTGCTGCAGTACATAAGGAAAGTTGTTATGGAGTTTTATTATATAAAACGTCTATGCCTATCAGTGAAGGTTTACAATAAAAAGTCCTATCTACATTGCACGATGTCACAGGTGTATGTGAAAAATACTACAAATCTTCTATAGTGAATTCCTCTTCTCTTAGAGTCTTGTCACTATCTGCAGTCAATATTTTGTTGACTTGACATATTGTTTTGAAACCAGCATTTTTATTTAATACCCAAGTATATTGAATGCAATTTTAGTAACACTGTGAGTTTCAACAGAGAGTAAATTTGCAATTTCATCTATCAGAGAAAATGAATAATAGATATAAATAATTATTTTGGACCTCCAACTGTGTTATAATTTGAGATAATTTTGGGAACCGGCTATGAATATACTGGATAATTTCCTCAATACAATTTTCAGAAAAACATTTCTGGGCTACAGCAATGAATGCTAACTGTATCTTCCACATTTAAGGAATTTATTGCTGTTTTCATTTTACTGAAATGTTCCAGTAATATGACACAGTCTGTAACAATGTACCCCACCTAGTTAAAACTGGCTCAGGAGATAAGGACAAATTTGAAAATAGTTCACAAAATATTTGAACTCTTAGTGGCGCTTTCACAAACACTTTTGAACACTGGAGACAATTTTTCTTTATATTTGACTCTAATAGTTTCAGTGACACAGTGTAAACGTGAGCAAGGCAATCCATGTGAATTAAATTAGGATAAAGGATTTTCAGGCTTTCTTTTACCATATATGGAGCACTATCAGTGAGAAATAAAAATATATTGTCATGGTATATTCCATCTGGCCACAAGAAAGCTTAGGAGTCATTGAAAAATTTTGTAGCTGGTTGTGATTAACCCTGTTAAGTACTTGAATGTTCAAAAAGAATGATTTGCTACCCACCGACACTGAAACTCACTATAAAACTTGCAACACAAAGAAACTGCAGCACTTCATCTATTGAAATCCAGATCTTTTCATGTTCCAATGTATCCCTATTTTAGAAATTACATCCTGAAAACACGTGGTATACAGTTTTTGCACCATGTAGGCTCATCCAGGACCTTTTTGCTGTGTATTTTTTCAAACTGTAACTGTACATTATCAATTTCCACAATGGAATGTTGGCACTCAGTTAAGTTAAACAAAGGTCTTTAGAAAAATGGTCACTTGAATGTAACTGTTCACCAAACTGGCTTCTAATTAATTGTAGATTTAAAGAAGATTTCTTCTTAACTGCATCCTTATGGTGTGCTGTATTTATGTGCTGCAAAACTTCAAGCTTTTTATTTGCAGAAACACTCTTTTTACATACCAAGCAAAACAGTATCTTACCCCCTTCACTAAAAAATATTACTTCCAAACTCATACACATATCTACATAACATGGCAGACTGAGATGCTTTTGTGGGCAGCATTTCTCAAAACAAAGCACTAGCACTACTCAAACAATTAACCTCTTCAATTGTCAACTATCAACATGAAACTGAGCTCTGAATCAGATGTCGAGCCGAGAAGTTGATATGTGATGGAAAACACTGAAGCACCAAATCACATCATGCCTGATACTGATTGTTGATTTTCTACTTCTAGAAGTGCTATGTTTCAACCCTAATCTTAATTGTGCTATATTATGTCACAAGACACCTGTTAATATCTCTGCTAGTCAACAAAATAATTAATGCGATGAAGCAGAAAGCTAGTTCTAATATTATTCCACTACTGTTTGGGAATGAGAGTGCAACTATGGAACAAGCAAATGAAGTAGATGCTGCAGCAGTACAGTCGGGTGTTTCTGCTGAAACTCGAAACAAATGCTAGTTTTTTAGGCTAAGACGTGAGTGGGAAAAAAACAGTCATGAGGATAATCATAGTGTTATTAGGGATAAAATATTCAACTCTGCTGATCTTAAAATAGGTTTTAGCAATGTACAGGGAATGGGGAAAAAAGAATTATTAACGATTTTGTAAAGGTAAATATGTATGACATGATCTGTATATCTGAACATTGGTGTCAACAAAATGAAATTGCATTTAATGTTCTAGAAGACTACCACCTAGCTAACAGCTATCAACAAAATGAAATTGCATTTAATGTTCTAGAAGACTACCACCTAGCTAACAGCTATTGCAGAGAACATCATATTCATGGAGGGGTTGCCATTTATGTAAAGGAAAAGCTTGCAAATTGTAGTAAAGGGTTAGATTTGGGATCCTTTTGTCAAGAATTAGACTTTGAAGCCGCTGGGGTACTCAGCATTTTACATTTCACATTTAGTTTGTGAGATATGAGGGTAAATGAATTGCCATTTGTTAAACTCTTGGGTTTCTGCCTAGATTCAGAACTTGGATGGAAAAAGCAAGTTGAAAGTGTGTGCACTAAATTATTCAGAGTAATCTTTACTTTTAGGAAGCTTAAGTCACTCATGTCACTAGATACTCTCAGACAGGGAAGAGATGTAGCTTTATTAAAAGGTGAATAATAATTTAAAACATTAAATAGTAATAATATAATAGAAAAGAAAGAAAAAAGTATTAATCAATTTAAAGGTATTATTTGAGGAATAAAGAAATATTATATATTTGAGACACATATAAACTATGGAATACATTTATGGGGACATTCTTCCGAGGTTCATAAGATTCTTCTATTGCAGAAAAAGGCACTATGAATACTTTTAAATAAAAATAGCAGAGGACCATGTAAACCACTATTTATTAAATTAAAGATTATGACCGTGTACAGTCTATTTATATACAGATCATTATATATACAGATCATTCAGGAGTATAAAGTAATAATAATAATTGCCATATACAGGTCACCTAAGGGAGATCCTGTTATTTTTCTTGAAAAACTAGAGTGGCTACTGACGCTATACACAAAGCCTTCATGGAAACAATTTAGCATAATTAGACTTTTGTTGGATCCTGTATCTGTTACAGTTTTTAGTCTTATGTAACTTTTTATATTTATCTTTGTATCTTGAACTGACGTGTCCTATAACATATGTATTATGTTCCAAAAGATGAAATAAATTCAATACAATACATAGAAAATGAAGCTAGTTACAATAAAGTAATAAATATTACACAAATATAAATATTTGTTAATGAATCTCCACTTATCTTAAGAAGTTAATGTTAATATTTCTTTCTTCTTTCTAAGATTGATTTCGAAAGCACATCGCATTCATCTTCAGTTTATTACAAACTTTTTTGTTAAGGAAATCACGGTTACCATGTTTTTTTCTTTTGTTATGTTATGTTTTCAGCTTTACCAACATCTGAAGACGAAACAAACCTAAAAACAGAATCAATTGCCAGTATGTCAAAATTCATTATGCGATGTTTATTTTTTAAAATAAATATTTTTTCCCACACTATTAGATCAATGGGAACATTTAATTTTTTTAATAATTTAACTTCGGGATTTATTTCATGGTTAAATGACCAAAAATGTTCTCTACAGCCGATTTATGAACTTGTTTGTATTTAATGTCCTTCTGGTTTCCAAACAAAGATTTTCAACAAACTTCTGGTTTAGCAAATTTCACCTTTTGTTGCTGATCTTTTTATGAGTATTTTTGAAATTCAAGTTACTAAAGCTTTTCCTTTGATTTTTAAAACATGGTACAGATATGTTGATGGTATTTTTGCTATTGTTCCTGAAAAACAAATTAATGATACTTTAAAATTACTAAATTTACAAGATAAAGCTATAAAATTCACAACTGAAATTAATGGATTTCTTCCTTTTCTAGATTTGAAAATAATAAGAAATAATAACAAATTAGATTTTGGTATTTATAGGAAATCTACTCATATTGATAATTACATAAAAAATAAAAAGTTTTAACCCTTTTCCCCATAAATTTGTTGTTTTTAATAGTTTGATTTATATATTAATATATATACCCCTGAATAAAGAGGAGTTTAATAAAGAATATAAACATATTACTAATACTGCTTTAATTAATGGTTTTAATAAAGATTTTATACAAAATAAGATTGAAAAATTTAAATATCAGAAAACTTTTAATGATATATCTACTCTTAAAAAAATAAAAGATGATTATAATTTTAAAAAAATTACTTACCATCCTTGGGTTAATAAACATTTTCAAATTTTTACTAAAGAAGTTGGTATAACTTTAGTTTCTCAAAATAAATATGGTATTACAAATTTATTACAATTTTCTAAAAAAGATAAACTCCTAGTAATAAAAAATCTGGTATTTATCATTTAATTGTTTAGATTGTGATCAGGTTTATTTTGGAAAGACGAAACGTAGTTTGGAAACCAGGACGAAAGAACATTTTCGTAACATTAAATATAAACAAGTTGATAAATCGGCCGTAGCAGATTATTTTTGGTCATTTAACCATGAAATAAATCCCGAAGTTAAATTATTAAAACAATTAAATGTTCCCATTGATTTAATAGTATGGTAAAAAATTATTATTTAAAAAATAAACATTGCGTAATGAATTTTGACATATCAACAATTGATTCTGTGTTAAGGTTTGTTTCGTCTTTAGATGTTGGTAATGCTGAAAACATAACATAACAAAAGAAAAAACATGGTAACTGAGATTTCCTTAACAACGGAGTTTGTAATAAACTGAAGACGAATGCGATGTGCCTTCAAAATTGATCTTAGAAAGAAGAAAGAAGTATTAACATTAACTTCTTAAGATAAGTGGTGATTCATTAACAAATATTTATATTTGTGCAATAAGACTGGTTATGTTACCCCAGCAGTTTAGCTGAAGTTGTAAGATTCATGGCCATATTAAGGTAAATGTATTTAGTTACCTCTGTAGTCAGGCTGATACATACAAAATATACTTACTTCTCTTTGTAATAATTTTGTAAAATGACTATGTGAATGCAAGATTGTACTTTCTCTACTACTCATATTATTTTGTTAAATTCTATTGTTATGTATAAACTTGTATACACCGTTGACATTTGCCTATTGCTGTATTTAAGCTTAATGGCAATAAAATATTCATAATCATCATCATCATCATCATCATCATCATCATATCATCATCATCATCATCATCATCATCATCATCATCATCATCATCATCATCGTATTCGTCGTCATCATCGTCATCGTCGTCAACATCATCATCATCACAATCACCATCACCATCACCATCCTCATCATCATATTTTCTTTATTAATTATTATTATTATTATTATTATTATTATTATTATTATTATTATTATTATTATTATTATTATTATTATTATTATTATTATTATTATTATTATTATTATTATTATTATTATTATTATTATTATTATTATTATTATTATTATTATTATTATTATTATTATTATTATTATTATTATTATTATTATTATTATTATTATTATTATTATTATTATTATTATTATTATTATTATTATTATTATTATTATTATTATTATTATTATTATTATTATTATTATTATTATTATTATTATTATTATTATTATTATTATTATTATTATTATTATTATTATTATTATTATTATTATTATTATTATTATTATTATTATTATTATTATTATTATTATTATTATTATTATTATTATTATTATTATTAATCATTATTTTAATATAAAAATTATTTGTGGTTGGTTTATTGACACTCGTCGCTTACTTTTTCATATATTTATGAGAGACTAGTTTCAAAGGCCCTGGCCTCCATTTTCAATCTCTTCCCAATTACTAAATTCCTCCAAAACACACATCATCATTATTTTGTTACACGGATGTAAATAAACATGCTGATTACCTGGTGTTCACTGTTCAGTCAATAAATTTATAGATCGACATGTTATAGATGGTCAATATCTTGAAATTCTTTGAACAGTATTACCTGCAGTAGTTCTAATTTTTATTGCTCTACCATCATATGTTTACTTGTTTGGTTTTATCTTTTGCTTGGTTGTTTTCAGAGACTTTGTTAAGTAGTAGTAATATTAATATCTTCTAAAGGGGAAAACCATACTTTAATGTCATATTCAAGATTTAAATATGCACTTTTTCAATTAAAACTTAAATATCTATATTCCCTCATAATATGCATTTATATGCAATAACATATAGTGCTGAAATTGTATGGAAAAGTGTGACATACAAAGTATATCTTTTAAGCATACTTTTAGGTATATAAAAAATAACAAGATTTTGCATACAAATCCGGGCTCTATTGATAATGAATCTCAGAATTTATGGTAAAATCTTTTCTGTAAGTTTGTATTAGTACAATTGTTTTGTATAAATACATACAGGGTAATTTTAATTGCTTATTGCCTATTCCACAGTGAAATTCATTATGAAATTATCTGAGGAAATTTTGAGAAATACATAACCCTAAGTGTAAGTTTACTCACTGCTTTAAAATATTAATTTGGAAGCAGATCTGGCCCAGTCGTTTTATTATTTCATTTATATGTGGTTTCCAACCCAAATTTTCATCAATACATATTCCTAGAAATTTTTAATGTATGAGTAATTTACATTTGTTCCTTCTAACTGTATTTTGAGAAAATGTAATTTTTAAAATCTTACAACAAAACACTATCCTTATTTAGGCATAGTGCATTTTCTTTAAACAAAGAGACTGTGTGTAATGTCAATGTATTTATCTTCATTTGTAATATTTCTTTATTCTTTTCTGATATTAATATATTGGTATCATCTGCAAACAATAAATATTTTATATTGCTATTTTGAGTTCTATCAACACCATTTACATATAAAAGAAGCAATAATGTACAGAACGATTCAATAGTTTCCTGATGGATAAGGCAGTTGGAGAGGCAAGGGGAACAAAATCCAATTATCATTTAGTTGAGTCTGGTGAGAGGAAAGGTCAAGTTTACATCCTATCAGCAAGACATTCCCCTCCTTCGACTTCCCACTGCAGGTAGGGGTAGATGAACGTAATAACCATTAATGCTACCTTTAAGCACTCTACCCAGTCATAACAATAACGATATCTACAACGATAATAATAATAATAATAATAATAATAATAATAATAATAATAATAATAATAATAATAATAATAATAATAATAATAATAATAATAATAATAATAATAATAATAATAATAATAATAATAATAATAATAATAATAATAATAATAATAATAATAATAATAATAATAATAATAATAATAATAATAATAATAATAATAATAATAATAACAATAATAATAATAACAATAATAATAATAATAATAATAATAATAATAATAATAATAATAATAATAATAATAATAATAATAATAATAATAATAATAATAATAATCATGAGGAGGAGGAGGAGGAGGAGGAGGAGGAGGAGGAGGAGGAGGCGGAGGAGGAGGAGGAGGAGGAGGAGGAGGAGGAGGAGGAGGAGGAGGAGGTGGAGGAGGAGGAGGTGGAGGAGGAGGAGGAGGAGGAGGAGGAGGAGGAGGAGGAGGAGGAGGAGGAGGAGGAGGAGGAGGAGGAGGAGGAGGAGGAGGAGGAGGAGGAGGAGGAGGAGGAGGAGGAGGAGGAGGAGGAGGAGGAGGAGGAGGAGGAGGAGGAGGAGGAGGAGGAGGAGGAGGAGGAGGAGGAGGAGGAGGAGGAGGAGGAGGAGGAGGAGGAGGAGGAGGAGGAGGAGGAGGAGGAGGAGGAGGAGGAGGAGGAGGAGGAGGAGGAGGAGGAGGAGGAGGAGGAGGAGGAGGAGGAGGAGGAGGAGGAGGAGGAGGAGGAGGAGGAGGAGGAGGAGGAGGAGGAGGAGGAGGAGGAGGAGGAGGAGGAGGAGGAGGAGGAGGAGGAGGAGGAGGAGGAGGAGGAGGAGGAGGAGGAGGAGGAGGAGGAGGAGGAGGAGGAGGAGGAGGAGGAGGAGGAGGAGGAGGAGGAGGAGGAGGAGGAGGTTTAAACACAGCACTCTGTAGTAAATTATACATTTTATTATATGAGGTTCCAATTGAATGTCGAATTCTTTGTCTGATAAGTGCAATGCTTAAATCTTAATTTTACTGTAGAATTGAATTTATTTTATGCTTGATAATACATAATTATTGAGACAGAAAATAAATGATAATTTTCATTTAAAATAATTAATATATAGGTAAAATTGAAACCAATTTCTAAATCGATGCCTATGTGCATATGAAGAAAGGAAAGGATGAAAATATTAGCTTGAACATGTATGGCATAATACGGGATAGGGAACAAACGATTAATGGCTTAATACCCTGTCCACCAACCATTTACATCTAAAAGAGTATAGATGTAGGAAGAGAAGCGATGAGAGGTTCACAAATATGAGGTCGTCTACGCACGCTTTCCTATGTTTCCTGAACATGAACCTCGAGGCTTTCAGGAGTTTTTTCTGCCCTGCAATACCATTCGTTAACTATAATAGCCCAAATGTGTTCAATGGGATTCAGATCTGGTGAATTGGCTGACCAAGGGAGAGGAGAAACTTCAGGATGTTGCTCTATCCAATCTCGCGTAAATGCTGAAGTGTGAATGCTGCTGTTATCATGAACTTAGTTAATGATAGGCATATCTTTCTCAGGATATACAGAATTAACACTTACTGTGGTCACTAAGTGCTCTGGGTTGTAGTGTGTCTTGTCTGGACGCCAAAGTATCATCCCTTCCTCTTCGTCGGATGAGAACACTTTCTCGTCCGTCCATACTACAGTGTCCCAGAATGTCTGAGGCATTGGAAGGAACTGGACAGTAAATCCCACACGAGCAGCTTGATGTGCTTCTGTGAGGTTTTCTTTTCAAGCTGGCTTCCTAGTGTGGATCCCGGCAGCATGAAGACACCTTTTAACAGTCGAAGACGTTATCTGAAGTCCCATATGCCTTACGATTGACGTAGAAGGGCAGAACGGATTCTCTCTGGAATTCTGCACTATGGCTGCATCCATATCCGGAGAGGTAACCCTGGGTCTTCCGGATTTAGGTCGGGTTTTTAATCCTTCTTCTCCCTCTTTCTGGAACTGCCGGATCCAATAAAGAACGCAGTCAAGCCCTCTTCCCTCAGAATTAGCTATTTGTGTAGTAGCAAGACCTGCTTCCCACATGCCAACAATACGGCCCAGAATGACTTCCGAGGTTAAAGGCATTCTTCTCTAATCTTATTCACTCTAATGCAAGATACAACGATACTCTTTGTCGTTTTTAAATCAAATGCAAACCTTCCGCTCTTATATATATATAAAATGCAATGTGACCAATCGCAGAGTGCATCGACCACATGTCCATTTAACCACAGTGACAGTCCTATTGCCTATGTAGACAAGTTCACTGGAAGACGAAACTTTTAAAATATTCTTGAAGTAAATCTACATTATTTCCCTAAAATACTTGAACGAAGAAACTGCTAACACTAATGTATTAAATTGAGCGGTTTTGGCAACGGCATCTAGATGACAGTTGATTTTTTGCCATCTTTGTGTTTATTTGTTACCTGAAATGTTGTAATGTTCACAGCCTCTACAGCAGATAATTGCTGCACACTGCTTCGAACTATATATGCTTGAAATACGTAAACTATTTCTTATTTAAATGTTTAATTCTGTTATAGCTGCATATTAGATTAGCGTTACACTCTTATTTAACCTTTCAGGTTTTCTCTGTCATCATAATTATCATCATCATCATTACCATCATCGCCCGCCTCGGTAGCGTGGTGGTAGCGTGTCTGCCTCACGTTCAAGAGGTCCTCAGTTTGAATGTCCATCAGGGTGAGTTACCTGGATAAGGTTTCTCCGGGGTTTTCCCTCATCCTAAAAGACGAATGTTGGGTAACTCTAAGCTCTATAGACTCTGGGCTCACTTGAGCATCATTTCACCCATTCCATTCATCATCCGGTAAGACTTAACGTTGGAGGATGTAAATTAAAAAAAAAAGCCATCATCATCATCATCATCATCATCATCATTATAAAAGCTGACCAGATTGACTTAGATACTGGCATTCTGATCCAAAGATTGCGAGTTCAAGCCCAGTCTAGTGCGATGGTTTCTACATGTAGCTAAAACTGAAATGCATCATATCAGTTTTACTGACATTTAAAGAACTCCTTCGTGAATCCTCTGACATGCCGTTGACGCTATCATGATCATTATCAAACAAAATAGTTATTTTATTTATTTCGTTGGTCATTAAAAGTCTAATATATATATAAGCTTCCAATTTGGTGGCTATATTAATTGTCGTAGTATATTCATATAAACTGTTCTTTAGAACTGTGACAAATACCAAGCAGTTTAACATTATAGTATCGCTAACCTATGAAAGGTAGAAGTATTTCATTCCAAATAAAGCTAAAACTTTGAGTATAGGAAATGTATTTAAAAAGAAGAAAGGGAGATTAAAAGGTTGAGGTGTGGTGTGCGAGAGAGAGGAAATAACGTTATTAAAAATGATCGATAGATCAAGGTTGATAATAGAGAGTTATATAAAACCACCTACGATTCATGTGGCAAAATTGTTTTTATTTTCCATTGAGGCTTAAATACCTGTGCGCCGAAATCGCTGGTCAGGTATAAGGAAAGTGAATCACCTGGCGGAACTAACTGATAAGAAACCCGCCTCCCTCACGTAGGCCAGTCTTGCCCGCATCGGAAAACATATGCTCGCTTCTGTATCTAAGACCTAACCTTATGGGATGCCACATTCAACTGTATGCTTATCTGATAACAATTTCACCTCATTTATGCAATTGTTTTCTATTGTTTTTGATAGGAACTGAAAAAGGTTTTGAGCTACACCTCTTATTTCATGTTCATTTAATTTTTTAAGTAGAATCTTGTGACTGACAAGGTCAAATTCTTTGATAGATCAAGATATATTCTTATACAATGTTCTGAGTTGTCTAATTCTTTATAGAGATTATCACAAAATTCAATTAGTGCTGTAGTGGTGGATTTGCCATTTTTGTTACTTTCCTTGAAAAAACTGAATGCTCGAATGCGTTGTGAAAAACGAAAAATACTGATGTTTTTTAACAACTGCCCTGCACATCCCAGCTCATTGGGTTTTAGTATTATAAAGCTTGCCTTTCTATCACCAAAGTGCACCAGTTGCAAGTAGCCACTTGATTTGGGTATAATAGCAGCCGTGAAGGTCCAGTATAGGAAGCTTCTGGTAAAATGAGTAGTTGTTGATATTGATGCAGGGAAGGATGTGCCGAAGATAAAAGTACTCCAGGTTTGTACTCTCTTTTCTTTCCATAAACTATGGAATGCAGTCTTAAATTAAATTTAACTTCTATTTTTAAAATGTACTACACTATGATTTATACTTTTGTTTATTTCTAGGCTGTGAATTTCATTTGGTGTGCCTGGGATAGGGTCAAATCTGAATCACATGTGTCAAATCACACTGTCAAACCATAAGTGTTTCACTAAAGCTGGGATCCTAAGGAGATTAGCAGTGGAGACAGGCGAAGAAGAGGGGGAATTGGACGAGGAAAATTACCCCAAAGCTTCCACTTTACCATTCAGAATGGAGTCATTTAGAAAGTAATGTGGATTTTGAAGAATATGTGTTCTGTGATCAAGATCTCTCCACCTGTGCTATCCAAAGTGACTGAGATTGTTTCAAAAATCGTTCCTTAAGATTCATCTAATGATTCTGATGATGTGATTAAGAGGAATATTGTGAAAGTGTTCCTAGTGCACATCAGGCAATTCAAGCCCTAGAAATAATACAATGATTTATGTCTTCAAAAAGCCTTAATGATGAAGATGTTAAAGTGATTAGTGCTTATGATCAACTAGTGTATGACTGTAAGGTAAAACCCAAAAAGCAGACAAAAACTGAATTTTTTTTAAAGCCATGTGAAGTCACGGTATATACACTAATTTTATTTGTATAATTAATATGTATTTCCATACCAGAAGAGAAAATCTGTTACACACTTACTCATTTATACATTATTTTAATAGACTCCCTTAAAAAGGTATAATAAAAGGTTCCACTGTACTACAAATGCCTGATTTTGCATTATTATTTCTGCAAAGCAATTTTTGTATATTGTAATTTTATTTTAAACCAAAGTTAACTTCCATTTCTTGAAAATCTTAGTGAATTTATTATGTATGTCTGGTTAGTGTAGGAATTTCATGTATTGCTGTTCGTCTTTTTGTTGGATTAGTTTTGTGGTGTCCATTATTTGTTTCTCTCTTTTGTACTTCGCTATATTTCCAACTATTGAATCTGTGTTGTAACCATATTAGCTGCATATGTTTATATTTTGACCAAAATGACAACATGAAGTTGTAATAAACTCAGGTATTTGTTACCAATTTACCAATTTGTAATTTATATTCTCCAATATTTAGTCATATTGGATGATGAATGAAATGGGTGAAATGACGCTCCAATGAGTCCAGGGTCCATGGAGCTGAGAGTTACCCGACATTTGTCTTTCAGGATACGGGAAAACACTGGAAAAAACCTTACCCAGGTAACTCACCCTGACTGAGATTTGAACTCGAGACCTCTTGAATGTGAGGCAGACACGCAACCATCTACGCTACCGAGGCAGGCTACAGTGCTAACTTACACTTATTTTTCACTGAGCTGATGACGCTCCACAAACACTGACCCTCTTGCTGCACTTCCATATCCATTTCGCTCCTGGAGGGCCTAGCCGTAGCCTTTGTCTGAAAACCTGATGACTTAAAATGCTCTGCCCCATAGTCAACTTCAGCAAGGCTTCCTGCTTCACAAGCAAAGTGTCCGATGTCATCACTATTTGGTAAAGCCTATCCAGTTTCCTTGATGGCAAGCCCTCCACCGTCGGATCTGATCATGGTCACTGCTATATACCAATGTCCACCATTATGCGGTACTGCTTTTTCTATATCTTGCCATCTCAATGAGGTTGTCCTCCAATGTTCTAGCCAAGGCACATGGCATCACTCAGGGAGAAGGTACTGACATGTCACGCGCCGCTCCAGCCCATCTTTTCTTTCCCACTCATCAACTTGGCCATTGATAGTCCCTTGCAACATGTCATATATGTTGGCCATATCCCCAGCATCCACCTCTTGATGCTGTCGGTCTGGTCAGGGACAGTCTCTCACCAGACGCCACATCTGGCTACATCCCCAACACATTCTACTAAGGTCAACTATTCTAATGTCAGAGAAAATTCCTGTGCTGTCCCTTGGCTGTTGCAATCTTGACATGAGCTGGCTAGATGGGCTGCTGACAGACGGTGGTTTCCGAACCGTTCTCGTGGGCTACCAGATGGCTTCGGACATCACCGACGTCGGGGTCGCATTCAGAGCTTCTGCCGCTCGTCTCTGGAGGGTGGCTATGAACTGTGTGGCTTTCCCTATGTTGACCATTGATAGTTGGTGGCGATGGAGGGAAATTGTTCTGATACCGTTTTTGTGATGTTTAGTGTTTCTGATCCAACTCTACTTTATCAATACTGTCGCAAACCTGTATCTACGATCGTGCGGCTTGTTTATACAAAAGGAACTGATAAGCGGGCAGTGTGAAAACCAAGAGCCGGCAGACAAGATAACATGCAGATAAAGTTCTGCCGAAACAAACAACTGAGATAAATGGAAATTTCTAGTTCCTTCTGGACTGATAGAGATAATTCGGTTTCTGGTTTATTTTAGAATGATCTAAAAATTATCAGGAGATATATAAGCAATTATGCCACGCCAGCCGGACAGTTGTAAACAGAGTGAGCAGTAGAGTTGTGAAACAAGAATTGTTGTAAAGATATGTAACAAGAGTGTTGTAAAACGAGAGTCAGCTGTGTTGGTGTTATAAGGAGAGCTGTTCGTTATTGTCATTGACCTTGGTGCTGTAAATTGTGATATGCTACGCAGAGTATATTTCTAAGCAAATAAAGAACATTTAGAATTTCGGCAAATTGGACTTTTAATTCTACAAACCCACAAAGTCACAATACTCACTAAAATAAGACCTGGCTTGCTTCCCAGGAAGAACTTGAAAATACATCACTATTTCTAATACTTCTACTCAATATGGGAAAAGAACTTAACTATAAATTATCTGAAGAAATAAAAGTTATGAATAATACTGAACCAATCATAAAGGCAATAAGTGGTGGTTTTTAAGTAACTTCTTCCAACATTAATCCAAATTGGACAATGAATGAAAATGATTGAATGATGCTCAAATGAAGCCAAGGTCTACAGAGCTTAAGAGTTACTTGACCCTCATCTTTCCAATAAGGGAAAACCTCGTAAAATATCTTATGCAGATAACTTGACCAAGATTCAAACATAAGCACTATGCAGGCCTTGAGTAATCCAATATCCTGACAGCCATGACAGAAAGATTGTCCAAGAAGTCATTACAAGACACTAGTATGACTCTTAAGTTCATAGATAACTGTTGCATATAAATGGTGCACTAAAAGTCATCCATAACTTGCTGTACTATTAGATCACACATTTCTTTCAAAACCTGGCTTGGTTTCTTGTTTCCAGTTCAATTCAATTCAATTCAATTTATTCATCCTATAAATCTCCATACAAGATTGTGGACATGTCAAAACAAAAATATTTACAAAATTTAAATACAGTTCTGTCACAGTTTTATTATTTTATATCCTTTAGATTCCTCCAATTATACTACTAAGCAAGTCTTCAGGTAAGTGAATGGCATGTTGGGAAGCGGTTTCGTTAAGAAGTCACTTAACTGTTATGCCACACTGGGTTCAAGTGAAACATAACGTAATTGAACTTGGTGAGCTCTGCATTAATATCAGCTGTAGCAAACTGGGCTTTTATCTGAACTAGCCATATTCTAATATATTTATGCCATATAGGGGGAATTTTGACCATGAGTCGCACAATTTGATGCTCATTATTTGGTGCAGTATTTGACATGGTGATAGTCAATAGTGCACATACTATACTGCATAAATGCATGTCCAAACATATAATCTACATCAAGTTCACCACTATGGTAATTAGACGTTTCATTTAATGCATTATCATCACAAATTCATTAGTTGTAGGTACATAGGTCAATCAAATACAAACAGCCCTTTGGTTCTAAAACTTTTATTCATGAACTTACATTGAAATGGACTTTTTTCTTATTTTTCCATATATTCACTCATCTTATCATACATTTGTTCCCACAAATAGGTAACATTTTAATGCCAGTATCAAAGAAAGTATGAGGAGAGGTATGAAGTCAGTTGCGCATAAAGTCTTTGAGCTACTCATTGGTTGTGAAGTGATGTCTGCCAAGAGCTTCTTTGAGTGAACCAAACATGAAGATGCAAGGCAATAGATCCGAGCTGTAGGATGGATATGGAATGAAAGTTCAATGCATATTGCCAATTTTGGTTGCGTTGCTGCTGCAGAGTGTGTTTCAGTATTTTCCTGCAGAATTAACACATTTTTGACTGGGTTATTGTGCTGTTTTGACTGGAAGGCAACTTGAATTTGACTAAGGTCACAGTAGGCAGGATTAATGGTCCATTGTTCTTGGAGAAAATCAATGAGGACACCTTTCGAGTTTCAGAACACCTTAGCCAAAACTTTTCCTGAGTTGGCTTTCACCAACAGATGTGCTCCTCTGCTCCATACTGGCCCTCTGATTTGGGTGTGTGACTTTATCATTTCTTCTTTTCAATATCGCCAAAAATTCTATAAACTGACATGAAAGAGTGCCCTGGTATTGAGAAGTACAGATAAACTTTCTGAAAGCGCACTTGAGGAATGTCTAAAAATGTCTGATGTTTAAATGTCTAATCTAAAATGTATCAACAGCTGATATCAAAGAACTTGGGTGGCACAGTGTAATTGCACCACCAAATGGCTAATGCAACAACTACTTCACTTAACAACATCTAACTCAAAAAGGCTGACTTAAAAACTTTTATTTCTGAAATTGATGCCCATTCAACATGCCAAGTCATAATATGTTCGACCTTACATCTTCTGATCCGCAAGTCTTTTAGCACTATTACAGAACTGGTATTCAGAATGCTTATCGTGTGTTGAACAAGATTTCTGAAAAACATTGACTTAGCAACTTCTGAATCTGAGTGCTTCATTTAATATGTTATAATGGGAGCAGAACTACTACATCTACTGACATGTTAATAAAGGTAAAGTAAATATATAATAAAACCACCGCTAAAACATTGTGTTCATTGAAACATCTATTTATTGTCATTATGAATTAAATCCAAAAAGTTCAGAATATTTTCTATATCTGTGTCAAGAAATATTTTAGCCTTTTCAGAGCACCCTTGAATGTTTTTCTAAAAGTTTCCTCATAATCAGTTTCTCATTTTAATCAAAACATTAAATGTTGCCTAGAGCACTGTACAATATTTGATTCATTTGTGCTTTTCCTGTATGCTGAATAGTAAAAATTAAAATAATTACTATTTTTTATGTCCAATTATCCATCATGAAAGTAATGCACTTTGAAATTTCATGACAGTTAACATGAGTAAGTTTAATTGAAGTTACGTGCTGACATTAGCAAAGCTAAAAAGAATGCTGAGTAGTTTTAGTTCTGCTGAAATAAATTCATGAAGTTTAAACTTGTTAACTCTACCACTAAACATAAAATACAATTCCATAATTATTGATGAATAATATTAATAAAAAATGTTCAAAGTATAACTTCTCCATTATCTTTATTAATTTCACTTTAGCACTAAGTTTCCCTTATACAAACAATACTCAAGAATGATAGTTGGTCAAATTAAATATAAAATATCCATCAGTCATCAAAATTAACTTCAACATTTTTATAATGCTCAAAAGCATTATTAGCTATTGATATTAAAACATTTAAAATATTTATTGTCTTGCATCTTTGGTCATTTCATCACATTTTTGGCTGTAATTTACTTGCTCATTATTATGAGTAGCATTATATTATTAGATTTATTTTAAAAATCAACATCTTTTACAGCCCATTTCCATTGTTGTTATTCATTCAGGGGGTTGCAAACTCTTCCTGCAAAAAGTGGTACTCCAAGAGAGCGATTTATGATAAACACAAGGAAAGGCTCATCAGCAATGAATTCCATTTCTTCTGCATTACGTATGAAGAATCCGCTCATAAGTTGAGCAGTACCTCCTGCAAAAGAACAAGTACTAATTTACTATCAGTATTTTAAAAGGGAATTAATTTGAATAAAGAAAAGAAACATTTAAACATAAATTAAATTTAAAGGGAACACAACAGGAAAACAAGAACTGTCTACATGGGAACAAATCTTCATTTCAAAAAAACAGAAACAAAGTATTCAATTTCGACATCCCCCAGAAACATTTTTTCAGCAAGTTCCTCGAACCACCACTAAAGGAGACCTACGACAAAATATCGCCAGTCGTACCACTGAGAACCAGTCGATGTCCAGTTGGCAATGGAGGAAAATAGCCTCTGAAACATGTTTCGGGAAATTTAAAAGTAAGTCAAAGTATAAACTTGAAAGAAGCGTAGGGACAGTGAAGCACAAACTAGTACAAAATTGAATCGAGAATATATTGACACATTGCTTCACTCACCTGTTTATTCACAGGACATGTTTCAAGAGCTCTTGCTCTTATCCTCAGCTGATACTCGACTCGTTGTCAGGGATACCATGCATTTATGTATTTACGTATTACCAACATCTGAAGACGAACAAAATTAAAAACAGAATCAATTGCCGGTATGTCAAAATTCATTATGTGATTTTTATTTTTTTAAATAAATATTTTTTCCCAAACTATTAAATCTATGGGAACATTTAATTGTTTTAATAATTTAATAATTTTGAGTCGAGTATCAGCTGAGGATAAGAGCAAGAGCTCTTGAAACATGTCCTGTGAATAAATAGGTGAGTGAAGCAATGTGTCAATATATTCTCGATTCAATTTTGTACTTAAAAGTAAGTGTTGTTTAGTGTCATTAATCGACTAAATTTAATTTATTACAACACTGTTTTCAACACTTCCATGAAAGGAATTATTTAAACATAAACCTGTAGATACATTACACAAATAAAAATATTTAGTAAATATTCTCCACTTAACTTAAGAAGCCGATGACAATACTTCTATTATGTTTTTGCGAAATTAATTTCATGGACATTTGCCCACATCTTCAGTCAACACACTTCGTTGTCAGGGATACCATGCATTTATGTATTTACGTATTACCAACATCTGAAGACGAACAAAATTAAAAACAGAATCAATTGCCGGTATGTCAAAATTCATTATGTGATTTTTATTTTTTTAAATAAATATTTTTTCCCAAACTATTAAATCTATGGGAACATTTAATTGTTTTAATAATTTAACTTTGGGATTTATTTCATGTTTAAATGATCAAAAATGATCTGCTATGGCCGATTTATCGATTTGTTTATATCTAATGTTACGAAAATGTTCTTTCTTTCTGGTTTCCAAACTACGTTTCATCTTTCCAATATAAACCTGATCACAATCTTAAGTTAAGTTAAGTTAAGTGGCTTCTTAAGTTAAGTGGAGAATATTTACTAATTATTTTTATTTGTGTAGTGTTTGTTACTCCACTGTTAATAGCTTCATTTTTTGTGTAATCTGTAGATACATACTTCTCTCCCATAAGATCATCTCTGAGCTTAGTTTTTTTAACACTAAAGCAACTGTGATCAATAATATCTGATGTTAATTTAGTAAAATACTTAACTGATCCATTAAAAGGATATATCAGTCATCTATATTCATTTTTGAAGCCGTTAGAATAATTAACACTGTTATAACCTAACAGAAGACTTATCTGATATGTAATTCACTTATGCTCATTTTGAAGTAGTTAACAATCATGAAACATATTGTCAAGTTTACAGAATATTTACGTTTCAGTTTCAGTTTTATTCTTACAATTGCAATATTTTTACAGAGCATAGTTAAGTTAATAGAAGATGGAATACATATCTGCATTACCAATTAAACAAGTAGTTATAAATAAATATCTGAATAGATATAGATAGATAAAATAATTTAGAAAACTAGAGTAGCTACAAAATAAAAATGAACATGTAAGACTTGAAGCTTTCACTGTGAACATTACTAATCAAGGCTTTGCTGGTGATCAGCCGTGTCAAATTAATAAACGTCGAGCTTTCGGCCATTGTAAACTCCATGGCCTTCTTCAGATCCTGAAGAAGTCCTGAAGAAGTCAGCCTTTTGGCAGTTGGATATTCACCCTTGTCATATAAATCATATATTGTTCTGAAAATCGTCTAAGTTGGTAGCATATTTTTTAGCTGTGATGTTTCCCTGGAGATCTAAATATAATTTAATAAATCGAGATTCAACTGTATTGGAACACCACAGTGAAGCGAAAAATTATTAAATTTTAGATGAGTCGCATTTCTTACACATCTGCTTCACGAAAGTGATGTGTAAGAAATGCGACTCATCTAAAATTTAATAATAATTTAATAATTTTGTTGCGGCCAATAGACTCTTAAAAGAGCAACTGACACTGTCAATTATCTATCTCTATACAGTCAAAATACAAAATGATCAAAATACATAAGCTATTGTTTACATAGGTATACAACTCATTTATACTACATATATATTACAGTTCATTTATAGTATACAAACATTTTTCAATTAGGTATGATTTTACGACCAGTTTAAATTTTGAGTCAGAAGTATTCTTAATTACAGATGGCAATTTATTGTACAATATGGCTCCTATTATAAATGGATCTTTATTAGTTTGAGTTTAATTCATGCTCACCCTATGGTAATCAGTTGCTCTCCTCGTATCATATGTATGGCAATCTTTATTGAGAATGTTATGTAGCTTTCGGTCTTTCACAAGTATGATTGTTTTGAACGCATAGAGTGATACTACTGTTAGGAAGTTTTGTGATTTGAATGTATCCCAACATGTTTGTTGAAAACGAAGGTTGTACATGGTTCGTATGCATTTCTTTTTTACTTTTAATAGCCTATCCATATTGGTTTTACTTGTTCCCCCCAAATTTCAATACCATATGTTAAGTGTGGGAAGATAATGCCATAATATTCAGTTTTAAGAGTATTGATATTCCCATATTTTGCTAGTTGTCATAGTAGGTAGAGTCCCGAGTTCATTTTATTACAAACCATGTCTAAGTGTGTACTGTAAGTTAGAGTATCTTCTATATGAACTTCTGTATCTTCTATATGGAAACTTCTCCTTAATTTGGTGAACTGTTTGCCTTCTTTAGCAATGATCGTCACAGTATGAGAACTCACACGACAAGCTTGTGCCATTAATTCTTGACTGTAAGTGAAATTTGTACTTTCGATAATGTCTTTAATTCACAAATGTTTGAAAAATGAATACATATTAACAAGAATATTTCTAGCCTGCTTATGTAAAAATCTTACAAGTTGTTTCGCAGTTACTACCAGGAGCACCAGTTCTAGGCCTGTTAAGTGGTATATTTACTGACTTTGAAAAGCATGCACTCTTATAAGATAGCAACTTTACTGAATGCAAGGTACAAAATGCAACTGCAACATAGCATGTGTGTGCTTTTTTTTTCACTGACAGTTAATGATTAGTTTCTTTCTAGTCAGGAGTCTTATCTTTCCATATCTCTGAAACCAGATGTGCTAAAACATGGGGTTTGGACAGTCATCCTCAGAAAAAATAACTCAGTAACATGGGAAAAACAAAATAGTGACTCATAAATCAAACTCAAATATAAAACAAAATAATTCTGTAATTAGTATCTATTGAGTGCGCAAAGAAATTAGCTGTGTAGTTCGGCAAAGCGAGCTAGTATGCATGTTTAACTGTACAGCGTCGCACGCATCGCACAGGCTAGTAGCAATAGACAGCCACGCCTAGCCCCATGTTATGTTACTTCCTATTTTGTAGCTACCTTAATGGAGTATAAGCACTGTCAATTTTACAAAAGATAGGAAACATATATTTACAATTAGACAAGTAATATTATGTCCAGAGCTGGACACAGTTAAATATAATTTTTAGAAGAATAATGCTAGAAAATCAAATTATGACTCACTCATTTTGTTCCACTTTGTATTTATTAATTGAGCAGAAAGTACTTTTAATCCAGTAAGACTCTAGTGAATTAATTTTCTTTACTTTGCATAATTCCTTGATTAGGTGTAGTAAATAATTGTATAAATCTTTTACAATAGTTTCAATATCTTTTAAGGTTAATGATCCCCTCAGCCTATTTCTAAAGAAGTTCTGGTTTGTTCTTGTGTTATGTCTATTTTTTATTCAATAAAGTTTCTTATTGCAAGTTTAAGACATTCAAACTTATACAAGAAGGGTAGTGTGAAGATTTTTATTTTTATACTACTTTTATACAATTGTTTTCTTTGAATTTTTTTCTATTATTCTTGTTGCTTTTTTCTGTAGTCTTAATATCCTCAGTATACTTTTCTTGCCCACTGCACCCTATAAGAGAATTCCATAATTTTGATGAACTGCAGAATAAACCTTTAGTGCACTATCTTTATCCATAATTTCTGTTACATATTTCAATATGTATGTATTATTACATTCTTTCTTAATTATTGTAGATCTTTTTGTTCTTTCCAATGATGTATCCCATATCTGGTATAATGATCGGAGGATAAATAAATAAACAAATCAAAAACAAACAAACCAAAAGCATAAAAACATGCCATTTTTAATATTTTATTCACAGGCATTCCATTATCAGCCTTTTGACACATGATGAATATAACAAAGAACTGGATAACATGTGTCAAATTTGAATGGTTTTAAATTACCCTTGATAATTAAAATAATCATCAGACACACAAGATGTAAAAGAATTTGTGATGTAAGCAAGTTAAAAAGGAGAGATCTGAAAGAAAAATATTGTAAATTTACTTAACATGCTAAAATCATCAAGATTTTTAAGGATTGCAATGTAAATTGGTTCCACAAAATAATAATAGAATCTTTCAATCACCTATTGAAAATGCTACTCATAATAACAAATTGTTGGAAATATACTGCATTGATTAAGAAGATTGTCCAAAAACATACACTGGAAAGGCTAAAAAGTATTTGGAATCAAGACTGAAAAACACTTGAGAAATATTAAATTCAAACACAAAAATCAACCATAGCCAATAATTTTTTGTTATTAATTATACCTCAGTACAGAAATAAAACTTTGAAAACTGGCCAAGAACCATTTGTAATTAACAGTGTGAGAGAATATTTGAATTCTCAAGAACTAATCAAATTTAAATTATCAAGAATTTAAATGCAGTCATGAATTTCGAAAGGAGAGTATAATTAAAATAGAGCCATCAATTTTGAAATACTAGTATCAGATGAAGGCATATAGCTCACCACAAACTGAAACAATGGAGGAAGGGGAAAGTAGACTCAGATAAGAGCCACTCGTCTGATCAGCTTATTATGAGGAGGCACTCTCCCTGAAATATTTTCTGCCAACAATGTGGACAAGTAGGCGGAGTATGTGTTTTAAAAGTTTACAGCAGTATCTCTTAACAAATCTGATAAACATTAAATTATAAATAAAACAATAAACTCAAAACTAATAATTTATTCCACAATTGTCTTTTCTGTACTACACCTAGAAGAATTAGATGTCTCATCACTCAAAGAAAAAAAAAAATCCAACTCTCAGAGTCAATGATACAGCAACACCACTGACTCTTAAAACAAGGACATCAATCCCCTTATTCAAAAACGGTTGCAACATTAAAACAAACTGAGCTTTATGCAGTAAAATATACTATCACCTGAGACCCCATTGTAATGCTGCTTTCTGTATTTCAGTTTGAATCATTTTCATTACCGTAAAATTGAACACATGAAGTTGAAAACAAATAAAATTAATCTAAGACTTACCAGTTGCTGCAGAAGCTGTCACACCATGTTCATCAACTGCCATTGTAGCTTTCTGTAGTAATTGTGTTACTTTAATTCTATGTGCAGCAATGCCACTGAGATCAGCTGTATTTTCAAATATATCTTCAACACCAAGCTGTAATTATTAAAACTATTAGCATTCTAAGATTGTGCATTGTTCAGCTAACTTAAAGCACCTAAAACCTGTTTCTGCCAATAAATGCCATGAGAATTATAAATTCACAGAAGAATCATGCAAAAGTTTGGCTATAATGAACAAAAATTAATTCTATTGTTGTACAAATATTCATATAAATAGAACTGGAAAGATGCATAACTTTAGATCTTTCAGTTTCCAAACATTCCAGTTCCAAAATAATACTGTGTTCTAAACAATCATTCCAAAATAACAATTGAGTGCACCCAATAAAATTCACATGAAATCATCACAGCAAGTACACTTAGTCCACTGTTATGTTACTTGCCCAAATCAAGTTCTTAGACATCAAGCAATGACTCTCCATTCCAGTATCACGCTCCTCTCCCTTCTACCAGGCACAAAGGATTCATAATATATTCTTTATGCAAAGAATTGCTGCATTTGTGTGTTTAATTGTTACAGAGGGCAACTGATTAAAAGTACAAAAAGAAACTGAATGCTTTCTTGCAAATTAAAGATTATATACATCTGAAACTCTCTTTCACAGCTTTTTGGTTTCTGTACTTAAAAAAAAAAATGTTACAAATGAAGCAAAAAGCATTTTGGATTAAATTCTATTTTGGTTATTTTGAGAAGCACACAATCAAAATAAGAGGTACTATACATTGACATTAAAGCCTATTTTAGTTTATATTATTTATATCTACAAATGCTAAATGATATTAAACTACATTTTTAATAGTTACGATAAATAAAAACTAATTCCAGCAAAACTTGTAGAGATAAATACTTTAAATATTTTGACAATGCCTATAATTTTGTATAAATTTCTATGTTAACAAACTGGATTGGATTGAATAACTCAAAATTCTTTTTTCCCTGTCCCCATACCGTCACTTATTTTTAATTTTTGAGAAACTAATTTCAGGAGCTGTTGCTTCCATTTTCAACCTTGAAAATGTGACTGCCATTGATTGTTGTTGCCTGCAATCCTCTCTGTGGTGGTGGAACAATGAATTTCTTATTAAATTGTCCACAGGTAGGATTTCAAAATTTGTTAATTGGTTTTTGTATTTCTCCCACGTTGGTTTATTATAGCCTTCTAATAGTTTTGAAGTTGGTCATGGTTATTGTTTTCATTCCAAAAGTGAAATGCTATTGCTAACTTGTCTTTCTGTTTCAATTTGATGATCCTGAAATGTACTTTGAGTCCGGTTTTTAGGTCTCTTTTGGTTTGCCCTATGTAGAATTTTTCACAACCTTTACAACTTATTTCCTACATTACAGATGTATTGATTGATGGGATTTCATCTTTTGATTTTGAATGCAACAATTTTATTAATAAACATCTTTATTGGCATCAAGATGATATTTTGTTTTCCAAAGAATTTTTTAATTTGTCAAATGCTTTTAGTTATACATGAATCTCATTTTCCATCGTGAATGTATTTGGTTCCTAATGGAACCATTATGGGAATCAGTCATGTGTTTTGATAGAAGAGATAACATGTGCTTCCTTTCTTGGAAGTGTTGAAAACAGTGTTGTTATGATAAATTAACTTTAAAGAGAGTCTATTAAAGACACTAGACAACATTTAAAAGTAAGTGTTGTCTAGTGTCTTTAATCGACTCTCTTTAAAGTTAACATGTGCTTGCTAATGAATAGTATTACATTTGCATAGTATGATCTGAATGAAGCATGCTCTCTACACAAAACCCATTAAAACCCATACAAAGCTTGCAAAGCTTTAAAATTTAAGAATGGTTCGTTTTCTTTACATATGGGAAATACTGTTCTAACAATACACAGTGACTTGCAATTTCTATAGATTCTTTTCTTTACACTTTCTGAAATCTTCAGAGGGATTTTTCGATTACCTGTTTTCATTCAAAACAGATTCATATTTTCAGCAAAGTTTGCTTCTCCATGATCAATTAGTTTTATTATTTAACTTTCAGCTAAGATTTGCATTCAACCCTCGAATAAATCCTAGCTGACTGGCCCTGTAGCTCAGTCGGTAGAGCACCTGTCTGCTGTGGGAGGGATCCCGGGTTCGATTCCCGGCTGGGGGTGGGGATTTTTCTCCAACCAAGATGATTCCCCATCTTCCCCAGAGTGTGGAAGTATGAGAGTGTGATCACCTGCGGTGCCGTATGTAGTAAAAGTGCGCGTTAAACACTAGACATTTCATTTCATTATGAGAGTGTGAATGTAATACGAGTTAACATCGTCAATATCTTACAAAGGAGAACAGCCACCGATATGACCATTGGAGTTAAAGCAGGGTATAAATGGAACAAATAAAAAAAAAATTAAAAATCCTAGCTTAATATGCGTTTTAGAGCACTTTTGGTTTGTACATCCGAGCACATTACTCTTACAGAAGTATTTGACAAAAACCAGAGATAATTAGTTTGTCTATAGTATAATTAGTGCAAGGCACTTACTCTGACTATTTTCACAAAGAAAAATCACTTCCATTGGTAGAGTTTTAATTGAAAAGCTGTAATATTAATATTGCTTGAAGATAAAGCCTGAAATTCAAACAGGAATACTCCTATTACTACCCGTAACTTTAGACATTCTTGCCAGAAATTTATCCAACAGAACACTCACTGTCACAAGTAACAAAACTGAGTACTGCAAGCAACAATCATCATTACTGGCTCAGAACTACTAGAGTCATGCTCATGACCTAGCGACTCCAACCCAGCTAATGAAACCAAGAATTGTTTATCATTTAGCTGACTTGGTGTTAGCAATACAATACTTTTGCTTGCACTTGAACCATGTAGAGTCCACATTGAAAACATATATCTTCCTTTATTTTCAAAGAGAGCAGTAGTAGTGCTTATAATAAAAAGAAAAAAAAATACTTAGGTATTTTTAATACTGGCAGGGAAGAAATTCTTTGACAAGCAGGGAAAATTATTAAAAAGGGAAAAATCCCATCCATTCCCCTCTTTAATTCAAACTCTGGTACAATTTAATACACTTTTGTTTTGGCTACATTGTTGCTCCACTTGATATTCTTTTACCTTGATATGCAGAAAATTAAAAGAATAAAATTAAAATACTGCCTTAAAGTAATGATAAACTATTCATAGTCTAAATTAATGCAGAGTCACAACTATACACTTAACTTTCAATCAGTCAAATTAGGTCAGCAACCACTAGTGTATTCAAACAAGAGTTGGGCAATCATTCATAAATGTACAAGCAGTAATACAGAAAACATAATTCTGCCATTCTCTATGTTAAATTTGGAATTAAATTATAAGAGAGGATGTACATATCACCTAACAGTGTATACAGAATGGAAGAGATTTTATCTTTGTAAGTTTTGTTAAGAGTATTAAATAACTGTGTTATCCATAAACAACAGTATAATCTCAGGATATTACTTACAGATTTTAGCAATGGAATCAGTTTTGTTTCCTTTTTCAGCTTAAACTTTGGGATGGAGACATTCACATGTTTGTATTCCTGATAAGAGAAGATGGTTTTCCAGTTTTCCTGTGTTAGTTGTCTCACTGAATTCAAACCATGTCTTTCAGTGGGCAGTACAACCAGAAATGTGTAGTCATCAATGTTCTATTGAGAACATAAGAAACATTTTCATATAGAAACACATGAGTCAGATATCCTATCTAAATAATAATCTAAACAATATATATCATCATGAACATCATAAAAAAGCATTTCATTTTAGGTGTTTTCTGCCTGCAACCTTTTACTAATGAAGTACATTTCATGCTAGAAATTGGATTTTGTAAAGTTAAATGTAACAATTCACATTCTTTAGCTTCTCCTATGCTTGCTACTAAAACATAGTAACTCTCAAGTCAGTAAACTTACCTCAAAGTTTAAATGCAGCCATTTTACTCCCAATTCACTAGATACTCCTGCATGATAAAAGTTTTGCTGATACATTGTTGGCACCTGTATTTCTTCATTAGCACTTGGATAAAAACTCTTATTTTCAGCACCATTCCAAAAAGGATGATCCCAAAAGCTTTTAAAAAATATGGTATTCACCAATACTAGTACAGAATCTGTATTAATGTCATCTGAAAAATAACATGTCACTTAGTTATTTTATACATTCAATAATCAAATGTAGTCTTGTTTTAGTTAAATTAAGTGTAGCACATTAATGACATGTAAGTGAACTATGTGCTCTTGCAACAAAAAGGCCAAAGCATGAAGATTTATACTATATTTCACAGTTGAATTTAAAAGATAATATGTCAGATCTATTAATTGCATTAATAATTCTAACTACATATAAGTATTTCACAGTATCAACAGATTTTTGCAAGTCTGTGCTTGTCTGCTCCAATTATGTGCATTCAACGTCCACGCTATGAATGCTTGTTCCTCTTCTTACTTCATGTTAATCTATAGATAGATAAATTTTGTAGAAATTATTTTATTGCTAATTTTATTGTAGGTGTAAGGGGAATATAGAAATACAGCAAACTTAGTGATATTCAAATCTTTTAAAGCAAGAGCATATAAAAATGAAGTTCATCATGTAATATTGTAACTTCAAAGTTCAGGATTAAATCAACAAAAGACTATAATGGTTAAAAATACCCAACTTAATGTATGCATCTTGTGCATCAGGCAATAAGTAAAACCAACAAACTTATAAAATCCATCTGTAGATTTATGAATATAAGCAACTTAGATACGGATTGGGCTTCTTTGAATGTCAGAGACAAAAGGTGAAAATGGTTAGAAGATAAATACATAATGAAGACCTTGCATTTTCTGTTGATTTCATGGGAGATGTAACTTACTGTTCTCAAATGTTGGAAAACCCCAGCATTGGAGAAAACAAGATCTCATTTAAAATATTTGAAGTATTCCATCAAAATGAGCCGTATCTCAATAACAAAATGCAAGTCTTGTATTAGATAAGACCATAAGAAGCCATAATCACAGACCATGATTTCAGGGATAGTAAAATACAGCTGTATAATATCTCCCCAAGTTTAAACTGATTAGCATTTTTTGCAGACAAAAAATAAAGGTAGAAATGTAATATTTTTTGTTGAAAATAATGTAAAACTTCAAGTTTTAGAATGGGTGTTTAAATTAAGTGTTTAAAAAACCATAAAAGTAACTGCAAATGAGGTATATAGAATGAGTAGGGCCCGCACTTTACAAAAATGCATATGTGCATAGGTAAATGCATATTTTGAGGATTAGTGCATTTTAAAGGATATATGTAAGCTTGATTACCTGATATTTCTGAATAAACCAAACAACTTAATGAATCTATATGTATGCATGTCTAATGCTCAGGAACTGATAACCAAGTCATGCTCCTTCTATGCTAAAAAAGGCTGCAAAAGAGTAACTGTTATCTAACAGAGGGGAGAACCTGAGATTCCTCTAAAACAGAAGCATTTAGGAAGCAATATGGACAATTACCTAAGGTCCCATTCCTATCCTTCTCATGGTGTGGTTTAGTATGCATGCTTATGCATGCTGAACTGAAGGAAGGGGCTGCTCATCAAATGAAATTAATCATCCTGATGAGTTTAAAGACAGTATCTGGTATTCTTCCTTTCCCTTATCAGATTCCCTCGTTTCACTTTCCTATCCAGTCTCTCTTGACTGAACTCTTGCAATTTTCAACCCTGATGGTATTAGAGTATTCGAAGCCTACCTTTTCTAAATCTTCTTCTCTAACAAAATCAATATAATGCTGGCTCATCATGGTAACTGTGAAGAAAGTTATTGGATAAATATCCTCCTAACTGATCCGATGGGCCTGTTAACCAAAGTTTGAGCATGGTCCTCCATTCATATTGGGGATCATATGTAGATGATGTAATTGTCATTATGTAAAAGACAACTAAACAATTACAACCTGTTCTTTATCTAGCAAAAATGAATCTTTAAGTTGGACATCCCTTGGCACCACAATAGCATTGCTATTTTTAAGCCAAGTCGTAAAGGGACCATACTTTCAGCCTGACAATACCTACAGGTAGTTAGGCACTGCAGACCCTTTCCACGAAAAGGATTTTTTAAATTCCTCTCAGTGCAGAAGCCTCTAAAATTTTATGTCAATAGAACACGTGTGCTAGCCTGTTAATTTATTCATCTACTAATAATATGGTATTGAGCAGCATTCAAAAACAGCGGCACATTTCAGGTCAAAAGAAAAGGGCAAGAACTTGCAACAGCTTCTTTTGATTCAAGTGAAACCACAGTCAGAAGGTAATGCATTTTACACTGACCTCTGTAAAGCCTTTGCATCCAGCAACATTCTGTTGCGTAAATTAAATTATCCTCACCTACGATTACTTCTACAGAAATATTGTGCTGGACAAAAGATACCGGATGAACCCACCCTTAGAAAAAATTACTTACCTTCGCTACATGCTTCTGTCCTGGATTCAATATGGTCTGACATAGAGAACAACATCTGGATATTGGTATATGAAAGCGATTTGTGTGGCTGATACTTGGCAAACTTCATAGTGGGAAAATTATGTGCAAAAGAACCTGGAAAACCTCATTTACTTGCATGCAAAGTATTCGAAAAAACCAACCACAGTACAACTGCAAGATTTGTAAACGATTCCTTGCATCTTCTATGGCCTACTGAATCGGAGAGCAACTGTTACGAGATGTGTATCTTAGTCACAGATGCAGCTTCCTATATGTTAAAAGCTGGCCAGTCTCTTTAAATATTTTTTCTTAATCTTATCCATCTTACATATTTAGCCCACGAGCTACACCTCATTGCAGAAGAGATACACACTCTCTTTCCATCAGTTAACAAAGTAACATCAAACGGAAAAAAGATGTTTTTAAAAGCATTTGCTTGTGTACAGTTGTATAAAGAACATCTACCTGAGGTGTTTCTTCCGCAAGAACAGTTCTCACAAGATGGGGAACCTGGTTATCTGCAGTGTCATTCTACCAGAGAACTTCAATCAAGTGAAAGCTGTAATCACAAATATTGATCACACTCGTACTGCATATGTTCGTGAAGCAAAGGGTGTATTTGAAAGTGAAACTGCATATCAAGATAAATTGTTATCCATACACATTATTCTTTCAAAGGTTATTAAAAGTCTAGAAACCTGCAGTGCACCCATACATGTGTCTCTTCAATTGACTGACAAAAGAATTTCTTCTTTAAATGCCATCCCTGGTGAAGCTGGGAAAAAAGTTAAAAATAAACTCAGTGTGGTGTTGGACCCAAACCTGGGAGTAAAGAAGATTCAAGATATCAATGAGTATTTAAGTGGAATGAGAAAGTCTTTTCCAGATGAATGTTCCAAGGTGTCAGTGTATAAGTATTACCCAATCACATCTGTTGATATGGAACAATCATTTTCAGCTCATAAACTTATTCTGTCTGGCAATAGAAAACATCGATAGACTTCTGGTACCATACTGTGATTCGTCATTTGGCAAGGAGTGACATGTGTATTGGTGAATTAAAATAAAATATTTACTTTATAAGTGCATATTCTTATATGTGTTTGGAGGTTGAAAGTGGAGGCAATGGCCTTTGAAACTAGTCCCTCAATAATAAAAATAAAGTAAGTGACAATTTATTAATTTATAGATGAGTCGTATTTATTACACATCTGCTCATCTATAAATTAATAATTATTTCGCTTCACTGTGGTGTTCCAATACAGTTAAATCTCAATAAGTGACAAGTGTCAATAAACCGACTACAAATAGTTTTTATGCATATTCTTATATTTTTAGTGCATATTTTTGACATTTTTAATTCATATTTTCATGCATGTATTTGATATATTTAGTGCATATAGATCGGGGTCCTAATAATGAGAAACAAGCCTGCATTATCTTGGATGTATATAGGTCATCAAATATCCCAGCTCTTGAATTTATAGAGTAACTAAATGTTTCTACTAATTATTGGCTAAAGAAAATAAATGACAATCTTAGATAAAAACAACATTAATGTATTCAAGTTGTTCTTGGGCTTCAAGCCAGGTGTAAAAATGATAAAACATCAATGTTTCAGGAGCGTGCATCTCTCCCATTATCACGATGATGAATGAATAAAGCTGCAAATGTTGCATGCAAGGTTATTAATATACTAAAATGAGATAAGATTGACAATGATAAAACACTATAAATACTCAAATCCCTCTAATAGAACAGAAGCCTGTTTTATAGCAATTAAAGACAAGGGTCAGGAGATGTCGTAGGTGTAGAAAACATAGGTTAGCTCATAGAAAACGTGACTACTTAATTTGATGTTCAATCAGTCTAAATTTAAGCTTCTTGAGCTGATTGACTTCCATTTTTAAGGTCAGTTTCCAAGAGGAATCGAACTGAAATCCAGCATTACAGTTAACTGTTCTCATCTCAGAGGAAATGGAGAAAGCCTTCTTAACTCACCACTGTCAATAACTGCTGCATTTAGCCATAATGGTCGTCTACGGAAAGTTGGCTCTATGGTCCTTATCAAAGCAATGTGCTGCCAGTCCAGACTTCTCAGGTTGCATTAAATGAATGGTTTGTTCATGTTCGTTTATCCTGGTTGCAACAATCCTTCCAATATACTTCTATATCATATATCCTTCCAGTTTATCGCAGGGAATGTGGTACACTCCCAGAACTTGGAAGTCCAATTTGTCTTTCATCGATTTCAAAAGGTGTTCAACCTTCAGAGGTGGCTTGTGGTTGGTCTTTATGTATCTGGCGAGAATTTTGATGATTCTGCCGGACAGTCTTCCAGTAAATGGGATGCAGGCTATAGTGGTAGGCTTAATGATGGGAGAGATGCATGCTCCCGGAACATGGATGTTTAATCATCTTCACACCTGGCTTGAAGCCCAAGAACAGCTTGAATATACTCATCGCCAGGAAAATTTCAGGTCTTATTTTAACATTAATGTATATAACACTAGTGAAGATTATGATAACTTCATTGACATCATAAAGTCTTACAACCTAAATGATGTCCAAAAAATAGTGACTACAAAACAGCATGATTACGGAGATAATGGAGGGATGTCAATTATGTGCCTGTAAAAGAAGATTATGGCAATGCTACATAGTAAGAGAAACACATTCTGTTGGCAAAAATAGATATGAAGTGGTAAGTGAGATGGAAGATGTTAATGCAGTTCAAGCTGTGAATACACGAAGATCACAGTGTAGTGAAAAAAATAACCAAAAAAATGCATACTAGTGGTAGGCGACTCAATGATAAAGTTTTCTGATGGAATGAGCAAGTGTAAATGTAATTAAGTTTGCTATCTCCGGAAATAAAAACAGTTGAGTTACAAAGCAAAAGTGACGAGATGAACATAAAGAAATTTAAACCAGTAGTAGCATTGGGGCGCAAATAGCATTAAACAAGGAAGAATGGCAGAAGAAATCATGGGGGATATGATAATTAGGTGTGAAATGTTTAGTCATAGTCAAATAGTCCAAGATTATCATAAGTGGAGTACATAGGTATGATGTCGCGCCTCAAAATCCAACCTCTGCGGTCCTCGTCCCGAGGGGTGGGCAACAGGAAGTAGGGGACTGACTGATGGGGTGATGTACGGTGGGGACTTGGTGTACCCCACGACCGCTACGGCTGCCGAGAAGGCCCATCAGTAACCCTGAAAACTGGCAGAAGAGGCTCTGGTATTTTTCCCCAGGAACCTACTACGGTAGGTACGGGATTGGCGATCCCGGGGTCCCTAGCCACTCACCCTCAATTCATCCCCTTCATCTCCATCAACTGTGCCACATTAAGCTACTGCTTGTCAGTAAGCATCACATTCTTTCTCTTCTAGTTATTATTATTATTGTTATTGTTATTGTTATTGTTATTGTTATTATTATTATTATTATTATTATTATTATTATTATTATTATTATTATTATTATTATTATTATTATTATTATTATTATTATTATTATTATTATTATTATTATTATTATTATTATTATTATTATTATTATTATTATTATTATTATTATTATTATTATTATTATTATTATTATTATTATTATTATTATTATTATTATTATTATTATTATTATTATTATTATTATTATTATTATTATTATTATTATTATTATTATTATTATTATTATTATTATTATTATTATTATTATTATTATTATTATTATTATTATTATTATTATTATTATTATTATTAGTATTAGTATTAGTATTAGTATTAGTATTAGTATTAGTATTAGTATTAGTATTAGTATTAGTATTAGTATTAGTATTAGTATTAGTATTAGTATTAGTATTAGTATTAGTATTATTATTATTATTATTATTATTATTATTATTATTATTATTATTATTATTATTATTATTATTATTATCATTATTATTATCATTATTATTATCATTATTATTATCATTATTATTATCATTATTATTATCATTATTATTATCATTATTATTATTACTATTATTATTACTATTATTATTACTATTATTATTACTATTATTATTACTATTATTATTACTATTATTATTACTATTATTATTACTATTATTAATTACTATTATTAATTACTATTATTATTACTATTATTATTACTATTATTATTACTATTAATTATTACTATTAATTATTATTATTAATTATTATTATTAATTATTATTATTATTAATTATTATTATTAATTATTATTATTAATTATTATTATTAATTATTATTATTAATTATTATTATTAATTATTATTATTAATTATTATTATTAATTATTATTATTAATTATTATTATTAATTATTATTATTAATTATTATTATTAATTATTATTATTAATTATTATTATTAATTATTATTATTAATTATTATTAATTATTATTATTAATTATTATTATTAATTATTATTATTAATTATTATTATTAATTATTATTATTAATTATTATTATTAATTATTATTATTAATTATTATTATTAATTATTATTATTATTATTATTATTATTATTATTATTATTATTATTATTATTATTATTATTATTATTATTATTATTATTATTATTATTGTTATTATTATTGTTATTATTATTGTTATTATTATTGTTATTATTATTGTTATTATTATTGTTATTATTATTGTTATTATTGTTATTATTGTTATTATTGTTATTATTGTTATTATTGTTATTATTGTTATTATTGTTATTATTGTTATTATTGTTATTATTGTTATTGTTATTGTTATTGTTATTGTTATTGTTATTGTTATTGTTATTGTTATTGTTATTGTTATTGTTATTATTATTATTATTATTATTATTATTATTATTATTATTATTATTATTATTATTATTATTATTATTATTATTATTATTATTATTATTATTATTATTATTATTATTATTATTATTATTATTATTATTATTATTATTATTATTATTATTATTATTATTATTATTATTATTATTATTATTATTATTATTATTATTATTATTATTATTATTATTTATTATTATTATTATTATTATTATTATTATTATTATTATTATTATTATTATTATTATTATTATTATTATTATTATTATTATTATTATTATTATTATTATTATTATTATTATTATTATTATTATTATTATTATTATTATTATTATTATTATTATTATTATTATTATTATTATTATTATTATTATTATTATATTATTATTATTATTATTATTATTATTATTATTATTATTATTATTATTATGATTATTATGATTATTATGATTATTATGATTATTATGATTATTATGATTATTATGATTTTTATGATTATTATGATTATTATGATTATTATGATTATTATGATTATTATGATTATTATTTTTATTATGATTATTATGATTATTATGATTATTATGATTATTATGATTATTATTATTATTATTATTATTATTATTATTATTATTATTATTATTATTATTATTATTATTATTATTATTATTATTATTATTATTATTATTATTATTATTATTATTATTATTATTATTATTATTATTATTATTATTATTATTATTATTATTATTATTATTATTATTATTATTATTATTATTATTATTATTATTATTATTATTATTATTATTATTATTATTATTATTATTATTATTATTATTATTATTATTATTATTATTATTATTATTATTATTATTATTATTATTATTATTATTATTATTATTATTATTATTATTATTATTATTATTATTATTATTATTATTATTATTATTATTATTATTATTATTATTATTATTATTATTATTATTATTATTATTATTATTATTATTATTATTATTATTATTATTATTATTATTATTATTATTATTATTATTATTATTATTATTATTATTATTATTATTATTATTTTATTATTATTATTATTATTATTATTATTATTATTATTATTATTATTATTATTATTATTATTATTATTATTATTATTATTATTATTATTATTATTATTATTATTATTATTATTATTATTATTATTATTATTATTATTATTATTATTATTATTATTAGCACGTAAGGTATTAGGTTTATAACTCCTGTCTCACCAGCAGGGATCTCTCCTATCTCCGTGGTTCTGTCCCACGGTTTTCAGCGCGGCTTCCGACATGTGTGCTCTCCGGAGGTCTCAAAAGTGAAGGTTGAGCGGACCCTTCGCACTGCCCCTATGTGTAGCCTTAGGTGCGGAGCCCGTCCACACCGTCAAGTACACCCACGTAGCCCCTTGAGGGCCCGGTCTGTGTTAATCACCCGACGGCCGTGTTGCCGTTGGGTTAGTATCACGGACCGGACGTGTTACCGCTGACGGAACCCCGGTGTAATCAACCACAAGTCCCCTGAATCCGCGTGTGCCTTTTATGCGCAGCGCGGCCTAAAGTGGGGAGCCACAGGCGGTTATTCCTGTGGTAGGGGAATAAAGCCGGGGTGTGCGTGGTGAACGGTTTACCCATACGGACAAGCAGTGGATATTGAAGGGTAGCTTTTCTGAGGTACAAATGAGATCGGTCATGGGTGAGGTCCCCATGACGGCACAGACCGTGAAGATTCGGTGTCTTTCTTTGTTTAACCCCCGGATGGCAGGCTGACGCCGACGGTTCCGGATGGGGATCCATTTCAATATGTCTCCGCGCAAAACCTCTTTCACTGACCCTTTTCTGGTAATGACCTTGGCATGTAATGGCAAAACATTTAAAGATGTTAGTCCCTTCTATATAAAGCGCGAACTTGATAAAATGAGCGGCCCGGTGAAAAACGCTACGCGTCTCCGAGACGGTAGCTTACTATTAGAGAGCAGCAGTGCAGACCAGTCTCGCAAACTGCAAAAGGCGACTTTGTCGGGTTCCTACCCTATCCGGGTAGCCCCACACAAAACACTTAACACCTGTAGAGGAGTAGTCACCACCTCCAGCCTAGATGGTCTTGCAAATGAAGAAATAGTAAGTTGCCTCTCTGACCAGCTTGTTTGTCAGGCGTACCGGCTAACACGGAAACAAGATGGCAAGGAGTACCCATTACGAACGGTATTTCTAACTTTTGCTGGGACGAAGTTACCCGAATACATATATTGCGGCTATGAACGTGCTAGCGTCCGCCAGTATGTCCTGAACCCCATGCGCTGTTTCCAATGTCAGCGGTTCGGACATACTAAGATCACATGTACCAATCCTGCTCTTTGTGAGCAATGTGGCCTACCGAAACACGACGATCCTAACTGCAGTCGAACACCTTGTTGCGTGAACTGTGGCGGTAGTCATCCCTCCAGCTCGCGACAGTGCCCTAGATTCATGGACGAAAAAAGTATTCAGGAGCTACGTGTAAAGAAACGCCTGACTTTTCCAGAGGCACGACGGCGCTTCGAACAACTGAACCCGGCTACCACTACTACTGGATATGCATTAGCAGTTCGCCGTACTCCTAATACCACTGTTGCTGTTCAACACATCCCTGTATCCACGCATCCACGCAGACTGACTTTCTAGCCGTTAAACCTACGTCTCAGACAGTTTGTATATCCACCAGCACTACCTCCGCTTCAACCGTACAGACTCCAGCCACCAAGCCATCAGCGGGTAACAACCATCCCGTAGTAAATGTGAAAAACCGATCCCGACCACAACATAGATCGCGAAGTCGCTCGCCTTCTATTAGATCCCGGTCTCGTTCTACGAGCCGTAGGAGTTCTGACTCCCGATCATCAGCGGAGTCACAGGAGGCTAACGATTTTCGAATCGTAGGGCCCAAGCCAGCCAAGGTCAAGAAAAAGCTTAAAACGGCCCATTAAAAACTCTTTATGGAAATAATCCAGTGGAATGTCAATGGTTTTCGAGCTCGTGCTCAAGACCTACAACATTTAGTTTCTCAACGGTCACCGTCAATTATTTGCCTCCAGGAAACCCACTTACATCCCAATCACTCGTTACAACTTCACTCTTTTCCGGCATTTAGAAGCGATTCTCTTGCAGGTATGCGTGCAAGCGGTGGCGTTGCTACCTTAGTGGCGCCTAACATTTCCGCCGCCCACGTTCCTCTCACCACACCATTGCAAGCTGTGGCCGTCCGGATACAGCTGGAGAGCATCAGTTTTACCATCTGTAACATGTACCTGCCGCCGCTCAGTATAGTTCCAGAGCGGGATCTTCTAGCGCTATTGGCTCAGCTCCCCTCACCACTACTCCTTGTGGGAGATTTGAATGCCAAGCACACGCTCTGGGGATCAGACACAGATGACGCCCGTGGATGCCTCCTCGTAGACGTCTTCGATAAGTCTGACCTGCTTCTGCTAAATACTGGTGACCCGACATTCCTATCATCCGCTTATGGTACACATTCCGTACTAGACCTTTCTTTCTGCAGTCCGTCATTAGTACCACTACTTGAGTGGTCAGTACTTTCCGACCTCTTTGGCAGTGATCATTACCCCATTAACATTTATTTTTCTGGCCGCCAATGTGTACCTTCTCGACATCCTCGCTGGATTATTTCCAAAGCTAACTGGGGAAAATTCCAATCCCTCATACACCTCATCGACGATGGTTTCGACACCATCGACGAAATGGTCGAATATTTTACTTGCTCGATCCTGCTCGCAGCAGAATACAGCATTCCTCGAGGTTCACCTACACCACGTCGTATCCCTGTACCGTGGTGGTCTGAGGAATGCAGTTTGGCTGTCAAAGCACGCAAACGTGCTTTGCGCGTTTCTCAGCGGCACCCGACGGAAGGGAACTTCGTCGCCTTCAAACGTTCTCGCGCTAGGGCACGCTTCATACTGCGCAACGCAAAGCGTAAATCTTGGGAAGCCTATGTGTCGTCGCTTTCCCGGCGCAGCTCTACCCAACAAGTATGGTCAGCTGTTCGGCGGATGTATGGCAAGTATCGCCGGACGGTAATTCCCGGCCTTGCCATCAACGGTTCCATGTGCACCACCGAGCAGGACATAGTTGAAGCCCTAGCTACCACATTTGCTGCTACGAGCCAAACTGCCCGCTATGATGCTCTCTTCCATCCTATTAAGGAAAAGGCGGAGCGGGTACCACTTAATTTTAATAGTGACTGCACCGAGCCGTACAACCAACCTTTTACCGCAGCCGAGCTCGCCCATTCTCTGGCGTTAGCAAAGGATTCTTCTCCAGGTCCCGATGACGTACACCGACAGATGCTACTACATCTTCCATCTGAGGCGCAATGTTTCCTTTTAAACATCTATAACCGCATTTGGCATGAGCGGGCTTTCCCTTCCTCCTGGCGAGAGGGTATTGTCATCCCCATCCATCGACCCGGAAAGGACCGCACGCTACCATCTAGCTACCGCCCCATTTGCCTGACGAGTGTCATCTGTAAGACCTTTGAGCGAATGATAAACGCTCGGTTAAATTGGTGGCTAGAAAAACATAACCATCTGTCCAACTTGCAATGCGGTTTTCGTCGCCATCGCTCAAGTGTCAATAATCTAACACGCCTGGAGGGGTATATTTCCGATGCCTTTCTACTGAAGCAGCATGCCGTGGGCGTATTCCTCGACCTGGAGAAGGCCTATGACACCACTTGGCGGTACGGCATACTCCGTAACCTACATGATTACGGCATGCGTGGTCATCTACCCGAGTTCCTATGCAACTTTTTAAAACTTCGCCGTTTTCGTGTGCGCATAGGAAACACGATATCCCGGGAGCGGATACAGGAGAACGGTGTACCTCAAGGGTCGATTTTGAGCGTCACCCTTTTTTCCGTAGCGATTAACGGCATCACTAGTGCCGTTCGAAGTGGAATTCCATCATCCCTCTATGTTGACGACTTCGTGTTTTATTATAGGTCAACCAACATAGATCACATTGAGCGCCAACTGCAGCTGACCATCACCCAGCTAGCAGCTTGGGCGCTTCAACCCGGCTTCCGATTTTCACCTGCGAAGTCACAGTGTATCCACTTTCACCGCCTACGAGGTATTCACCCGCCTCCTGATCTTCATTTGAACGGCACACCCCTGCCATTTGTCTCGCACCTGAAGTTCTTGGGCCTCTACTTGGACAGGCAACTCAACTGGGAGCACCATATTCGTCACCTTCGAGCCTCTTGCGATCGTTCTCTTCGGGTGCTGAAGGTATTATCTGGAGCATCTTGGGGGGGGGGGGCGATCGCACGGTAATGTTGAGGCTGTACCGCTCTCTGGTTCGGTCCAAGCTGGACTATGGCAGTTTTATTTATGGCGCAGCGACCGCCTCTAAACTTCGCCTTTTAGACACCGTGCATCATACTGGCAACTGCCTTGCCACAGGAGCTTTCCGCACCAGTCGAGTCGACTGCCTGTATGCAGACTCAGGCGAACCTCCACTCCATATTCGTCGCTTGCTGTTACTCTGCTCATACGTTTCGAAGTTGGCAAGTTATCCCAATCATCTTTGTTTTAAACCAGTTCTGTGTCCAGATTTAGTCCACCGTTATATGCGCCCTGGTTCTCGGACACGCCCCGTGGGAATAAGATTTCGGGATCTACTACATTCGCATGGCCTCCGAATGCCTCGCGTGGAGAGGTCGTCCATCTGCCCCTATCCTGCATGGCAGCTCAATCGTGCGCAGTTCGATCTCGCTCTTTCAAACAACTCTAGACTCGCTACTCCACATTCGGTGTTCCAACAACTTTTTGCCGAATTACTGGGCCGTTACCCTAACTATGTTCCGGTCTTCACAGACGGTTCTCAGTTAGGTAACGCTACGGGTTGCGCGTTCTTCGTTAACGGTGAGGCTCACAAATTTCGACTTCTGGACTCAACTTCGGTCTTCTCAGCAGAGCTGTATGCAATCTACTATTTGCTCCTTTTTATTTGCAAGTTAGCCCCTGGCTCTTTTATTGTTTGCACCGACTCTCTCAGTGCTCTTCAGGCCTTGCAACAGCACACTGCCGCTCACTCCCTTGTTTTAAAAATACAGGCCCAGATCTCGCAAATGCTCGGTCGAGGATACCATTTTGTTTTTACTTGGACCCCAGGCCATGTTGGCATTTCTGGGAACGAGGGGACGGACGCGGCTGCTAAGTCCGCTTGCCGTTTGCCCCGGAATTTAACAACTACGGTGCCATACCAGGATGTGCAAAGTTTTTTCCGTCGCCAACTCCTATCTGCTTGGCAGCACTCCTGGACATCTTTGGAAGGCACACAACTCCGGGCAATAAAGGAGAGCGTACAACCCTGGCTAACTTCCTGCAGGGATAACCGGCGAGCCGAGGTGATACTCACCCGGCTGAGAATTGGGCACACACGAGCAACTCATGGCCACCTGTTAAGAGGGCAACCGGCCCCCGTGTGTGCTCCGTGTGCAGTACGCCTCACGGTGCGGCACGTACTGCTGCATTGCCCGCATTACGCCCGCGTTCGCCAGTCTTTGGGCTTGGGGACTAACTTGCACGGTGTTTTAGGTGACGACCCAGTGGCCGTGGACAAGGCACTGCGGTTTGTTTTTAAAATAGGTTTTAATAAGCAAGTCTGACTTGTATTTTATATTTATTAATTTTTAGAGCTTTTAAATTATTAGGACAATGATGAATTTTTATGTAGTTTTAACAGTTGTGTGTTTATTTTATTTTACCTTTTTAGCTTGATTAGTGTCGCTTTTAGGTTTTAATGTTGACTTAGGGCCCAAATGACCTTGTTGTCGATGGGCCCTAAAACACCACACACTCACTCACTCACTAGGTATGATGTCAGAAAGTGGAAATTATAATAAACCAGGAACTTGTGTCCTTCTAAAAACTGTTTAATGGTAGATGGAAATTTGTGTTTAAATGTTCGATAATTTGGGAGGGATAGAATAAACTTGAATGGGAGCAGATCTAACAAATTAGGTAAACTACTCTGTAATACATACAATAAGCTCTGTAATCAAGGGAAACTAGTTAGAGGCAAGGTAGATGTACTGACATATAAGTTGGATGCATTAGAATGCAACAATGAACTGTCAATAATTTTAGAAGAAGAAAAGTGTAAACTGTCTTATGCACCAATAAAGTTGGTTGGGATAATTCAGTTAAACATACAATATATAAGCCAAAATATTGTAACCTGTGAACAACTACTTACTATTCACCAGATATTGTAGTATTTACTGAACATGGGCTCAAGAGTGTAAAAAATGACATAGTAGCATAAAAAATGACTGTGGAGCACAACAAGCATCACTAAATTTATGCTCCTTCAGGGAAAATTCTTCTCTCTTCTCCTCCATAAATAAAGTAACAACTCAAAAATTCACAAGAAGTTTACAGAGGCAAACTTCTACAAACTCTCCTAACTTCTAAAGAAATCAAGCATTCTTATGACTTACCTGGTTGAAACAGATCAGTAATATGATTGTGTGTACTCTCAGACACCCAGGAATTAATGTGCTGTATAGCACCTCGAGTGTCATCAAAATCTAGAGATTGAATATGTGCTTGAAAATCTCTGTCTAGTGATTCTTTGAAGAGAAAGTGAATATCAAAATCTCTTCTTACAAACATTTTAGAGGCAAATTCAATTGTGCTGAACATTCCAGAGCGCTGCAAAATTGACAATATGAAAACATAAATTAATCACAAGGTCTTCCAAAGAAAGAGCAAATAAGACAAAAAACAAGATAAATAGGGTTACATTAATATAGTTTTGAGTCAAACTAATACTCAATGCTCCATTTATTGCCAGTATTTACCTAGAGCGTGTTTCGTTAGGATCACCTAACATCATCAGCTGTTGTCAACTGCATTGTTCATCCAATTCATGATTTTAAATATTATTATGACTTTCAAATGAAAAAAGTTCTCCTCTGCAGTATGAGGCGTGTTTGTGTGCTCAGTATTGCCAACTTCTTACCCCCACTCATTTATTTCCCTTTATCTTGCACACTATCCTAGACTTGTTGAATGATATGGGAGATTATTTAACATATTTATTTCTTCCATAATAACACTTACATGTTGTTGGATACATCAAGATAGACAATTATATACACTTAATTAACAGTTCGTCCAGTTTATACAAACATTTTTGTATTAGAAACTTGTTTAGTTCATTTTTAAATAATTTACTTTTTTTGTTTTTACTGAATTTGGTAGTTTATTAAATCATATTTTTCCCATGATTAAGGGATCTTTATCTGTTGACTTCTTATTTAAAGTTACTCTATGGTAATTATTTTGTGTCCTTGTTTCATGTTTGTGACAATGTTTATTTAAATTACCCATTTCCTCCTTGTTAAATACAAGCATGGCTACTTTAAAAACATATAAAGATACTACTGTTAGGATTTTGTTTTCTACAAAAACATTTCTACATGATTCTCTCCTATTTACCTTATATATATATATATATACATCTTATACATTTCTTCTGCAATACTAGTAATCTGTTCATGTTAGTCATACAAGTGCTGCTGCATATCTCAACTGCATATTGTAGATGTGAATGTATTATTCCATAATAGGTTAATTTCAGATGTTCACAATTTAGATATTTTGCTATGTTCCTTAATAAATAAAGATTTCAACTTATTTTTTACATATGTAGTCAATATGGTGTCTGAAAGTTGGGTTTCCATCAATAATCACCCCTAAGAATTTTATCTTATCTAATTGCTCGATTTGTTCACCATTTACATTAATAGGATTACTACTATACCTGTTATTGCGCTGTTGAAACATGACTGTTTTTGTTTTTTGAAGATTTACTATCAGGCTATTGTTTGTAAGACAATTATAAATAATTTGCATTTCTGTAGTTATCATTTTCTCCATTCCATTTACTTCCCTGGTACCAAATATCAATGAGATGTCATTGGCGTACGTCACCGTTTTTGAGTGTGTAGTTATAGGAAGATCATTCACATAAATAAAAAAAAGTATTGGTCCTAGGACAGATCCTTGAGGCACTCCTGCTGTGACTCTTTCATAATTGGATGTGATTGATTCTATTGTATGTCTATTCTTGGTTCTAACTACTGTACATCTATACATCTGTAACAACCTGTTCAGAAACCATTTTTTCAATAAATCAGCTGTCACATCCTCATAATAGTCACAGGTAATTTTGGAGAGAAAAATTCATTTTCTTTCAGGTATAAAACCTATCTTAGGAGATCCTACATGACAAATAATAAGCTGACTGCCTTTTCCAACTGTTACCTTCAGGCCAATCTCTTTTAGATGAATGTTGACAGAATGAGTTTTGAAAGTTTGGTTTTTCTTACCAATGTCTTGTCTAAGTAAAATATAGATTTACTATAATCAGATTTTCTAATTTCATGCATTTTGCAAATTCAAGGTATGATCTGAACTCTTTAGGTTAAATAAACACTGTCTCCAAAGCAAAGTAAAAAACCATGAATGAGTCTAATAATTTGCACACATCTGTATGTTTCTTTTTGTCCTCCCTATGTAAATTTTTTCATAGTCTTTACACTTTATCTTGTACATGCCTGATTTTTCTTCTGGTTTTATCTTATCAGTATTGCTGCTGTTAAGTAGGTTTTTAGTGTTGTAATTGTTTTTTGGTGCCAATGCTATATTATGTTTCCTGAATATTTTTTGAAACTTTTTTGTGGCCCAGGGGTGGTAAGTAAATTTAGCACATCTAATTTATTGTTTCATTGGTGAAAGAGCTGTGATCTGTTTTAATATTTTTTGAAGTTTGAATGATTTTTGTTTTTTATTTACAATGCTTTTTCCATATCCATTTTTAATTGCAGTTTTTAAAGTTTGATGGTTTTCTTTTTGATATTTTTGCTGGCTGAAAGGTAGGTTAAATAATCTGTGTGTGATACTGTTGATGGTGGCATGTTTGTGTGGTATTGGGTTGAAGCTCTTTGCTTTGATGTAATTATCTGTGTGTGTTGCTTTTTTGTGTATACCAAATTTCAAATTTTCATTGTTTTTTGAGATTTTAAGGTTCAAGAAAGGTAGAGTACAATCCTCTTCAGTTTCTACTGTGAATTGTATGCTGGGTTCTTGAAGGTTGAGTAATTTCAAAGCATCCTCTATCTGTTTGTAGTGTACTATTGCAAAGATGTCGTCTACGTATCTGTACCATGTTTTAAAAATATGAGTAAAGGCTTTAGTTATAAAGCTCATGTATAATATAGTCCTCAATATAGGTACGTAAGTGAAGCTGATCTGTAATAAACATGACTCATCTATAATTTAATAATTGTTTTGCTTCACTGTGGTGTTCCAATACAGTTAAATTTTGATGTATATGTGTTGTTTGTGAAAATCAGGAAAGTATAACTCACTGCATAGTGGAATGTAGAAGTTAATAAACTGGAGGCAGGAAAATTGGGACCCAAAATGGAACAAAATGGATTTGGAAATTGTTGCTATGAAAATGCTGATGGAGAAGGGAGAGAAGAGATTTAAGACCATGGGCACGTTCTTAAGAAAGGTTAAGGAAAAACAGCTAAGGAAAAATGATTAAGGAAGATGAACAAAGTAAAAGTAGAGGAACAGGAAAGTGGAGAGGAAGGAGACTAGATTAACAAGATAGAAAGGTAAGATATAAGGAACTAGGCCTACTAACTGCTAATGGTCTGAATACCACGTGGAAGATAGCACATGAGAGGGCAATGAGATTCAAATCTGTACTGCAGGCTAGTTAAATGTTGTTGTTGACTAATGGCACTGGGGATTAGTTGATTTGCATCATTTTCCCCCTAGTTTCCCAATATAAAGCCTGTAGGTTCCCACTTTTGAGACCATTACATTTGTTCAAATGGTGTTTGCTCATGATGACATCCTCTTTACAGATAGTACATTTGGGTGTAGGTATACAGTGTATTTTATTAAGGTGTTCTGCAAGACAATCATGGCCAGTTTCCATTCTAAATAGGGCCACTGCAGTTTTTCTTGGTAGTTTTTGTATGTCAGTTTTGTCTCCAATGTTCTTATAATCCTTGTCTTTTAGTTTATCTTCTTCATCAAGTCTCTGCTGTCTTTTAAAATGTAGCTTAATGTTGTTTAATTTTTTATTAATTTCAGTTTGTCTTACGGGTTTTATATTTTGAATTGCACCTTTTTTTGCTAGTTGGTCAGCATGTTCATTACCTTAAAGTCCAACATGGGCTGGAATCCATTGCAGGGTGACATGGTTTCTTGATTCGACAGCTTTAATTAAACTTCTTATTTCTTTGATGTTTCTTGTTGTTTTGATTTTATAATTTACAATCCCATCTATGGCTGATTTTGAATCTGTTAAGATAACTATGTTTTGCTTTATGTACGGTCTGTACAGAACATTCTGCAGTGCTGCTTTTATGGCTGTTAGCTCTCCATCATAATGGTTTGAAGTTTCGTCTAGTGTTAGATACTGTGCAAAATGTTTGCAGTATACTCCTGCACCAGCAGCTTGTTTGTTAATAAAGGATCCATCTGTATATATTTGGAGCCATTCTTTTTCTGGATATCTTTCATTTTCTTTCATTTCCTCATTTCATCTGGTAAATTGTTTTGCTTATGTATTGTATATAACAGGTCATTCTTATAATGTATGTCAATATATTCTGTTGGGCTTGTTTCCTCTATTGTTATATTTGTTGTTATTATGTTCTTGTGTTTTGAGTTATTGATGTATGTTCTGAAGCTTGTTTGGGTTTTTAGATTGCTTATATTATCTCTGTGTGATATTATCTCTGTGTTTTTGTTAACTAGCAGTTTTTGTGCTAGGGTAACTGCCTTTAGTTCCTGTTCCAGTTCTATGGCCATATTTTTTGTGAAGCTCTGTAATATGGCAATTGTTTTTTTCACAGCTCCTGTTATTATTCTTAGTGAATTGTTTCGTGAGGTTTCTATTTTCCTTTTGAGTTTCTTGCTTACTGTTGCCAGCAGTTCTCCTCCAAATAGTAAGTTGGGTTTTATGTATGTTTTATATGTGTTATTAAGGAGGTCCATATTTCCTCCCCATGGGGAACAACGTAGTCCGCCTCCACATGGTGTTCCCTGGATAACGCTAAATGGACCACAACGCAGGCATGCTTTCCAATACAAAAGAAGAGCACTTTTCAGTGGTGTTTTGGAATTCCGGAGGAATGACCCAAAGTAAAAAGACCATGTTAGATAATCTTTTAAGAGATAATGATGCAGATGTTTCATCATAGCTAGTTAAATGTAAGTAGATGACTTTTATACTTGTATAAATGCTTATATACTGTATTCCAATAAGTACAATAAATTCAAATTAAAACATTTTTCCCTTCTAATGGTTTTAAATTGAATCTATATTGTTCTGCTCGAAGAATGCATCTCATAACAGTTCTTTCAATATGCAGAAAATTATTAGTAAATTATATTCTGTATGCAGTAAACTGACAAAAATTCTTTATTCACTTAATAGATTACAATTTGTTGCTTACTCCAATTATGTGAAAAGTGTGTATGTATGTTTCCATTACAAGTTAATTGTGAATTTATTCTGTGGGATAATACCACAAATTTTGACAATATTCACACTAATGAAACTAACAGAACTATCACTTAAAAACACAAGATAAATTTTGACCCCATATTTGCAATAATTACAGAAGAAAAATTTAGGGTTGGTTTCAGCAGGATTCTGCAATTACTTATACAGCAGCAGAGACCATGAATAAAATTAAGTGTTTAAAAATAGGGAGATTAATACTGGCATAGTGGCTCTTTCACTCACCAGATTGAACAGTGTATGAAGTTTACTTGTGGTGTTACTGAAGGCCAGAGTTTATTAAGCATACCCTCACACATTAGAGGAACTAAAGGAAAATATCACAAATGAAATAAAAAACATTACAGTGATTAAACTTAAGTATGTCAACCTGGCTGAGATTTTCCAATAGGGTGCCCATATATAAAGGGGGACGATGTACCTTACCCGATCTTCTATCACGTAAGATTTTATACACAATTTTATTAATTTTTTAAGAGAGAAGTGTGCAAAAATTGTGCAAAGACAATATTATTAATGCAAAGTTAAAATACATTCTTGAACCACAAGGCACTAATACACCAGAAGTCAAAGTATTATGCATATGGAATGGCCTTTATGTGAAAGCTCTGTAAAATTGAAATCTTTTATTGTATACACCTTACAAGATATTAAAAACCGGAAATAACTTTGTAATAATGACTATACAAGTTATTAGTAAAATCTTGTAACAAAATGAACTTCTTAATTGCACCATTTCTTCTTTAAATGAACTTGTATATCTAACAAATTTTTATATTTATTCTTTAACTTAAACTGAAAAAAAGATTATATATAATATATTATTTATGTATTTATTTATGCTACACACAAAACATTAGATAATCAAACAAGTGTTGTATTCCTTGAATTAGTGCATTAATACTAACCTGATAACTCCTAGTAAGATTATGATATCCTTCTCTGGTGACATTCTCATCAGCATGAATTACTTGATCAAGTTGATGTTTTGTATTGCCACCTGCTCCTTGTTGCAACATAGCCAACAACACATGGACACTTACTGGAGATACAATGAAATTACCATCCTCATGATCCACAATTTTCTGTAAAATACATTATCTAACTAATATTCCCACATTTACGTCAATTAATAGTTTATGTATATATCCCATTCACAGAATTAGATAAACTCTACTGACATGAAAACTACTCATGTCAATATAAATAAAATATAAATATAAAATATAATAAAAATAAAAATTTCATTAAAAATAATCAAATCAAGAATGCTGAATTTACAAGATTTCTGAACTCAATATCTTTCAAACTGAACAGTAGAACGGATAGGACTGTTAACAGAAAATAAAATTACTCTCAAGCCACTTTTTATTCTTTACAGCTTAGGTTTTGCATAAACACAGTGTTCCTTCATGACATATGATTCCTTTATGTTTATAACACTTTCATAGCACAGAATTAAAATAGATAATTTCATTGTAATTTTATAATATAAGCATAGCTTATACTTTAGAATATCCCAGGAAACTACAGATATTATTATAAAATATCAAAACTTAGTTAATTACACATTAATAACCACTACATGTGCCATAGCAGCATGTCCGTGTTAGTTTAAATCAGCCTGTAATTTGAGCTGCCTGTGTTCATAAAAACATATCTAACTTATTCCATTATTTTTCAAAACACATATTTGAAACCCCATAATAACTGAAAGCAAATTCTGTTACGATATCTTTTAGAACGATGAAAGAAAGAAATCTTTTTAGAAAGAGAAGGATTATTATTGTTCTTAATTTTATAGTTATCAACTTTACACAAAATATTCATAAAAATTCAAAAATTCATACAAACAGAGAAGAAGCCAATTAGTAGTTATTTGCAGATTATGCACACAGAAGAGATGAACCAAAATAAAAGCTAAGCTTTTTGCACCTGGTAACACAAATGTTATATCAGAACGAATGCTTAAATATTGCCTAGTTTATGCTTCTTTCATGCTGAGGTATGCATGCAGAAATATTATCTAACACAGAAGTAACAAATAACGTTATTCTTTATACTGTACATCTTCATCACGCAGTTGGAATCCTCTATTTTATCTCAAGCTCAGAGTAAACCTTATCCATAAGCTGCAGTTGATGACATGGTACAGAATTTATTATGGGCAACAACATAAAGTTCATTTAAAAGCAAATAAGAAAATAGGCAAGTCTGCCTGTATGGTAAATCAATATAAGTGGACCAAAGTTACAAGTACATAAAGAAGTGTTTGAGGTATAAACAATGACATTTTTAAAAGTATTAAGCCTATAATGGATGTATCATATCTCATGTCAATGCTGTCATGCAGGCCATATGAGTGTATGGTATATGGGAGCAATTGATTGAATAAATGAGAAAGAGAAAATTTACATCTCTATGGTGATGTATACTGACTTTTCCTTTTTCTTTTCTTTCTTTCTTTTTTTCCTTTCTTTCTTCCTTTTTCTATACTCCATGACTACAACTTCTTTAATTCCACATCACTACCAAACTGTAATACTGTAATACACATGTCCTTGTTTGGTGCTGTTTCATGTGAAGTGTGTGATAGATGTGAAACATTGTTTCACAATTGTAAAGCATTGATTCAAAGAGTATTATGTCCACTACTGAACGGGATGAATCAGGTGGTTTCATCTGTGGCCCATATTCTGGAGGACCAGGTTCAATTCCCGTGACCAACCTACCTGACCCACAGCTTTTTTCGGGGTTTTCCCAGGTCACCAGGCGAATGCTGGGTAGGTTAATTACATCCCCCACATTTCCTGTCCCTATATTTTATCTCCATTATAAATTCATGTTATCTCCCATCTAGTGGTCTCTTTCAGGGTAGAAGTGTCAAGGGCGTCTCGACACTGTAATGACTCCTTGTGTCAGAACAAACTGTATGAAAAATTGAATGGAGCATTCTTTAATGATTTTCTGTCAAATAAACAGATGGCTAGCAAATGATCATTCTAAATCAATCAATTGAAACCAGCACAACAACACTTTAAAAAATGTTGAAGCATTAGACTGGTTCATAATAATATACGAAGGCCGGCTGATAAGTTCCGGGCCTCACAAAAAAAAAAAAAAAAAAAATTAAAATTGTTACTTGATGGAAATTAATTATTTCTTCGCACTAGCTGCATATGGGCTAAGATTTTTAATAGATAGAGTCAGACTGAAAAATTAAATGTCATGGCCGGGACCTGAACCATGGATCTTCTGGTTTGCAACAAGTCGCTCTTACCCATTGAGCTACCATGGCCCACGTGCCGTCCTGACACTAAATTCTCAAATTGACTCATATTTTTTTCCTGTTAAACCACTAAGGGTTCTTGTGTTCAAGATACACCATTTGTGGCGACTTACTATTGTAAGCACTTGAGTCCCAGGCTTCATCATTAAACTCTTATTATTTCAGTTAATTGATGGAAATTAATCATTTCTTCACATTAGCCGTATATTATTGGCTAAGGTTTTGAATAGAGTTAAAATGAAAAATTCAAAGAAAATACAAACAGTGTATCTCGAATACAAGAGACCTTAGTGGTTTACCAAGAAAAAAATTTGAGTCAATTGGAGAATTTAGTGCAAGGACAGCATGTGGGCCATGGTAGCTCAATGGGTAAGAGCGACTGGACAGAAACCAGGAGATCCAGCATTCAGGTCCCAACCATGGCAGTGAATTCTTCAGTTTGATGTATTTTAATAATTTTTCTTTATTTCTCAACATAATTTCCAGAAAGGCTAATACATTTGTCACATCAGTGTTTTAATTTAATTAAACCATCTCAGTAGTACGATTAATCATGGACCTCAAAATAGCTGTTTACCACATCAATGAACTCCTTGTTGCTGTGAAATCTTTGTCCTCCAAGAAATTTTTTTGAGTTTTGGAAACAGGTGGTAGTCACTTGGTGCTAGATCTGGTGAATAGGGTGGATGTTCAAGCAATTCAAACTTTAATTCACACATTTTTCCCATTGCAATGACTGAATGATGGGCCGGAGCATTGCCATGAAGAAACAAGACTTTTTTTTTTTTTTTGCCAAATGAAGTCTTTTTCTTTTCATCTCATCACTCAAACATTGCAGTAAGCTTGCATAGTAGTCACCAGTAATACTTTTACCCTTTTCCAAGCAATCAAGAAAAATAATTCTCTGTGTATCTCAGAAAACACTCGCTATAACCTTGTTAGCTGACAAAATTGATTTTGCCTTTTTTGGAGTTGGTTCACCTGGCACAATCCGTTTTGACTGTGATTTACTTTCTGGGTATCCAAGTTTCATCCATGGTAATAAGCCATCTCAAAAATTCACATGGATTTTACAGCTCCAAATTCTTAACAGAAAGTTTTTCTTTGCAGCTTTTGATCAGGTGTCAACAAATATGGCACCCATCTTGCACAGACCTTGTGAAAGCTCAAGACATTACTTAAAATATTACCTGCACATTCTTTTGATATGTTTACAGCCTCTGCTATCTCAAACAACTTTAATCTCTGGTCTTCCAGTACTAAATAATGAATTTTTTTCAATGATGTCTAGAGTTATGACTTCCACAGGGCATCCAGAGCAAGGCTCATCAAGGCTCATCAGAGCAAGTGCTCGTACGCCCCATTTTAAACTCTGTAACCGATGTTTTAATCATTGTATGTGAACAGGGAGTCTTTCAATGTACTGTGCATTATCCTCCTTGATTTCTTTAGGCATTAAGCCTTTCAAATGGAAGTATTTAATCATTGCTCATTTGTCCAAATACTCCATTTTCGTGAAAACTCTACACTTATCTTGTTTAAAATGCTGTCATTCAAAAATTAAACAAGCTATTTACCTGTTACTATGGATACAAGCTAGTTCAGAGTTAAACTATATGATGCTCTATATCAAACTGGCCCAGTGGTGCCATTTTTATGTGAAGCCCAGGAGTTATCAGCCAATCCTCATATTTTGAGTGTATTTATTTTATGTGTTTATGGAGAAATTTAGTAACAGTGATGTCCAAATTAATTAATAAAATATTTTTAGTTGGTATTTCACACATCACTTACATTTTTATTTTTTGAGAGACTAGTTTTGGGGGCTGTTGCTTGCATTTTCAATCTTAAAGGTCTGACTACACTGGGCAACAAAAAAAAAATTTTTGAATGTTTCAAGCACTTCATGAGGCAATTCCTACTAATTTTGGGTTGAGAAAAACAAATATGACAATTCCTTTCTTGGAAGTGTTGAAAACAGTGTTGTTATGATAAATTAACTTTAAAGAGAGTCGATTAAAGACACTAGACAACACTTACTTTTAAATTTTTCCGGAACATGTTTCAGAGGCTTTGCCTCTATCATCGGCCGGCTCTCGACTGGTTCTCGTTGGTGTAGCTGACGATATTTTGTCACAGGTCTCCTCTGGTGGCGGTTCAAGGAACTTGCTGAACAAATCTTTCTGGGGGATGTCGAAATTGAATACTTTGTTCCTATTTTTTGAAATGAAGACTTGTTCCCATGTGGATAGTTCTTGTTTTCCTGATGTATGTTTTAGTAGTTTTGGTTCTGGATTTATGTTGTGGTTTTTTTCCCAAAAATGTGTGGCAACTGCTGATTTTTCTAATTGTTTATATTTTATGTTTCTAAAGTGTTCCTTTGCACTTGTTTCTAAATTTCTTTTTGTTTTCCCAATATAAATTTGACTACAGTCATTGCATTCAATTTGATATATACCAGATTTTTTGTTAGATGGAATGGCATCTTTGATGTTTGAGCAAATTAGGTTTTTTAAGGAGAAATGGTTGACTGGTGCTAGTTGAATATTTTGTTTTTTGAAGACTTTTTTGAATTTATCATAGGCCCATGGATGGTAAGTGAATTTTTTGAAAATCATATTAGTTTCTGTAGCTGAGAGAGTTGTGTTTTCCTTTAGTAGCTTCTTCTTTTTTGCTAAGTTCACTTTTTTGTCCACTAATGATTTGGGAAAGTTATTTTTTTGTGCTATTTCAATTATTTTGTTGTATTGTTTTGTATTCTTCTGCGGTGAGAGGGATGTTTACCAGGCTGTGTGCTAAACTATTGAAGATTGCCTGTTTGTGGGATCTTGGGTTGTAGCCATTAGCTTTTATGTAGTTGTCTGTCTGTGTTAGTTTTCTGTAAATGCCAAAGTTTAGTCTGTTTTTATTCCTCATTATTTTTAGATCCAAAAATGGTAAATGCTCATCTTTTTCTATTTCTACAGTGAATTTGATGCTTTTTTCTTGAATATTTAAAAGTTTTAGTGCATCACTGATGTGTTTTTTTTTTTTTTTTTGGTACTATTGCAAAGATGTCGTCTACATATCGTTGCCAGAGTTTGAACATCCAAGGGAAACCTTTGTTTATCCTTATTTCTAATGCACTCATGTACAGATCGGCCAGGAAGGGTGATATCATAACAACACTGTTTTCAACACTTCCAAGAAAGGAATTGCAATATTGGGCTAACAAGTCTTCAAGAAGTGAAAAACATAACACCTGATCGCACGAAGTAAATAAAGCAGCTGACAATATGGCGGACGAGGTAACCTCTTTAAAATTTAAAACCCATGATGGATTCAATGAACATTTTGGAAATAAACATGACATAAAGTTATTTTTAAAACTGCAAGAGAAGAAAAGAAACATTTTTGCTAATATAAAGTTCCTGAAACTGTGTTTACGAAACAAAGTAACACCCCGATTTGTCCGAAAAATAGTAAAACAAGGCAACGGAAATCCACAACAAAGGGCGGCGGAGAGAAAGGTTTTAAAATTAGAAATTAATAAGCAATACAAAAATTTGGATGAGATAGAATTAAAACTTTACAAAATTCATTCAGTTTTAACGAAAGCGCTGGGAAACGTGATGTGGGAAAACTTTGAACATGTTTATTTGGCAATCCTAAGCAAGAAAATGAAAGAAAAGACCGTACGACTTAAATACAAATTGGCCAATCTGTGCAACATGTCCTCACACAGAAATACCGAGAAAAAGTTTAAAAACATCCGGAATATCAACGTATGTCGATCAGCAATCGTCACACACGCTAAATTCAATAGTGAAATAAGTTGCGTAAACGAAAAATCGAGCACGCAAATCTTTGAAAACGTAGTAAACCTATCTAAGCAAAATTTCTCCACAAAAGAATTGGATCTTTTAAATAATGGATTAAAAACATGCGTCAGTTTCTCAAACAAAATTGAAGACTACATTGCAGATATCAACATTTCGACACAAATTCTACCAGTATCCATACAAAATTCAGTAAAAAGCCATTGTGAAAATATTTTGGAGGAAATAGAGAACAGATCCTTTCAGAAGAGAAAACATAATACTATCCATTCTTTGAAACAGAAAAACGTTATTTACACAAAGGCAGACAAAGGCAACAAGATTGTCATAATGGAAAAATCAGATTATATTGAAAAAATGGAAAAAATGCTAACTGACAATGAATATGAAATCATTAACAAAAATCCTCTAAAAACTTGCATACAGTCATTTGAAAAAACAATAGCAAAATCAAGCATTATACCAAACAAATATGCAGTTAAACCGCATAACCCAACCTTACCTAGGCTTTATGGCTTACCCAAAATACACAAACCATCCATAACAATGAGACCTATAGTTAGCAGTATAAATTCACCAACATACAAACTTGCAAAGTGGCTAACAAACAAATTCAATTCATTTCCAAAATTCGACAGCCTAAGCATCAAAAACACCTATGAACTTATAGAACACATTAAGGATACTGAACTAAAAGAAGAGGACACACTAGTCTCATTTGATGTTAAATCACTGTTTCCCAGCATACCAGTTAATCAACTCCCACCGTTGATAGAAAAATGGCTCAAATCACTTGGAATGGAATCATCTGAAATTTCAGACTACATTGAACTAACCAAATTATGCATAGAACAAAATTTCTTCCAGTTTCAAACAAAATATTATCACCAAACTTCAGGGTTAGCAATGGGCAACCCCCTATCACCCTTCCTGGCCGATCTGTACATGAGTGCATTAGAAATAAGGATCAACAAAGGTTTCCCTTGGATGTTCAAACTCTGGCAACGATATGTAGATGACATCTTTGCAATAGTACCAAAAAAACACATCAGTGATGCACTAAAACTTTTAAATATCCAAGAAAAAAGCATCAAATTCACTGTAGAAATAGAAAAAGATGAGCATTTACCATTTTTGGATCTAAAAATAATGAGGAATAAAAACAGACTAAACTTTGGCATTTACAGAAAACTAACACAGACAGACAACTACATAAAAGCTAATGGCTACAACCCAAGATCCCACAAACAGGCAATCTTCAATAGTTTAGCACACAGACTGGTAAACATCCCTCTCGCAGCAGAAGAATACAAAACAGAATACAGGAAAATAATTGAAATAGCACAAAAAAATAACTTTCCCAAATCATTAGTGGACAAAAAAGTGAGCTTAGCAAAAAAGAAGAAGCTACTAAAGGAAACCACAACTCTCTCAGCTACAGAAACTAATATGATTTTCAAAAAATTCACTTACCATCCATGGGCCTATGATAAATTCAAAAAAGTCTTCAAAAAACAAAATATTCAACTAGCACCAGTCAACCATTTCTCCTTAAAAAACCTAATTTGCTCAAACATCAAAGATGCCATTCCATCTAACAAAAAATCTGGTATATATCAAATTGAATGCAATGACTGTAGTCAAATTTATATTGGGAAAACAAAAAGAAATTTAGAAACAAGTGCAAAGGAACACTTTAGAAACATAAAATATAAACAATTAGAAAAATCAGCAGTTGCCACACATTTTTGGGAAAAAAACCACAACATAAATCCAGAACCAAAACTACTAAAACATACATCAGGAAAACAAGAACTATCCACATGGGAACAAGTCTTCATTTCAAAAAATAGGAACAAAGTATTCAATTTCGACATCCCCCAGAAAGATTTGTTCAGCAAGTTCCTTGAACCGCCACCAGAGGAGACCTGTGACAAAATATCGTCAGCTACACCAACGAGAACCAGTTGAGAGCCGGCCGATGTTAGAGGCAAAGCCTCTGAAACATGTTCCGGAAAAATTTAAAAGTAAGTGTTGTCTAGTGTCTTTAATCGACTCTCTTTAAAGTTAAATATGACAATGACAAATTTTTATTAGCTCTAGTTTCTATGAATGTTTCAAGCACTTCATGAGGCAATTCCTACTAATTTTGGGTTGAGAAAAACAAATATGACAATGACAAATTTTTATTAGCTCTAGTTTCTATGATATACACAAGGTGGAAGTATTACATATTAACTAATTGAGAGAAAAGAATACATTTTAATTACATACATGCTAACAACAATGAAAGTGCATTTGAATTTTTTAACTGGTAATTACATGCTAAGAGTTCTAAATTGCTGGAAAAATACTTCGCAGATAGTCGTGTCTGAAGAGAATCATGTGGTGGCCTATTGACTTTGTCGTCTTTTAGCTTGCCTCTTGTGATGGAGTTCTGCAGAATCCCTATACAAAGACCAACAGTAATCTGCAAGCATTACTTCATTCTTACGGCCCTGATATCTTTGTTCCATAACAGAAATGTCCTGATGGGATCTCTCCCCATGTTCATCACTAAAGCTTCACAACTAGGAGGGAAAAAGTCTAGGTGGTAGTGGAGAAAATGGATCTTAAGGGACATGTTGCATCCAAGGTATTTTTGCTGGAGCACTGTCACCAAATGCTTGTAGTTGTCATCTCTTTTGTTGCCTGAAACTCAATGAAGGCTTCTCAAGCGTCCTTTTCTTTCCCCTCCAAAACTTGGTCAAATGCAGAATCCTTTACAAGTTCTCTTATTTGTGGTCCGACAAAAATGTCTTCCTTAACTTTTGCATCACTTCATTTCCAAAATTTCTCTCTGATGTTATTTGACAGATGTGCCAACTCCCAAAAGAAATTCCTCTAAATTTAAAATCTTCACTCTAAAAAATGAAATGTCACTTTATCTTCAAAACAAGAGCTAATCTATCATTTTTATGGTGATTTTTTAATTCAGCAGATGGGAATACATGTAAATTCACTATTTTTAAGCTAGAAACATTTTCATTGTTGCCCAGTGCTATCATCTGTTGTTGTGTTGCCTGTGGTCTCTCAAAAAATAAAAATATATGAATGAGAATGAGAGGCTTTATCATAAACAGGAGAGTATGGCAAAAAAAAAAAAAAAAAAAAAAAAAAATAGCAAGATTTACAGCTGACTAGTACTCTTATTCCATTAGATGCATAAATTCATCAAGGCAGTAAGATTACAACAGCATACAATAGCTTGGTGTAACCCTTCTGTCCATAATGTGAGGAAGGCAGTGGAATAGAGCAAAATGATTTCATTGATGCTGTGAAAGGATTACTGACACCCATTTATTTTCTGATTCAGACCAGGAAGGTTTAGAATAACAAGATTCACAGATCCCAACATTAGATAGTGCTATTGTTAGCTATCTGTAATGTCTTTGACATGAAAATAAGCTGGAAGGAAAGTTTGAAGGTAAATTAATACCTGACAGAAATTTACTGTTGAATTTGACATACCTGCATGAGGTCCATAGAAAAACTGAGTGTTGCATCATTGACATCAGCATGTATAGGAACATTCCACCAGCATAGTGCCACTGAGAGGAATATAAAGTATGAAACTTTACCTGCAAAAAGTGCAAATGGTTAAAGAGCCACTTATTATAACTTTTTCCTGTTAGCTTTATGCTGTTGATATAGTTAATAAGTGCTACTAATGAATGGGTGACATAATACAAAATATGATTAGTTCCCTCATTAAATATCCTTTAAATCTTAAATCTGATTTATTTTACATGGGTATATCAAAATAATTAAATACTGGTAATTTAAAACTTACATTGTCAGTTTTTATGATTTTCAGTTTTACTGCAATCTGTACTTTAACTCTGCATATTTTTTTATATATATTCTGCTTGTGCTCTTAAATGTATTTAAACTATACGAGTCTTTCCAAAGAACTCTCATTTCAATTAATTTATTTAAAAGCATAGATAACTGATACATGGGAATAAATATATATTTCCCTCTTTCCACGTTTAAATTTTCAATTTCTTCTCTTGACCCCCCCCCCTCTCTCTCTCTCTCTCTCTCTCTCTCTCTCTCTCTCTCTCTCTCTCTCTCTCTCTCTCTCTCTCTCTCTCTCTCTCTCTCTCTCTCTGCTCCAAATCTTATTTTAACCCTTAGATGGTAACATGAAAAATTGGTGCTTATAGTAACATCCATCTGTGAGACTAACATTATCAAATTTTGCATTTTAGGTGCACCTTAATTAGTATAGAAGATAAATAACTTAATGGAAATATTATTACCGATATTTTTATTCAGTTTAAAAATATTTTGCTATAAAATATGCAAAAAATACAAAATTAAATATTGGTCTTTCACATGAAATAGTTTCTGAAGATGATTATACTAATGTAAAAGTCACAAAATTGTATATTACCATTTCAAATAAAATAGCTTCTAGGGCTGACATGTGTTTTGAGAGATATCTTGACCTCTATGCAAATAAGGTAAACCTTTACATACTTTCTACACACATTTTACATATTTTTATGGAACACTGAAAGCAACTAGGTTTATCATACTTCACACATTTGTATGCCATCATTCTATTCAGCATGATGGGTCAGTAACAATGGTTTTTCTCTTTTCTAACTTGTTGTTTCTTACTGTTTTTGCTGGAGAATCATCTCTATGCTCTTCACCCAGAATATTCGAAGTGATTTTCCTGAGATCATCCGATAAATCTGGAATCTGGAGCCTTCTCTGTTATGCCCTCTGATTAATTTATTCCTATGCTCTTTATGAACTTAACGTTTAACAGAAGAGGTTCTACTCCCATTAGTCCTGGACCTGTAGGACAAAGGACCCAGGCCTCCTTCTACCCGGGAGCGATGGAAAACTCCGGGGATCTTTCCATGGAGCAATACCTTGTAAAAAGCCCCCCCCCCCCCCCCCCCATCGACTATAACGTCAAGACGGGTGGAAGTGGATACGCCACTTACGCACATCAACCCCGCAGGGAAGACTACTACCAAAATCCTCGGTGGGTCCGCCTGGTGATCTAGCTCTGCAGGCTAGTATCCGGGACTTATGAGGCAACCCTCTATCCCCTCCGGGCGGCCATAGCCTGGCTGGAGGTACCCAATTCCCCATGGGTGTTGGGAACACACTGCCCCCTCGAGTCCAACCGAATCCGAACAATTCCTAGAGGGGAGGGGCTCAGAAGTTCGGCACGAGGTTCCTCTAGTAACATCAGAGGTATCACGAGTGCTAAGGGTCTGCAGCGCCCGCACCATGGCAGCTGAAGGGGATGGATCCGCTCCCCTACGGGAGCTCTTTATGAACTCAAATCTTTACATCTACCTTTGTGGAGATATATAACATAGGCATTAGCGCAACTCAATGATATTAGAAAGTAAAATATTGCAAGTGGCCATCTCCTTGTTCTTTGGATAGCTGAGTACTTGCTACACTTCATGCCTGGAGCATCTACTCCAGATTTTGTGGCATTATGTGAAACAGTTCAGCTTGCCATGATAAATGGTCAATTTTGGTGTCATCAATTTCCCTATTCTGAATAGGGTCAACACACCTTCTTCATACTTGGATATGCTGAAAATCTATTTCCGAAAGCCTAATGGTCTGAATCTAATACGTGTTCTTCTTCAGAAATATAAGAATCCTCTGAAGAGAGTCATCATTGCTACCATTGAGCTGCTCTAAAGCCAAGTGGACCAATTCTCTGCTTCTTTGTGACACGTGAGGTATCCCTCCACTAGTGGCCATCTATAAATAATTAAATATTTGAAAAGTAAGATATATAACACAAGAAAACTTACTTGTTTAAAGTAATATCCATGTACCAGACAGAGAGAGGAACCCTACCTTTACAGTAATATCTGCCTGTGAGAAGATGTGGGTGATGCATGCATGTGAGTAAAACAATACTTTCTTGGAATTAAACAATGATGTTCACGCAATATAAAGTTGAACTCACAAATGAAGCATAGCTGAAATATCAGATCAAGTTAGCAATGCAAGTGTGGCAACTATATGTTGAGAAATTTTATACACGCCTCAGAGATAGATGTTACCAACTAAGGGTTAAGAGAAATATGTGTTGAAGATGTTGAGATCATGATACCATATTGATATATCCTATATATTAGAAAAGCTGTTTAGTAGTAATAGGTCCTTGAGGATACCTGGTGAAAAGGATATAAGTAGGTTAATGTTGCATAAATCACATTACACCTAAATCACACCCTTTTCATTGGAAATAGTGTTTCTGTCATTCTTTAAGCTAGAGATAGATTTCAATGTATATGTTGAAAAAAAATTTGAATAAAATTTTCTCATTTTTTTATACATTTGTATAAAAATGTTTTGAAACAGAGATATACTTAGCAGCACTCCCATGCAGATGTGTGATCAGCAGAATCTAGATTTCTAAGTGAAATGCTTATAAATGCTTTTTTGCTGAAGTACGGGGTAAGCTTACTTATTTTATGCTTTTTAATTAAAATAGCTTATTTTGTCCAAATCATGTAAATTTAAAAGTAAATTTTCACTCCTAACCTTCATTTTATCATTCAGATGGTTTACATCGTCTCTCTGAAACAGTTAGAAAGCAATATATAGACGTGTATCTTCTTAAAGTATAAAATTGAAAGAAGCATAGAGACAGTGAAGCACAACTTAGCACAAAAGTGAATCGAGAAGATATTGACACACTGCTTCACTCACACTGTTTTCTCACAGGACATATTTCAAGAGCTATTGCTCTTATCATCAGCTGGAACTCGACTTGTTAACTTTGCCAGTAGTTTTTGATTCTAAGTGCAATTTTTAGATTGGATTGGACTGGATTACTGTACGGAGGGGGTTTGGCACTGCAACCAGTCTTGATTTATTGTAGCTATGTGCCCAAATGAGGCATCCCTGGGAGGAAGGATGAGGCAAGAGGAGACAGAGAGCCACCATCCCAAAGAGCCAAGACAGTGCAGAGGATCCCTACACTTTATCAGTGTAAACTATCCGGCAGGGCAGCACAACTGGCAGCTCACCCAACTGTGGTCCAGAAATGGCCTCTTCAGACCGGGCTCAGAGATTGGAAACTATCCTACTGGAGGAGGAAATTTTACTCAGAGCATATCATCCTGCCATGCACTGCCGAGACACTTGCTGGCACTTCTATCCTGAAAGAGACTACCAGAGGAAAGATAAAGTGAAATGAAATGGAGATGAAATGGGATATAATTAACCTACCCAGTATTCACCTGGTGACCTGGGAAAACTCCCGAAAAAACCTAGGGTCACGTAGGTCAGCCACGGAAATTGAACCTAGGTCTCCCAAATGAGGGCCACAGATGACACTGCTGAGCCATCTTGCTCAGTAAATGCAATTCTTACATTTGTATGAATTTATAAATTTACAAATTTTGGCAAAGATGGCAATTTTGCTATAATTGGTCAGAATTAAAGGAAGATGCTTAAAACTACTGAATCTACAGGATTAAATTCACTGCTGAATTTAAATGTAAACAATACATTATGTTTTCTGGATCTCAGAATAACTAGAGATTAAGTCAGTTTTAAATTTTGAATGCATTATAAAGAAAAATAGATGCAACACAACTTCACATCAACTAGTTGCCCTCCTCAATTTTCTATCAAATACAGACTGGAATTACAAAAAGTTCACCTACAACCCTTGAGCTTTCAGAAAATTTGAATAGGTCTTCAAAAGATTAAACATAGGACCAGCTCCACAAAATAGATTCATACTAAAGAACATGCTAAACAAACTTCTTAAAAATAACATGCTGAGAACATTCTAATCCATAATCTATAAGATCAGTTGTAAGGTCTATGAGAAATTCTACATAGGCAAAAGAAAAAGAAACTTTGAAACCACATAAAAAGAAAATACCAAAGAAACATAAAACTAAAACAAATAGATAAATCTGTTTAGAAAAATGTGAGCAGATGCTTGCTGTTCAGTGGATGAAAAAATAATGTTTCTTCCTTGGATGTCAGTATTCATAGTCGGAGATGTTCCCCTCAATACCTTAAAAAGTCAAAAAGTAGTCAGTCAAATGCATATTTTATTTATAAAAATAGATCTGTCAGAGAAAGTAAGGAAGTTTTGGGATGACAGTGTTTTGTAGAGTGCTGCAGCTCTAAATTTATAATACAATAGCCCCAATGATATGAATAACAATTAGACATATTTGAGATGGTCAAAATTTAACTTGGCCCTCCTTCACAAACGCTCATTAGAAATAAATGAAACATACTACAAAAGGAATTGATAATTTTGTATTTCTACTAATTTACAGTTTACAAAGGCCATAATGCACCACTATTTCTTTAAAGTTTTCTAGAAATAATTGCCACGATGTCTTTGAAGTGTACATTTTACATTCTATTTTAGCTTCTTAATTCAAATTTAGTAAAATCAACATTTGCTGAGTTACCATTTTTTAAATAGTGAATACATTTTGGGGTAAGAGATGTGAATTATTTTTTTTTTTTCAGGAAATTGTTAACTGAGATAACCATCTCACTTTTAAACTTGAAAATAGCTTGTCAATGGATTGACATTATAATAAATGACTGCAAATTTATTATTTGAGAAGTGGCTTCCAGGTAAGATCTTTTTTACTTTACAAATATGTTTTTAAAATTAAGTGCTTTTATTTTACATCTCCAGAATTTTAACTTAAAAAAGAGATTTAAAAACTACAGTAATTCATCAGTTAATTTAAATTTAGTTTTTATATATGGTCGCTCTTTATCTACTGTGGCAGTCAGCATCCATTCTATAATGGGTGTGAAAGACTGCTTAAGTTTACACAGAGGCCTCTTTATCATGCTTGAAGTTCTTTTACATACCATAAATCTACAACACAGAACCACTGGCTATACTTCCTTTCCTAAGGAAGTCATGCTAACAATTTTTAAGTCCAAAAAATATCCATAGCCTTCTGCCTGATTTGCACCCATTAACTTGGGAACCAGAGGCTAGCTGTCAATGTATTAGTAAAACGAAATTACCAATTAATATCTCAAAAAATATAATTTATTTATTGCAGCCCAATATGAGTATAAATATTAAACAAATGTGTAATTTAAATACTGGCTACTGATGGAAGTAGCCAATTTTTCATTACAACATACCTTTCAACATTTTCAATGTGGTGTAACACTGCAGATTAGTCTACGAAGACTGGTAATCCAATAACAAGATAATTAACCCTAGGCTTTATATAAGGTCAATAGGGTAATGTTACTGGTTACTGGATAATATCTGAAATATATCAAAGTTAACCTATGACCGTAAGCATGTTTTGCTTAGCATTCTCAAGGTCAAGTTACATACTCTTCTCTTTTTGACCATTTAAATATTCCAGCAATACAAATGATTTAAGAGAAGAGTATATCAAAACATTCAGTTTGTCAATTAGTATCATGCACTGTTTGGTCTTCTGGTGAAGTGAGAAACCTTCATTGCTTTTTGTATAGAAATATGAAGATAAAATATTTTTAATTTGTAACCTTTAGAGAATTAAAGGAGACAAATTTAATTCATCTCACATTGCAGCAATATTTTGTTCCCCGATTTGTCACAATGTAACACATAATTTGCATGATACTGGGAGGCAGTGACTCAGAATTAGTGAAGGATAGCATACTCTCCTTCTTCTCCTTCTCCTTCTTCTTATTCATAAATGCCTGTTCCGACTTCAAAATGTACCTGACCATAATTTTCTTGGTCTTCCTTAATGTCTTCTTCCTTTCAGCCTGTAGTGAAATGCTTTTCTTGGAATCTTCTACAGTAACATTCTTTCAACATATTGTGTCCATTCATTTCTATAGTGTATAATTTTTTCTTCCAGAGAAACTATTTCTAATTTTTCTCTTATATTATCCTTGGAGATTTTATCTTAAAGGATGCATGATTTTACTGATCTTAGGAATCTCATTTTCGCAACCTGTATCTTCTGCTTAGTAGCTTGCATTAATGTCCAGGTTTGAGATCCATAAAGGAAAGCAGACATGGCCATTACTTTGTACAACTTCATTTGAGTTTCTTTTCTGCTTTTAGTATTCAGATTCCTATCTATTGTGCTCATAGCTGTTGAAAAATGGCGGACCTTGTAAACCATATCAGGTGCGTCCCTCGGGTGGTCCAAATAATTGGAGCCCAATTTCTGGGGACTTTAAAATGCTAGGACATCTTTTCTCCAGGGGCTATAGATATGGAGGGTTTAAGGTGAAAACAGGCACAGAAGGTTCGATAGCCCAGTGAAGGCAGCTTCTCTAGGAGAGAAAACCTCAATTAAGATCCTGCAAGTCTGGAGGCAGTAAGATGGCAGCCCCACTATGAGATTCTGCTTGCATAGAGCTCCTAATTCTATCAAGTAAGATTTTCTTACTAAAAAGTTTCAAGTAAACGAGCTGGATAATCAGAGTAAATGACTTATTTATATATTGAGATTTAACTTATTTATATTGTATTGTTTAGAACTACCAGTCAGCTGTGTAGCTTTTCTGGGCCTGTAACATAATTAATCCTGCTCTCTCTCTTCTTTGTTTGCTAATGATGAGTCAATTGCTAGGATCATAGTACAGCCAGAGTGCCAGAATTTTGTCCTGCAGGAGTTCTTTTACATGCCAGTCAGTCTACTGATATGAGATTTTCGCTTGTAAACACTTTAAAAACCATTGGTCTGGGCCAGGTCCTGAACCTACAACCTTGGGATAAATAGGCCAACACCTAACAAACTAAGTCAACCAAACTGAACCTTTCTCTCTCTTACAGGTAACTACACAAATGTCATAGTATAATATCTATCTTAATTTACACTTAACTTGGCTAACATCACTGAAAATCTGAAGAATCAGGTATCTCTGTATAAGTTTTAAGTTGTAACAAATATAATCTAAATTAACTCTTGTGCAATGAAAAACAGCTAAACATATGGTGTTCTGCAAACAGACACATAAATCATGATGTAGTATCTAATTTTTATCATCAAAGGTCATAGGTTAGCTTGTCACTTTTCCAGATGGTTTTGGATATTTCGTTGAAGCTCAAGGAAAGGACTGTGTAACAGACGTACTGTATTTTATGTCAGCCAAAATTTCCTGAAGAGCATCAGACTGACAATGACAAAAGGTATGTAGCTATTTCAAGAATGTTCCACAAAACTGATAATCTATTTACGTGTTTCATTTACCTACCTCCAACATTTTGGAATTGATTTTTCATATCACCAGTAATATCTAGATTTTCATTTATTTGTTCTTTACAGCTACAGTCATGAAAGAGTTATCTTTGGAAAAGGCTTAAGGAATTAGTACATTTTTCATCATACGAATGTAATAATTATTCTGAAAGTCAAATTATTTATGCTGATTTTATTTCTCCAAATAGATCCAACTTTAAATTCTTTGACTTATTTTAACAAAAGTTATTTTCACTAAAATTAGTAGCTTTCCATGCCATTTTCACATAAGTCATCTTGTGCACATTTTCAGACCCAAGAGAGAATCCTTTTTATACCAATCCTCTTATGCACATTTCTGGAAATAAAAGAAAAAGAAGAAGAAAAGGGAAAGAGGAGGAGAAGACGAAGGAGGAGAATGCCTTTTCATATCAGTCTTCTTGTGCATATTCTAAGACCCAAAGGACTTGATTGTAATGAAATTTTAAACATCTGTAAAACATATCTACCTAAGCTATGAACTTCAATATGTGAGCAATAGACATAATTTAAAATTTATTTTTATTAAGTTATTTTTATCTTTATACAAAGTAGCCATGTGTTTCTTGTATGATACTATCTATAACTATAATAAGCAATGTTGTTTGTTTATTGATTACATTTTTTTATTAATTCACTAAAGTAGAAAAACATCCACATAAAAAAAATATTTGCTTAAAACAAATGATCACCTGATAATTATTTTACAATAGTCGTATGTAGAACAAGATTAGAAAGATAACACCTGACTGAAAAATATAATGGTACAGCCAGACCTAATATTGAGTAAACTATAAACTCTGGATCTAGGATTAGGATTAGGATTACTATAGAGGGGATTCGACACCGAAACCTATGGTTTATTGTACTTAAGTTCAAGTGGGGCATCATTGGGAGGAAGGATGAGGCAAGAGGAGACAGAGGGCAGCCAACCTAAGGAGTCATGACAGCACCAAGACACACTACTACCCTGAAAGAGACCACCAGATGAGAGTTGATGTGAAATGAGAATGGAGATGAAATGGAGAAACAGGAAATTCGGGGGATGTAATTAACCTACCCAGCATTTTTCTGACGATTTAGGGAAACCCTGAAAAAAAAACATGGGTCAAGTAAGTTGGCTACAGGAATCGAACCCAGGCCTCCCAAATGCAGGCTACAGATGAAACTGCCTGAGCCATAAGCCTGGATCTAAATTACTTACATTTTAGACCATCATTTGGATAAGTTATCTTAAAATGGATTTCAGATTTACTTATGATTTACTGGTGCTCATTTATTAGAACAACTAATGGAAACTATAAGATTTGCTTTAAATCCTGGCTATAGCATTGAACTTTTCAGTCTGATTTCATTTCCTACCTTTTCAAATTATTACACTAACAATTATGAATGCTGTTTAAAGTTTGAAGTCAGCAATCAGAGATCAAGTTGATTTCAAAATCACTGGTAATTTTTTTAAAAAGGGATCAATCAATTATAGAGCCTAAATTTTGTTAACTATTAACTCTTCACATAAATATCATGGTTCAATACTAGGATTGAACAGTAGCAAAATAAGTTAATTTTTTTTAATGCATATTATCTACTTCATGATTTTTAAAAATTAGATTTTACGTTTTACAGAATGCAGTGTTGGAACTGCATTCTCAAACATTCACTTCCCAAAGTTAAAATACTGTTCCTAAAGTGGTGGTCTGAAGTTATGAGGTGTTTTGGTTTCAATATTCTTATTCAAACTTTATAAATATTACCTTTTCTTCATTCATATTGTTTCAGGAAAACTATGGTATGTTACTGTCCTCTCTATTGCATTTTACCTGGGGAATATTCCAGTACATGCTGACATTCATAATGCAACAGTCAGTTTTTCCATGGAACTGGTCCAGGTAAGTAGAGCTTTTATTATGCCAAATTGCTGATGGAAGGATTCTTGTTCTTAAAAGAACATATTTCAAAGTTACTCCTTTATTCTTCCTCATAGCATTGCTGAATAAAATGCATTCCTTTAATCCAACATTTCCCTCACTATATTTGAATAAAAAATTAAGTAGTATTTCAAGAAGGAACAAAGAATGAAAGAAGTCTTAATTTAGCAATAAAGAAGGATAAATCAAATATTAGCAGAGCTTACTTTCTTGTGTAAGGAAGGTATAGACAACCCTAGAGGTACTACTAGAGGTATCACTCGTAGTATCAATAGTGATGTCCCTTAAGGAAAATGTCCAAAATCAATAAGTTCATATCTTATGAAATTGTAACCAGAACCTACTTTGTAATAGTAATTCATTTGATATTTTGTTAGTTATGAGATGCATGAATGTAAATGTGTATTAATTAGCACAAAAGTGCATCGAGAAGATATTGACACACTGCTTCACTCACTATTGTACTTAGAGTCGAGTTCCAGCTGATGATAAGAGCAAAAGCTCTTGAAACATGACCTGTGAAAAAACAATGTGAGTGAAGCAGTGTGTCAATAGCTTCTCGATTCACTTTTGTACTAAGTTGTGCTTCACTGTCTCTACGCTTCTTTCAATTTTATACTTTGTGTATTAAATTACCTTCTTAGATTAACCTACTTCAAGAACCAATATCTTATTGTGGATCCAAATGGTCACTAATATAGTAGGAACATTCTCTTAGTTTTTCAAATAATTTAATATGAACATGCTGCATAATCTCTCATATACTAAACTAGTCTTTGTGGTTCAGGTTACTTTTCCTCCACCCTCATTTTACTGAGCATTAAAAAGTGTATTTAATAATTTATTCAATTTCATTAAAATATTAGATTAGGTTATGTATGTTCAAGAAATTTAGTAACAGTGAAGATACTATATATATATAAGTTAACTACATTGACAGTTGATTTACTTTGTTATTTTAGATTATATTTTGCTTTCTTGGTTGACTTTTCTAAATTATTTGTTTTTCTGCATACATTTTCAAGTTTGCTTTTTGGTTTTGTTATTTTGTTCCTCATTTTTGCATTGAGATATTAAAAAAAACTGTATTCAAAGTTTTCCCAAATTATGTTTCCTAAATTTTTGGTGACAATAACAGCAGATGATAGTCGGATCTTTGAGATTCAGAATGGAAGCAAAAGCTTCTGAAACTAGTCCCTCAAAAAATAAAAATGTAAGTGATGAAATGTTAGTAACCAACTATAAAAAAGTTATTTCAGTTAGATATTTATGTATAGTGTTTGTTATTCCAGAAAAAGATAAATTACTATTGATTTAGAAACACAATTTGAACACTCCAAAAGAGGGAAAGACAGAAAGGAAAGCAGATTTGGAATAACACATCACAGCTGCAGTTTCTGCTAGTTTAGCAATGAGCATATTTATTCACTTTCTAAAAGAAATGTTTGCAGGTGGCTAGTAGATATTATTATAAGTGTGTTATATTTTACAGAAAATTCTGGAGCAGGATACTGGAAATATGATTGTATCACCAGTAAGTGTGCATGCATTGCTTGCAATGTTACAAAATGGAGCTGGTGGCAACACAAAATATCAACTTGATGAAGTTCTCCATGCTGATGAACAAACAACTAGGGAGGGATATCATAATCTTACTAGGCATTATCAGGTCAATTTCTGAGCATTTTTTCTTAACTAGTTTATTAGAAGTTTAGTATTAAGTGGTATTTTAGCCTATTTTGCATACTTTCCCTCAGTAATGAAATATGGTATAATTTTCTCAATGGGTAAGCATTATGATACAAAAAAGCACAAATTAGTATAATTTTGAGTCAAACTAGTAGTCCAAGCTCCATATATTGCTAATGTTTACCTAGTACACATTTTGTTAGGGCTTTCCTAATATCCTCAGGTAACAATGACTTGAATTTCAATTCAGAGGTGTCAGGACCATCTGTAGTGGTGTCTTGATGAACTTGAAGTTTGAGTTCTCTTCAAAGGTGGTGTCAAAATTGAAGAGTTTTCCTCCAAGGGGTTCACCAAATAGAAATTCAATAGTCGACGTTAGCTGAGGATGTTAGGAAGGTTCTAACAAAATGTGTTCTAGGTAAATATTAGTAATATATGTAGCATGGAGTACTACTTTGACTCCAATTTATATTGGTATAATTTTCTGGGAAATTCTACAGATTCAAAGAGAAATTTCAGTTTCTAAACAAAGTCCCTCAGAACTAAAGGGAGAGGGAGACAGAGATGGAAGAGGGAAGAAATAAATAAAAATGAACCTCAATACTCAATGAAATAACAGATAAATGTCAATTTAAGTTAGCCACCTAAAGCATAGGATTAGATTTACAAGAAAATCCCCTTCCTGCAAAACATTTCATGCAGAGCATGTTTTATTATTATTTTGTGAAAAATATGTAGGTCTGACCATTTGCATTAAAACTTTTTAGGCGTTAGATGCATATGTCTATGAAAAAATAAGTATCCACAGTTTTCTATACACAGCTGGTGAAGCCTTATTCATTGTTAATGAATTTATAAATGTAATTGGGAAAGCATAAAAATAGGTAAAAACTTCGAGCTGAAATGTAGTTTTTCTTATTAAAAAATTTATGCTAACTTTAAAAGCCCTAATTCTGCCTGTTTTGTGCAGTAGTACTCAAAGAATGCTAATCACACTTCAATATACTAGAAAATATATGTTTCATGGAAATTAATTGTTCTTTCACATTGGCCATGTGTAGGCTAAATTGTGCAAACGTAGAGTCAGACTGAAAAATTCAATGCCATAGCCAGGATTTGAACCACGGATCTTCTGGTTTCGTCCTACCACTCTACCATTGAGCTACTATGGCCAACATGCCGATATGACATTAAATTCTCCAACTGACTCGTATTTTCCTGGTAAACCACTTAGGAGTTCTCATAAACACATGAGACAACTACCTTAATGGCGACTTACAACATGTAAGTACTTTAGTACTACAATTTAGCCTACACACGGCCAATGTGAAAGAACAATTAATTTATATTATTTGACCTAATAGTGGTTAACTATAAAGCCCGGGCCTTAATGTATTTACATGTTGTAAGTCGCCATTAAGGTAGTTATCTCATGTGTTTATGAGAACTCCTAAGTGGTTTACCTGGAAAATACGAGTCAGTTGGAGAATTTAATGTCATATCGGCACGTTGGCCATAGTAGCTCAATGGTAGAGCGGCTGGATGGAAACCAGTAGATCCGTGGTTCAAATCCCGCCTATGGCATTGAATTTTTCAGTCTGACTCTACGTTTCCATATATGTTTCATGGTAGCACATGTTTGTAAGCATGCCTGTGAAGTACTTGTATGATAAGCTTCAAATCGATAATAAAGTGGACATAAACTTTTCAGATTTCTCTTTCTGTGTCCACATTCAGCTTCCTATAGGTACACACAATTCATACTTGCTCTTTAAATGCAGAGCGCAAAATTGGCTTAAGGTGCAAAACTATGGACTTTTTTATGATCAACTGTTACTGCAAGCAGCAACAAATCCTCTCAACATCAACGGAAACTCTTATCAACTGTTTGCAAAATCATACATGATGTGCAGAAAGTCAAGTAACTGTTACACTTATATTTATTTTGTACAATTTCATACTATTTTAATTTGTACAATTACAATAAAACTTATTATCTGTTATCTAAAGATGTAATTTGCACATATATGTAAATAAAACAAAAATAATGAGGTTCATAGGTAATGGATTTAGAAGATTGACAACATTTCTGAAATTCAGAAATACCAAACAACTCCCCTCAAAGTATTTAGATATTTTGTTATTGTATGTTTAAAGTTTCCTGACTTTTAGATTCGATCATGTTGAAATATGAAGTGTCCATCATTTTACTCTATATGAGCTATTGACACCAAATACAGATTTGTTTTATTTATAGCCTACTTAGTATTCTCACACTCATACTGAAGTAGCCTAGCATTCTCTTGTTAAAGTATTCAGACATTCACATTTGAAAATTAATTTGAATCATTTTGAGATTTTAATACTACAATTAATGGAGGATTAGATAAAATCTGCCAAATATTCCTCTTGGTTGAAAAGAAAATTTTTCCTCCTTCGAGAAATTCAAATCAGTCAGTATCAACCAAAAATTGGCTAAGTTGGCAGTGTGCCTGAAGTCCTACCAGCATCAGGATGTAATATCTGGAAACATTAAGGAACCTACCTGTGTTTATATATTCAGGATGCCACTCTGAAGATTTCCATAAGCATGATTGTATGTTTATGTCCTCCTGTTTCCTAATAACTATGGCTAGAATTTGAACCACTTGAAGCATATTTTTTCCACCTAGCTATAACTGCTTACCTCATCAATGTGCAAAGAGATTCTCCTATCCTATTAACCATGGCAGCTTAAGAACAATTTCACAAAGTTCTTTGCATAGTTAACATGTCATATCAGTTTAAGTCCAATTTTTTTTTTTTAATTTACATCCTCCAGTGTTAAGTCATATCGGACGATGAATGGAATGGCTGAAATGATGCTCAAATGAGCCCGGGGTCCATTGAGCTTAGAGTTACCCGACATTCGTCTTTTAGGATAAGGGAAAACACAGAAAAAACCTTATCTAGGTAACTCATCCTGACTGAGATTCGAACTCGGGACCTCTTGAACATGAGGCAGACATGCTACCACCACGCTACCGAGGCAGGCTATTTTTTTAAGTCCAATAATAAAATTACTTGCAATACTGAGAGATTTGAAGTTATAATGATTGTATGATCCTGTTTGTTATGGAGGCTGTCAAACGATATGCAAGAATCAAAAAAAGAGTACTTCATGTCATGGGCTGCAAGTGAAAGCAAGGTAGCTTAGATGGAAAGGGAATAGACAGAGAATGTTGAATATCTGTTGATTCCAATCCCTGCCAGGCCTTCACTTTATGCAACTTAATTGCGTTCATTGTTCAATAGTATTCATATTACTGCTTGTAAATGAAACATCTGAAATTTTTTTGGAATGTTTCTAATTTTGACAAGTACAATATGAATGTTTACATGGACAACCATAGTTTCCAACCATTTTTTTTTCTTCCCATATTAGTACCTATATTTTAGTAATCACCTCAGTTGTAAATATAATGTATATAGAAATCTAATACAATTATATACCTGACTGAGATTTACTCCGAGGTTTCCCTCAGGTCCCCCCAGGAGCCTACTTCGGTAGGTACGGGTTTGGCGCACCTGGGGTCCTGAGCCAACAGTCTCCCTCGTGTGGGCTCCTCTTTGTGGTTGAGGGAGACGGTCAACAGGCCCACCCACGTGTAGGCCGTGCGTGGAGATCCGTAGAGAAGGTTTTTAGATTCTTGTCTAGTTTAGAGTTTAGGATTTAGTGAACAAAATTTTTAGTAGGTTTTGATTGATGTTTTTTATGTACGTGTATTTTTAATAGGTTTTGTTACACTTGTATAGTTTTTAGAAAGTTTTATATCTGGCTTTTGCCATGACTAGTTTTTTAAAGGGCGCTAATGACTGCCGTAGTTGAGTGCCCTTATATATATCATCATCATCATCATCATCATCATCATCATCATCATCATCATCATTTCCCTCAGTCATTAAGGGAAATGCTGGGTAACTGTATTTTACCTCGGTGCAACCTTGTGTTATTTCTTGAACTCTTTTTATATATTATAAATATGTTTGATTTAGCATTTTTTTTTTTTTTTTTTATGAAGCCCATATTCTGTATGAATTTTGTTGGTGAATAATTCTGAATCTGAATGTAGGTTTGCATTACAAAATAATTCTTCAGTAGAATCACACATATAAAAAGGTTGCATGTTACTAGCTTACTCTGTAGATTTGTACTCATGAAGCAGCTCAAAAACTACTGCAGATTTGAATTTGAAATGTTACATATAAGAATCTAGGGAAAATGACTTTCAAATTTAAGATTGATACAAAATTAAGGATAATTTATATGCAATCTCCCAATAATTTATGATTTCTGGAACATATAGTTTTGTTGTAATAAGACCTTTTATGACTTTTTCTTTCATTTTCAGCAATCTGATTATCTTCTGGAAATTGATTTTGCCTCAAAAGTTTTCCTACGAACAGGTTTTGATACACGGCCTCAATACAGAGATTTACTAGTTAATGATTTTCTAGCAGATGTAGACTCCTTGAATTTCACTGACACTGATGCTGCCACACAACATATTAATAACTGGATAGCTGAGAGTACACACAACCATATTACAGATCTGTTTCAACCAGGTATGTAAGAACCTTAAGTATTATGGCTATCTACCTGTAACTTCTTGACTTAGGGGCTCTGTACTTGGGGTTTTCAGAACAACTGAATGACATGTACCAGCAAATAAATGCTTATTCAAAAGTAGTTATCACAATAAGGGGTTGGGAAATGCAATTTCAAGGATAGGTTAGCTTAAGCTGAAGGGATGGAACAAAAATGTAATTAGCCACCCTAATTAGACTTTCCACTCTAAACTTCAAATGAGTTTTATTTTGTAATTGAACAATTAATTTTTAGACTAGGAAATTTTAAAACACTCACTCTTACTTTCATGCACACACAAAGCTTTCTTACCTATATATGTCTATGTCTACCTCACATTCACAAGGTCCTGAGCTCAAGTCTCGCTTAGGTTGAGTAATCTGGACAAGCTTTCTTTCCAGTATATCGAGATTTAACTGTATTGGAACATCACAGTGAAGCAAAATAATTATTAATTTATAGATGAGTCATATTTATTACACATCAACTTCACTTACAAGTATGTAAGTGAAGCCGATGTATATTAAATATGACTCATCTATAAATTAATAATTTCTTTCCAGTGTTTTCCCTTATACTGAAAAGATGTTAAAACAAAATGCTTATGCAACATGTAAATAACATCTTCATGAAATAAAATATTCATTTGAAATTGTATATTTATTCTAACAGTTAAATTCATTTGAATCAGTTATTTCAGAAGGGCCCTATGCCCAGCTGGCACAGTTTTGAGAAAAACTGAAAAAAATTATTTTATTGTTTTTAAAGGTTTTTTTTTTTTTGTTTGCTTTTTTTCAATTGCAATTTTAGAGTTATTGATAACTAGCACTGTGACAGTTTCTGTTTACATATGTTGTATCTATTTTCTGGTAAAAGCTAAATATTTGTAATGGACATAGGGCATTTCTGAAATAGGTGAGATATAATAAATTTAATGCTTTCAAGATAAACAATGCATCTTTTTAATCAACATAGAATTTAGGGCAACATCTAAGGCACAAATAACTCAAGTAAACATATTTTTTTAGAAAAATAATATATAAAAAGTACTTTGTAATTTTCTGTATCCTGTGCTCATAAAACAGTCAGCCATGGAAGAATAGTATTCCAGAACTCTAGAACATCTTCTTCTTGCACTATGTAAGCACTGTTATGTCTGTCACCTTACCTGTAATAGTGCATTGTTTAAACTGTCTTGGATAGAGGGCTCTTTTGAAATCAATAAGAATTTATCAGTTCTATGTTGTGGCTATTTAATTGAATATGAAGGCCCATCTGCACTCAACGATGGGTCAACTTCAAAGGAACACATAAATGTATCTAACTCAAAAAGTAAAAACAAAAGTGGACTTAGGGCCTTTCTGAACTAAGCAATTCATTTATTTGTTTCATTACAAAATGCTAAAGAAATGTAATAATAAAACTAACAGCTTATGTTCTGTAAATAAGGATGTGACTACGTAATTTTGCATTAAGTTACTAAACCACTTAAACATATACTTTGTAATCTGTGTTATGTACAGAACAAAGTTCCCTGACATTTTTCAGTAATTGCAAGTATGAGTTATTAAGACAGTAAAATAATTACCTTAACATTAAGTTTTATAGGTTTTGCATAAAAAAATAATTAAATTTTTCTGTAATTGCTTACTAGTTTTCTTAAAAACATATTCAACGTTAGAAAACAATAAATAGAATTGATTTGTTGATTTGTCTATTGCTTAATTAAGAGCAAACACTTCTTATACAAGTAATTATATTCATTGTAAGCAATATGTGATTAGATGAGTCATAAATGAACGTCCATTTATTCATGCCACTCAACTTAATTCTCAATGAATTAATTAATTATAATCTTATGATGGAATGAGTACAGATGGAATCTGTGCAAAAAGAATACACTACCCTAGCCACATTATGGTTATATGGTTTAACCTAGTGGCACTGGGGTCACTTAGTTGAAATGTGTCACTGCACTGATGAACAGCCTATTATATTTTCTTCATTTTCATGCATTTACATCAATGTGAATAATGTAAGAGGGGTTGGGGGGAGGAAAAGCTTACTTCCAGAAAGATCTGGATTAAGTATACAACTTATGTCCAGTAGCAGCTCTTGTGGCTTTTAACTATTTCTGAAATATTCACTGCCCTATGTTTAAATTGTCATGGTTTGAAGTCTAATTCACTGTGCTATACACATACTTTGAAAAGTTTTACTTCTCTGAGTCATAATAAATGAAAATCTATTTGTCATGTGAATAGCCAAGTCATCTTTCATAGTCTAGTGATCATTCTGCTAACCGATTCTCCAGGTCATGGGATCAAACTAGGCAAAAAAATCTTGAGCATGATTTCCTTTAGAAGGGAGTAAAGCTGTTGGCCAAGGTAAAGAACCTCATACCTTGAAAGAAAAACTGTTTGAGTCTTTCCACACCCATATCATCCTGCTTTTCTCCCATGGTACAATCTATGGGCAGCAGACCAATCACCTGCCAAAATGGAATCAGTGACTGAAAAAAAATTTGATTATGAAATGTACCATAAGAATGCCCCTGGACAGTAACAAAATGAGTGGAAAACTAATATAAGTAATTAGGAGTTGCTTCTGTAGTTTGCATATAAGAGAGTCCATTTTATTTAATATGAATTTATTTATATTAACATTAAGAGGATGAAATAATAATTTGTGTTGAACAGTTATCCTGCAAGCAATGTGCAACAGTTATTTACGATATCAGTATTGTAACATATCAAATTACAATACGAGATTGTATTGTCAGACGAGACCTTTGGTTTTGTCTGATAACCAGTTCAATATTGTAATTTAATGTTATGATATGCATATCATATAACATTTTATGAACTTTGATAAAAATATATTTTTATTTGAAAGTAATGAGTCGGTAATTCAAAAACAAACATCACTTAAATTATTCTTACTTGGACATGTTTCGGAGAACGTTTCATCCCCATCGTCAGCAGTTTTTAAAATTTGTACGACAGCTGTATACATTAATTTTCTAGTCGATAGTGGGATGTAAAAGGCCATATACAAAACTGTATCATTTTATAGGTGTAGAACTGCGGTAACTAGGGGAACCTATAAATATACATTATTGCAAAAATGAGTGATTCGGATAGTGAAGTTAAATTTGCAGCAAATGCTATTACTTTAATAATACCAGCGAAATCTAGAAATAGATGTGAATCTGACAAGGAAACTATATCTATGCTCATACCTGTATTCACTTCAGAGTTTGATGGCATCATCTCTGCTCTACGTGGGGCTGTGTGCCAAAAATTGTGTACAGAGTATAGCGTGAAGTACTCGAAAATGAGTCCAGAATATGTAGGAACATATAGGCATAATAACACAGCATTGTACAGGAGGGATTGTTTACCCCTGACGGGTAGCGATTTACACATGGCATACATAAGGAGTGCTGTCCCCCCACCCACTGGCATAGAACTGACAAGGTTGTATGAGGTACTTTCCAGGCTTCAATTTTAGGCATCGCAGTTCTACTTCACAGCACTTTTTGGTGCAATGGTTTATACACAGCAGAATTATACCATCAAATTTTTGGTAAGTCGCGGTGTAAGTACAGTGATAATTCCCTTATGAATGTAATAAATTTGAGCTGTAGTGCAGGAAGAAAAATATTGATGTTACAATAAATGTATACAACAAGTAAATATCAACTTTGACTTACTTTGAAGTTTCAGTTATGTGTTTACATGAAATTAATTTTAACTTTACTACACTGAGTGCGATAGAATAGGCCATTACGATATTTGTTTTGACTTTGTGATGTTCCACTTTAAACAATCGAATTAGGTAAAAGAAGTTATGTAACTGTTAGGTATTTTATTTATTTTATCTTCTAACCAATAGACATTTTGTTATTTTTTATTACAGTTTCATCTCAGAGAAGGGGAACAGAAACAAAACGTGAAAAGTGAAAAGTTCAAGAAAATAACAGTTTATCTATTTACAGGTAAAATAAAGAGTGATTCTGTGATGGTACTAGTGAATGCTGTATTTTTCAAGAGCTATTGGGATCATCCTTTCTGGAGAAGTAATGAGATGAAGCCCTTCTACCCAAATCCCAATGAGGAATTACAGGTACCAACAATGTACCAGCAGGAATTCCACCATGCAGGAGAATCCAATGATCTGGGGATAAAATGGCTACATTTAAATTTTGAAGTAAGTGTAATGAGTTGCCACTTAGTAAGTTTATTAGAATAAATTGAGGATATAATAATAAAATAAATCAAAAGAAAGGATGTCTGCTTTGGTCTATAACTTCTAAAAAAGAATGTGATATAAGTAAAATAGAAAACATTTGCAAATGCTAACTGATCAAGACCCTATTTTTCCACACAAGTGAAAATTTACAGAAATAAATTTCACAACTGTCATTATAATGTATGGACTTTGAGGGTAGGCTTATATCACATAGTCTTAACAATCAATCATTCTGTAAAACACTTGGCCCTTGTGTTTATTCCATTTATATACCACCTTTAACATCAGTCATATCAGCGACTCTGAAACAGCTGCTTACTGGCAGTGATCTTCATGGTTTATTCTTGTGTTAATCCTTTGGGATTACTTATGTTGGATTTCCATCATAAACATTATATTCATACACATATTTATACTTTCATAGTTCCAGATTCTAGGAAGGACAAGAAATAATCCTGGTTAAAGATAAACTCCCATCCTCTATTCAGAAATTGAACAAGGATTTCTGGATTCGGAAGCTAGCAACAAGATCAAAGAGGCAACCTGTTTGAATATTGTAGTTAAAACTGCAATGGAGTTTGTCTGTTTAAAGTTTCTTCTAATAATAATAATATTTTGTTTCTTAATGATACTGTCAATTGCCAAGGTCATACCTGCACCGTCATCAATGTACTAGAATTTTGTCCTGTACTAGTTCTGTTATGCGCTAGTAAATCTACTGACATGGAGATGTCACTTTAAACACCATAAAAATCATTGGTCTGAAGCGGATTTGAATCAGTTAGGCAATGCCTAACCAAATGAGCCACACAGACCAACCAGAGTTCCTTCTTTGCTAAATGATCAAATGGAAACTTGCCAGACGAAGAACATGGATGTAAAATACGAGGGCTATCCAGAAAGTAGATTACGTTTTGGAATGAAAGTAAACAAAGTATAGGAAACAAATTTTATTATATACAGATGAAAGCCACACTCAAATACTACTTTTCGACATAGTCACCATTCAAATTAAGGCATTTATCGTAGCGATGTACGAGCTTGGAAATTCCTTCGTCGAAAAATTCGGCCGCCTGCGCCTTCAACCACTTCGTTACCTCTTCTTGCAGCTGTGCGTCGTCATCAAAACGCTGCATAGCCAGCCACTTCTTCATTGCTGGGAATAGGTGGAAGTCGCTCGGTGCCAGGTCGGGACTGTACGGCGGATGAGGAAACAACTCCCACTTAAAAGATTCAAGAACTTCACGAGTGACATTTGCCGTGTGGGGCCGGGCGTTGTCGTGAATCAACAAGATCTTAGAGCTCAACATTCCTCTGCGCTTGTTTTGAATGGCTCTTCTGAGTTTTTGGAGAGTTTGGCAATACCTTTGAGAGTTTATTGTAGTGCCTCTTTCCAGGAAGTCCACCAAAATCACACCTTTTCTGTCCCAAAAAACAGTCGCCATCATCTTCCTTGCCGACATTGTTTGCATGCATTTCTTGGGTTTTTGGGGAGAACTTGTGTGCCCCCACTGCATTGATTGCAATTTCGTTTCACAGTTCACGTGTTTCACCCATGTTTCGTCACCAGTAACGATGCGATCGAGTAAAGAGTCACCATCCTTATGGTAAACGTCCAAAAAGTTCAACGCTGCAGACATTCGCTGATTTTTGTGGTCCTCTGTCAAGATTTTTGGAATCCATCTTGCACAAAACTTGTGGTAACCAAGCTTTTCGCTGATGATTTCGTGCAACAAACTTCGCGAAATTTGTGGAAAACTCAAAGAAAGTTCCGTTATTGTGAACCTTCGATTTTCACGGACTTTAGCATCGACTTTTTCGACAAGTTCGGCAGTCACTATGCTGGGTCTCCCACTTCGATCTTCGTCGTGAACATTGGTTCGGCCATTTTTAAATCTGATGACCCACTGACGCACTCCACCTTCAGTGATAATGTTGTCCCCATACACTTCACAAAGCTGCCGATAGATTTCTATCGGTTTACTGTTTTTTGCAGTCAGAAACCTTATTACTGCACGCACCTCGCAGCTCGCGGGATTTTAAATTAACGCAGACATTTCAAACCGTCACAGTATCTGAACGGAGCACAGCACGAACCTCTCACTAGCACGGCTAGATGCCGACTGAGCTGCGCAACGCTCTGACCCCAAGATGGCCGCGCTAGCCCCGCCCCTAGCGGAAACAGATGAAAACGTAATCTACTTTCTGGATAGCCCTCGTATGTCAGCCTTCAACATCAAACTTTTTGAAATAACTTTTTCCTGTAATAATGTCCAAAATATTCAAAAATATATTTCATGCATTTCTACTAAAGGATTATGCATTATGTTTTAATTATAGATTATCATGTGATGGGATTAGTTCAAAACTCGTAAGCATAATGAGAGCATATAATTCTATAGTGAGTCAGCTTCAGTGTGCTTCTGATCACATAATAGTTAAATGAAATAAAGCTTCCACTAGATATGCAAGTACTCATATTTCTAGAATTCAGGATGCTTGGAATTCTCATAATGCTTTTCCAAAAAATTGAAATAATTTATTTCATTCATAAAGCTCTGCTAAATGATCAACAATCAACCACATCTACTTCCAATCACCTAAAAAGCTCAGTGCTATATATTTTTATCTTTTAGGCATTAGAAAACGTTTTATGCAACAAAAATGTAACCAAACAACTGAAGGTTAATTCAAAACAAGTTCTGTATATATGTTCTGCATATTTTAAAAACTAAGACTTAAACAAAAATTTCTGCTGAAATCTTTTTAACACTTATCAGTCAATATGGCTAAAATATGATCTTTTTAGGGGAAGGATTTAATGGTACCTTAACACTACAGCCTTACAGAATTAATGGATATGTAGTGCGATTTTTTGCCATCAACAAACACAACTTACCATATCAGCTAAATTTCACAACCTTCATTGCAGGTTATACAGCATGCAATGTTGCTGTTGTTTTCAAATGCTAGGCTTTGGCAATGAAGCCATTAGCTCTATTGCTCTCCAATATTTCTGTGAAGTGGGTCCGGCAGGTAGGGCTTCACAGGTTAGAAGATGTTCTTCAGTCATTTCCTCTTATTTTGTTGCACAGAGGACAATTTGGACTTGTATAAATTCCTATTCTGTGTAAGTGTTTGGCCAAATAATCATGTTCCATAAGTAATCTAAAATTTGCTACTGCAGCTTTATGTGGGATTTCTGGAATAATTTCTGGATTTTTAATTAAAATGTTCCATATTTTATCTTTGGCTTTGTTAGATATTGATTGGATTTGTTTGTTTTTATATTCGTTTTTAATTAGTCTTTTTATGGATGTAAAGGGTAAGTTTTTACCTTTGTTCCAAATTAAATTTGCACCTTTTTTGGCAAGAAAATCAGCTGATTCATTTCCAGCAATTCCACAATGTGCAGGTATCCAATGTAATATAATTCTTTTCTGTAGTTTTTGAAGTTGTTGGATCATTTTGTGACATTCTTTAATTTGGATTAACCTCATTTTATATTAACTTAATGCATATAATGCTGCTTTAGAATCAGAAAGTATGACACATTTTTAAATTTATCTATTCTGTATAGAAGGTGTTGGAGTGAAATATGAATAGCCGTTACTTCTGCATCAAAATTTGTTGTGTGGTATCCTGCTGGTTGATAGAATGAGAACAGTGCACGCTTAATTCCTGCTCCTGAGTTGTTGTCCAAGTTAGATCCATCTGTGTAGATATGTAACCATTCTTTGGGTAGTTATCTACTGTTCACAGTTTCTAATGCTAGTGCTTTTAGTACAGATTTGGAAGTTCCAGAATTTGTAACTATTTGTTCTAAATCTGATTGAATATTAATTGGTTCAAAGGTCAGTGGGTTTTCTTTGATTAAAGTATTTTCTTTAGAATTAGGAAGATTCAGATCTGATTTTATGTCAGTTACAGAACACCCTCAAAATTCTCCAATGGAATGCAGGAGGACTTTCACAGTGTGCAGTGTAAAACTTGATTAATCAATCTAATATTAGTAATTTAAAAAATGAGACCGAGAAAAATAAAAAGCATCCCTGTGTTTAATAAAGAACAAGTTATACAATATGTATTATATAATAGACTCTATCACTCAACATGACATTTGCACCCAATCATATTAGACACACAAATGATTCTGAATTTACACTTAAGAACCCCAATCAAGCTATAGATATTTTTAAGCAGATAAGAATTTATGCAAATTATTATATTTGTATATATTTATCTGCTTCACTGTCAATAGCTTCATATTTTACGCATTTATTAGATAAGAATTTTCCTATGAGTAGGACTATGATACAATGAAGATAAGAATTTATTCAGTTAGAGTCAACTTGAAAAATTCAATGCCACGGCCGCAATTCGAACCACAGATCTCCTGGTTTCCATCAAGTCGCTCTTACCCATTGAGCTATCATGGCCAACTTGCCGTCATGAAATTAAATTCTACAATTGACTCATATATTTTCCCGGTAAACCACTAGCTGCCCTCGCATACAAAATATACCGGTTGTGGTGACTTACTATTGTAAGTACTTGAGCCCCAGGCCTCATCATTTAACTCATTTAAGTTAATTGATGAAATTTAATAATTTCTTCACACTAGCCATATGTAGGCTAAGGTTTTGGCATTGAACTTTTGAAGTTGACTCTATCTATTCAAAACCTTAACCTATATATGGCCAGTATGAAGAAATGATTAATTTTGATCAATTAATTTATTCAGTTATTTGATTGCAGCATGAGCAAATGTATCAAATTAAATACTGTTATTTTTAACAGCAAAGTAAGTTTGTTGGTTGCATAGATATTCATTTTGGTACTGAATTTATATATTTATAAATTTCTAATAAATTCATTTTTCTTTTTGTGCAAAAGATAAATAAAAAAATAAAAACAAAGAGAAAACATAATCATATGTTAGCTTCAAAGTTTCCCAAAAATTAAAAAAAATTGAAAAAATTATACGGAATGCTTTGCAATGAGCTCTGAATATAATCCTCAATGCTTTCCTGTAGTTGAAAACTCTTTTGCTATATACTAAGTGCTCCACAATATAATTCCATACTTTATATTAAAATTAAAATGAGCAAAGTACGAGGCATGTTTTTTAAGTCAGTACCGTTTTGCTATTCCGCCGCCGCAGCGCTACGGTCGGTGTTCTGCGCATGCGCGCTTGTTACCTACATCTCTTGTCTACGCACTGACGCTATTACAGTCTGATTTTTCAATGTATACGTTGGTTACTGAGTGTTTAAGATGCCTCCGACAATTGTGAGTCCCGCCGATTGTGAATTACGGGCTGTTATACGATTTCTTAGTTCTAAAGGCGTAAAACCGATCGATATTCATCGTGAGATCTGTGAAGTTTACGGACAAAACATTATGAGTGATGGAATGGTAAGGAAATGGGTGAGAGCATTTAAAGATGGCCACACAAATGTGCATGGTGAAGAACGGAGTGGGCGTCCTTCGGTCATTACTGAAGATTTGGTGCAGTAAGTGGACGAAAAGGTGAGAGATAACAGACGCATTACAATTTCATCATTGTGCGACTATTTTCCTCAATATTCTCGAGGTGTTTTGTATCGCATTGTGACCAAAAACTTTGTGTTCATGTTGGGTTCCGAAAATGTTGACTGATTTGCACAAAACCCAACGTTTAGGCAGTGCATTGACTTTCCTTGGGCGGTACCACAATGAAGGTGAAGATTCTTTTAGACCAAATTGTTACTGCTGACGAAACATGGGTGGCCTAAGTCACACCAGTATCGAAACAACAATCCATGGAATGGCGACATTCATCATCACCCACAAAAGTAAAGTTTAAGCAAACAATTTCTGCCCCGAAAATCATGTGCACAGTTTTTTGGGACAGAAAAGGAGTATTGCTAGTGGAGTTTCTGCCTCGTAATGAGACAATCAATGCAGCGTCTTATTGTGAGACATTGAACAATCTGCGCCGTGCAATCCAGAACAAAAGACGTGGCAAGTTGAGTAAGGGTATCGTTTTGCTACATGACAATGCCCGTCCACATGTGGCCAATCGGACCAAAGATCTCATCAAATCTTTTCAATGGGAAACTCTAGATCATCCTCCATACAGCCCTGATCTGGAGCCCAGCGACTACCATTTGTTCCTGCACTTGAAGAAACATCTGGGCGGTCAGCATCTTCAAGACGATAACGAAGTCAAAACAGTTGTGATACAGTGGTTAACACGTCAGGCGGCAGAATTTTATGAGGAGGATATTGAAAAACTGGTGCCACGTTATGACAAGTGCCTCAATATTCACGGAAATTATTTAGAAAAGTAGAATAAGGTACAGGCTTTCATGTAAAAATAAAATTATTGCGATATCTATGCACGTCTTTTTTTAATTCCAAAACGGTACTGACTTAAAAAAACATGCCTCTTATATCACAGATAAATTTTATAGATTACTATTTTGGAAGAACACTGAAGTAAATTCATAACTTCTGAATAAGGAAACAACTTTCCTAATACAAGCAAGATAAACTTATAATTTCCACAATATATACCTACCCGCCTTGGTAGCGTAGATGGTCATAGCATGTCTGCCTCACGTTCAATAGGTCCCGAGTTCGAATCTCAGTCAGGGTGACTTATCTGGATAAGGGTTTTTCTGGGGATTTCCCTTATCCTGAAAGACGAATGTCAGGTAACTCTAAGCTCTATGATCCCTAGACCCATTTGAGCATCATTTCACCCATTCCATTCATCGTCTGATATGACTTTAAAAAAGTTAAAGGACGTAAATTACAAAAAAAACAAAAAAAAAAAAAAAAAAAAAAAAAACCCACACAAATTATAAATGCTGTTTGCCTTGAACTGCCACTAAGACCGCTATTCTTCTGTTTTCTGTATAGGTCATTTCCTTGGTATTACAATTTAGTAATGAGACACAATGCACTGGATATATCAAAGTTGATAAGCAATGTTACAAAGGGTATATTATCTTAGTATTTCTATTGTTTTGAAGGTACTTAATAGATATAAGGGCAAACCTCTGAGTTTAGCTTAGAAGAAATATATATATGTAATGTTGGGTATATATGCACAAGAATTGAAGCGGTCAGAAACAGAAGTTGCTAAGTCACTGTTTCAAAATTGTGCAGGAGAGCTGCTCAAAGTTTTTAAAAGTAATTTTAAATACCAAAATAGTAATACAAATGAAATAATTTTATGTGATAGATTCGTTTGGAGGTACACAGTACTGTGTTGAAGTGTTTCTCACAGTTTGACATACATAGCATATGTGACAGGATATTTTATTATTAGGACTTAACAACTTTTAACTTAAAATGGATGAAAAGTTGTTACGTCACTTGACTTAACAGCTTCTGATTCTTAATGTTAGAGTTTTTCCATTATACAATATTATACTATGTAGCCATGGATGAACCATTACTTTATTTTCACCAATACATCTCCACTATGGACATACAACACTGTCATCAAAACATCACTCCATCTCTATCTCACTTCCATATAACATTGTGTCATAAAATGTGGTACCTTCTGGCAGAGTGACATGTTCCAGCAGTGAACAAACATCATAATATTTTGCCTTCTTAATCTTCCGAAGCCTATCTGGTGTATTTCTCGCACTATCACATGCCCTGTATAAGGCTTGCAACCTCACTCCTCACCTCGAAAGAGACTGGGGACAATAAAATGAGGAAGACATTGTGTGATGAACTTCTGGTACACATCCTCTTTAGAAAGACACACACCCTTTCTGAATGCATATTCTGTAGTGAAATCTGTGTGCAGCAGTCCTCGTAAACACATGTCACAAGGGAAAGTTTGACTCCTTCCAGACTTCAGAATTCATTGCTGGAGTCAAGAAGAAACTTTGATCTATATCTTCAGCTTTTTAAGATCTCTCTTTTATGTGCGCTTCTAGGTTGGAGTGTGTGGCAGGTGCAATTTCCTTTATGAAGAAGTCAGTGTTGGCAAGATGATAAATTGTTCTGAATCTCGCTGAACTAGGTATCCTATGTACTCTCCGTAGGAAGGAGGTCTTGACTGCTTCAACTCTATTCAGATTTCAGCATTTAACCGAGTCCAGATTGCGGCAATTGCGCAGCATGCTAATTGAGAACTCTTAATGTGAAATAGTCTTATTGTAGTTTTAACAGACAGCTTTTCAGCATTTTTTATATCCAAAGTGGCCTTTATTGCTGATTGCATCTTTCCTGGATATGCTTGGTGAAGGACTTTCCTGTCACTTGTAGAGTTACACCCAGATATTTGTAGCAGTTAGTAAGTTCCAGTCATGCATTCCCATATTTGAAGATGTCTTTCTTGTTCACATTGCCTCCTCGCCTAATTTCATTACTTTTGTTTTACTTGTATTAACTTCTAGTTCATTCCTGTGTGCCCAGTCATGTAGCTTATCCAAGCTATTCTGAAGAGCTAATCTATTTCTCGACAGGATAAATATGTTGTCTGCATAGAGAAGTGCCGTGGTTTCCGGTGATGCTACTTCCTGTACTACATTGGGGTTAGCAGTTTAAAGAGAAAAGGGCTGAGAGGATCCCCTTGAAGAACTCCATTTGTTTGTGTAATGGGCTCAGAATGGCTAACTTTGTCAGTAGGTTGAATTCCAGTATAGTTTTATCTTCATGAATGAGTTCTGTTGGCCGAGCATTCTGGAGACTTTACCTAATTATATGTTCCTATTAATACTATCAAACACCTTGCAGAAATCTATAAATGTTGCATAAGCATAGCCTGTAGTGCTAGTTGCTTCCAGATGACGCATAGTACTCTCTCAATGGCTTGCATCGTGGATTTTCCGACTGAGAATCCATATTGTTGCTCCGGTATGTGAGCACTTCCTTGGGGAAGGATGCATTTTAATATGATCTTTGTGAGTATTTTGAATGGTGCACATTCCAAAGCAATATCATGGTAGCCATATGGTGAATCTTTTGGTCCTTTTCCTTTATACAGCATTAAGAGATAAGACTCTCTCCATTTTCCTGGTATGCTGCTTAGGCCTATACTTTTATTGAGCAGTGCCGTATAGATTTCAACAGTTACTGGAAAAGAGTCCATAAGTACTTCGTTGGCCAGATTGTCAGGACCTGCAGATTTTCTTCTTTTGTATCCTTGGAAAGCATGACAAACTTCCTACATCATTATTGGAGTCCATGTTTCAGCTGCTATTTCAGGGAGTTGTTCTTCAATTATATAGGTTTTCTGAAAAATCTTTGAAAAATGTTCTTCTTATGTCCTCATGGGAATTTAAGAGTGTGGTTTGCTTCTTCTTGGTTCTAGGATTTTGAATGGGGATATCTCAGGTTTCATTATAGTTTCAATTTCATTCATTTTTGCAAATTGTAACTTCTTTTCTCTTATCAGGTTTCTGTAGCTTTTCCTTTCTTCCGTATATCCTACTAGACTTTCATCTATGTTGAGCATCCTCCATATGTGTAGTTTCTTCAATATTGCTTTTCTTTGCATAAAGCATTTTGCACTGAACCAGAGTTTGCGTTTCCTTTTCAAAGGTTTACTTTCTGTAGATGATAGGAGAGCAGTTTTTAGGAGATCTAGTGCTTCGTCAATGCATCCCTGCCCAATTAGTTGTTTAGACACTTCTTCCCTTAGTTCTCTTCGAAGGAGCTCTATATAATTTGAAGTGGCATCCATTGGTTTGTCAGGGTTTCCACCTTCTGGTTACCTATTTCGATAGTTGTCTTCACTAGAATATTTTTCCCTAGGGGTGTCCATATGGTTCATCCATTTTATTTTTAACTGTAGCCCACTGTAAAAGATGAGGTTTATCCTCTATAGAGGTCTATCATACTGGAACGGTTATAAGAGATGTATGTTGGGATTATATGGTTGTTGGCTAAATAGAAAACTTCATCCTTGAGTATCTCGAAAACTGCCCTAGATTTACAGTCAGGCTTGTCTATGACAGTTAAAGTCACCAGCAAGAATTATTGCAGATCCTGGTTTTGCGCGTTGCATTGCCTTCTGCAGGAGTGGAAGGCCTGATGTATTTACAATAATCATTATATTCTGAAGCTCGACGAACACCATGTTTTCTTCTGTGCACTTCACTTCATCACTTCAACTTTACTTCATCTTTTCACCTAGGTTTGGTCTGTAGAAACATGACACTCCTCCCAATGGTCTCCTTCATGTCCTGGTAATGCAAGAGCATGGATCCTGTAGAAGCCTTCTAGTTGAATAGGTTCTAGGAGAAAGGTTTCTGTGAGTGGTCCAGTAGATATATCTCTGGATTATTCATTATTGAACACAGTCCTTCAACATTCCAAAGGATACAATTCAGCTCATTAGCGTTAGAAGTGAATGGAGCGAAACATAACATCTTCTGGCCAAAAGTCTGGGTTCAAAATCTCCTCTCGCTATTTAGTGGGAACTGCCACTTTGAAATCTTTATTATTTGCTCTTGTATTAAGCATTTCACATTCAGTTACTTTTCCAATTACTTTTTTTTTGATACACTAGTTATATCTTCTACTAATGTTTCACCACTGAGCTGGCAGACGTAAATCCATAGGTTTCTTTCCGCTGCTTTTATTGTACTGGTAGTGCAATACCTCTTTGAATTAGATTGTCCTCTTGGTTGAGTTGCTATTGCTGGCTTTCATTATTTTCCTCCTTTATTCAATTGCGGCTGACTATTATTTCTCTCATGTCTTAATTTTATGAATGCACTTCTGACTTCTGCCATTCATTCCTTTGATATGGACAGAGCTCTCCCTTTCCCAATATCCTTAAATGCCTTTATATTTACTCATAGAGGTTTGTGTTAGTAGTGCTAAATATTCAGCAGCCTACCAATAATGATAATGATAATAATAATAATAATAATAATAATAATAATAATAATAATAATAATAATAATAATAATAATAATAATAATAATAATAATAATAATAATAATAATAAATAATAATGATAATAATGATAATAATAATAATAATAATAATAATAATAATAATAATAATAATAATAATAATAATAATAATAATAATAATAATAATAGTAATAATGATAATAATAATGATAATAATAATGATAATAATGATAATAATAATGATAATAATAATGATAATAGGAGCCTGTCGACAATAGGGTCATTTGGGCCCGATAACAATAATAACAATAACAATAATAATAACAATAATAATAACCATAATTATTATAATAATAACAATAATTAATAATTATATATGAACATCTGTCCTACAGAGTAGTAATGACTACACACTGCTGCTTGTACTTCCTAATGAAAGGCATAGTTTGAATGTGCTATGCCAACTGACACATGAGAACTGGAAAAGCATCTTTTCTCATCGAGGCTACAGACGAGTCCATGTCTATGTTCCAAAATTCAAGCTGAAAAAGGAAACACAACTGATTCCACTAATGAGAGCTGTAAGTAAACACATTCATTATATACAGTGTTATACAAGGATTGGCTGATAAGTTCCGGGTCTCACATAGAGATGGCCCCAATGGGCCAATTCCACGGATAGCATCATATAGTTTAACTCCAGACTAGCTTATACCCATAGTTTCAGATATTTAGCTTGTTTAGTTTTTGAATGACAGCATTTTAAACAAGAGAAAAGTACAGTTTTCATGAAAATGGAGAATTTGGAAAAACGAGCAATGATTAAATACTTCTATTTGAAAGACTTAACACCTAAAGAAATCAAGAAGGAAATGGACAATACATAGAAAGATTCAGCCCCTTATACATGATTACAAATAATAAATTGATTAAAAGCAGGGTTGCAGTGTTTAAAATGGGACGTACGAGCACTAGTGATGAGCCTCGCTCTGGATGGCCTGTGAAAGTCACAACTCCAGACATCATTGAAAAAAATTCATCGTTTAGTACTGGAAGACCACAGATTAAAGTTGTTTGAGATAGCAGAGGCTGTAAACACATCAAAAGAATGTGCAGGTAATATTTTAAGTAATGTTTTGGGCTTTCACATGGTCTATGAAAGCTGGGTGCCACATTTGTTGACACCTGATCAAAAGTTGCAAAGAAAAACTTTCTGTTAAGAATTTGAACCTCTAATGTAAAAATCAATGTGAATTTTTGAGATGGCTTATTACCATGGATGAAACTTGGGTTCATTCTGGGGCGGCTTCTGAATAGGGTAGCATGTTTGCGCTACAATCAAAATACTGGGTCTCCCTTTAATGTAATGGCATGTTTCATTTGGAGTTCATTTCAACCTTGTCTAGTGCAGGTAACTCAGTGCACTGTATTGTTTGCAGGTGCTGAGTAGTTCACTCCCAGATCAAACCACTGGCATACAATAGGGAGGTATAGGGCAGGACGAACGTAGGGTTTGCCAAGCAAGTAGAGTGGAAGTGCGGGGCATAAGGCTGCATGTGGTTAGTTAAGCTAGCTGCCAGATGTTAGCTGTGCCGTGTTTTGAGTAGTGTATCAGAATGATTTATTTAAATAAAGGTAAACTGTGTTATAACAAGAAACAATGAATTCCATACAGTGTCCTTTAGCACATCCTTTTACAAATATGAGCTTAAAAGAAAAAACTGAAATTAAGCGGATTGGAAGACCCACGCCGAAACTAAAAATCACACAGGTAGTGAAAACAAAAACAAGATGTTTTAAGAGGAACTTTAACGATGTATATGAGAAATATAACTGGATGTACGGTTGTGATATTAAAAATGCCCGTTTTGCTTTCCTTACGTTCTATTTGGCGGTGAAGATCCGTGGACAAAACATGGCGTGAATGTTTTGCAGCACCTTCATGATCACGCTAAAAAACATGTAACTTCAAACCTGCACATGAAAAACACAGTCAGTTTTGCTATGATTGGCGAAGTAAATACAGGGTGTATATAAATGAATATCGGGGTTTTAACTCTTTATAATATTTATTACATTAAACTTAGTTATAAATGATATGACAAATGAAAAAGCAACTCAGTTTTGTTTGTTGGCACTAGTGCGCATGTGCGTGCAATGTTTCTGAAACAATCCGCTAGACAGCGGTAGTAGCAAATATGGTGACTAGTAAACAGAAAGCATTTTGTGTTTTGCAGTTTGCAAAGACCGGAACTATAGTTACTGTGCAACGTGCGTTCTGCAGTAAGTTTGGTTGTGATCCTCCTAATGATAATAACATTCATAGATGGTATCATCAGTTTGAAGATTCCAGCTGCCTTTGTAAAGGGAAAAGCACGGGACGACCAAGAGCAAGCGAAGAGACTGTTAAGTGAGTGAGAGTCATTCACTCGTAGCCCAAAGAAATCATTCCGGAAGGCTAGTCGTGAATTACAAGTTCCCATGTCGACTGTTTGGAAAGTTGTAAGAAAATGCTTACGGCTACGTCCTTACCGTTTACAGTTATTACAGGCTCTAAAGCCTACAAACCACGGACTATGTGCCAACTTCACAAACGATATGTTGTTGCATGACAATGACGATTTTATGGATCGTGTTGGCTTCAGTGATGAATCGATCTTTCACCTTAGTGGACATGTTAACAACACTCATAATGTGCGCTTCTGGGGCTCAGAAAATCCTCACGAGATGGTACAAATGCAATGAGATTCCCCTAAAGTGAATGTCTTTTGTGTTGTATCCCGGCAAAAAGTTTATGAGCCTTTCTTTTTTGGTGAACCTACTGTAAAACTGGCACTTCTTACTTTGATACACTAGAGCAATGGCTCTTCCCTCAGTTGGAAGAAAATGAGCCAGAAAACTTCATTTACCAGCAAGATGGTGCGCCACCTCACTGGCATAATGAAGTATGCGATTGGTTGAACGACACTGTACCCGAGCACTGGATATGCCGCAAGGGCCCCAATGACAGGGCTTGCTATGCATGGCCTCCATGTTCTCCTGACCTAACACAATGCGATTTTTGTCTTTGGGGCTTAATCAAGGATCGTGTGTATGTACCTCTACTACCAGCTGACCTACCTGAATTAAGAAACCGGATTGAAGCAGCTGTTGCTACAATTACTGAATACACACTTATTAACGTTTGGGAAGAACTTGACTATAGACTTTATGTGTGCCGTGTGATAAAGGGTAGTCACATTGAACATTTAGAAGGAACTGTATGAGTTACTTTTTCATTTGACATATCATTTATAACTGTAAGTTGAATGTAATAATTATTATAAAGAATTAAATCCCCAATATTCATTTATACACACCCTGTATAGCAAAGCAGATGGACAGTGTATACCGAGCCCGCCTTGGTAGCATGGTGGTAGAATGTCTGCCTCACGTTCAAGAGGTCCCAAGTTTGAATCTCGGTCAGGGTGAGTTACCTGGATAAGGGTTTTTTCCGGGGTTTTCCCTTATCCTGTAAGACGAACGATGGGTAACTCTAAGCTCTATGGACCCTGGACTCATTTGAGCATCATTTCATCCGTTCCATGCATCGTCCAATATGACTTAACGTTGGAGGACGTAAATTACAAAAAAAAAAAAAAAAAAGTGTATATCGAAGAACACAACCAGAAAGTGACTCAAAATAGGTATGTTTTAAGCAGTATTGTTAACTGCATTAGGTTTTGTGGGGCCTTTGAGTAAGCTGTACAAGGACACAATGAGTCAGCTACATCAAGCAATCCTGGTATTTTTCGAGGACTGATAAACTGTGTTCTGAAAATCCATCTGGAGAATGCTAGTGTCTAAGGGGACCTCTAAGACAATCCAGAATTAAATGTTGCAAAGTATCCTTGAAGTCGGTCATGAAGAGATATCAAAAGGAATCAAAGACTCCCCATTTTTAGGTCTCATAGCAGATGAAACAGATGAAACAATTATCAAATGGTGCTTGTATACAGATATTTGGTAAACCACATGCTAGTGGAAAGGTGCTGGGGATTTCTATCCGACCGGACACAAAGCAGAAGACTTAGCTGAGTGTATATTGCCGGAACTTCACCGACATCTGCAAGACTGTGAACATAAACTCATAGCTCAAACATACAATGGGGCTAATGTTATGTCTAGGGCATAATATGTGCCTCATAAAATAGAAGTATACATCTGCAGAATACACTCACTGCCATGCACATCAATTAAATCTAATTATTTAATGCAGCATCAGCAAATAGCAGTGTGAGCATCTTTTTCATTAATCTTCAGGGAATTTGTGCCTTTTTTTTTTTTTTCTAATTCAACTCAGAGAACAGCAGTTTAGAGGAAGTGGTGCAGAAGCAACTGCCGAGGTCAGTGCCTACGAGGTGGAACTTTCAATCCAGATCCGTCAATACAGTTTTAGAACACAGAGAGGAATTAATAGAATGCATGAAAGTTATTAGGGGCAGCAAGAGAATCACCAATAGAAACTCTGTTCTTCAAGCATCTGGTTTTATTGGAATTTTGACTGATTCAGATTTCTTATTTTGGCTGTCTTTCTTCCACAACATTATGCCCCATGTCGATATTTTCTACAGTCAACTTCAGAGGAGTGACTGTACCCCTGAAATGGTCCAGAATAGATTGAATTTTTTTTCAGGTGGAAATACTTAAAAGTTCCACAAATTTCAACAAAGTTGTGAAGAATGTAACAAAGAGAAGAAAACTCCTAAAACACACTGAGAGAAAAAGAAAGTCAATTGAAATATGTTATCATTACTGAAATGAAAGAAAGGTTGAGGTTTGTTGGTCATATGGGAGCAGCAGTTCTGTTTCGGCCTGACAGATTTTCAGAGTGTAATGTATCGTTTCCAGCATATCATGTAAAAGTTGCTCTTCAGAAATATTCTTTTGTTGAAGAAAATAAACTGATCACATAGCTTCCCACAATTTACAGCACTGAGGAATTTAAAAACACAGCTGGGGTAGTTCCACAAATGGAGTTTTTCAGAGACAATAACTTGTGTTCCACTTTTAGCGAATTCGTTAAGCTTCTTAATGTGATGTTGACAGTTGCCATGACATGTGAGGCACAAAGGTGTTTCTCTACACTTAAACAAATTAAAATATTTCTGTGTAACACAATGTATGAAGAGAAACTGTCTTGCATTGGCCATGCTTTCCACTGAAAGGAACTTCATCATGGAGGTCAAGAGCTTCGAGTTGGTCATTGATAAGTTTGTAAGCAGAAAGGAGAGAAGAGCTGAGTGTCTATATAAATAGCTGAGTTTTATATATTTTAGAGTGCTTATCAAATGTGCATATTGTGTTATATGCTATGAATTATAGTTAACTTATGTGTACAGCGGTCTATAGTGACAGGCTTAAAGAAACTTTACTTTAAAATTGTGAACCACCAATTTTCAGAGCCGCCAGGTGTCCCTGGATACATCACTATACTCTAGAAAGTAAATCACAGTCAAAACAATAGATTGCACCAGGTGAACCAACTCCAAAAAATGCAAAGTCAATTTTATCAGCTAACAAGGTTATGGCGAGTGTTTTCTGGGATACACAGGGAATTATTTAAATTGATTACTTGGAAAAGGGTAAAAGTATGACTGGTGACAACTTAGCTAGCTTATTGCTATGTTTGAGTGATGAGGTGAAAAGAAAAAAACCTCATTTGGCAAAGAAAAATCTTGTTTCTTCACAACAATGCTCGGTACATATTGTTCAGTCATTGCAATGGAAAAAATGTGCAAATTAAAGTTTGAATTACCTAAACATCCACCTATTTGCCAGATCTAGCACCCAGTGACTACCACCTGTTCCCAAACCTCAAACAATTTCTTGGAAGATGAAGATTTCTCAGCAATGAGGTCATCTATGTGTTAAACAGATATTTTGAGGATCATGATAAATCACACCACAGAGATGGTTTAATTAAATTAAAACACCAATATGACAAATGTATTAGTGTTTTTAGAGATAATGTTGAGAAATAAAGAAAAAACATTTTAAATTCTTTTTTTTCTATTATTATTGTGAAGCTCAAGACTTATCAGACAACCATCGTACAATATCAACTACATAGTCAAAAAATCACTTCCATGCCTGTGATTTTATCACTTATAGCAAAACTATTCCCCATCTGTAATCTTCTTTCTTACTTAAAATGTGATGCAAAAGCAGAGGCTTGTGTGCTATAAGAATATTGGTAAATACCAGAACATTTCTGCACTTAAGATGAAAATGACAAGACTAACAAATTCATTAAGTAAGAAATTTATTTAAAAAGGCACATTGATTTTTTGCATAGAAAGATATATTTATAACACTTTTATTTCACACCAATCTTCACTGAATGTTTGTTTTTATTAAACCAGACTGGTAACATTATGCTATAAGAATAAATATATAAAATATATTTTAACTCAAATAACACAATGAATTAACCTTTGTTATACTGACTTAATTTACTTCATTACCAAACTCTCAAAGGATATTTCAAGAGCCATATTCTCATCAACACTTCTATAGAGCTGAAAATACTTGTAACTGATTTTTGCATTTCCTTTCTTGGAAGTGTTGAAAACAGTGTTGTTATGATAAATTAACTTTAAAGAGAGTCGATTAAAGACACTAGACAACACTTACTTTTAAATTTTTCCGGAACATGTTTCTGAGGCTTTGCCTCTATCATCGGCCGGCTCTCGACTGGTTCTCGTTGGTGTAGCTGACGATACTTTGTCACAGGTCTCCTCTGGTGGCGGTTCAAGGAACTTGCTGAACAAATCTTTCTGAGGGATGTCGAAATTGAATACTTTGTTCCTATTTTTTGGAATGAAGATGTGGATAGTTCTTGTTTTCCTGATGTATGTTTTAGTAGTTTTGGTTCTGGATTTATGTTGTGGTATTTATTTCCCAAAAATGTGTGGCAACCACTGATTTTTCTAATTGTTTATATTTTATGTTTCTAAAGTGTTCCTTTGCTCTTGTTTCTAAATTTCTTTTTCTTTTTCCAATATAAATTTGACTACAGTCATTGCATTCAATTTGATATATACCAGATTTTTTGTTAGATGGAATGGCATCTTTGATGTTTGAGCAAATTAGGTTTTTTAAGGAGAAATGGTTGACTGGTGCTAGTTGAATATATTGTTTTTTGAAGACTTTTTGGAATTTATCATAGGCCCATGGATGGTAAGTGAATTTTTTGAAAATCATATTAGTTTCTGTAGCTGAGAGAGTTGTGGTTTCCTTTAGTAGCTTCTTCTTTTTTGCTAAGCTCACTTTTTTGTCCACTAATGATTTGGGAAAGTTATTTTTTTGTGCTATTTCAATTATTTTGTTGTATTCTGTTTTGTATTCTTCTGCTGTGAGAGGGATGTTTACCAGTCTGTGTGCTAAACTATTGAAGATTGCCTGTTTGTGGGATCTTGGGTTGTAGCCATTAGCTTTTATGTAGTTGTCTGTCTGTGTTGGTTTTCTGTAAATGCCAAAGTTTAGTCTTTTTTTATTCCTCATTATTTTTAAATCCAAAAATGGTAAATGCTCATCTTTTTCTATTTCTACAGTGAATTTGATGCTTTTTTCTTGGATATTTAAAAGTTTTAGTGCATCACTGATGTGTTTTTTTGGTACTATTGCAAAGATGTCGTCTACATATCGTTGCCAGAGTTTGAACATCCAAGGGAAACCTTTGTTGATCCTTATTTCTAATGCACTCATGTACAGATCGGCCAGGAAGGGTGAAAGGGGGTTGCCCATTGCTAACCCTGAAGTTTGGTGATAAAATTTTGTATGAAACTGGAAGAAATTTTGTTCTATGCATAATTTGGTTAGTTCAATGTAGTCTGAAATTTCAGATGAAAACCAACACAGACAGACAACTACATAAAAGCTAATGGCTACAACCCAAGATCCCACAAACAGGCAATCTTCAATAGTTCAGCACACAGACTGGTAAACATCCCTCTCACAGCAGAAGAATACAAAACAGAATACAACAAAATAATTGAAATAGCACAAAAAAATAACTTTCCCAAATCATTAGTGGACAAAAAAGTGAGCTTAGCAAAAAAGAAGAAGCTACTAAAGGAAACCACAACTCTCTCAGCTACAGAAACTAATATGATTTTCAAAAAAATTCACTTACCATCCATGGACCTATGATAAATTCAAAAAAGTCTTCAAAAAACAAAATATTCAACTAGCACCTGTCAACCATTTCTCCTTAAAAAACCTAATTTGCTCAAACATCAAAGATGCCATTCCATCTAACAAAAAATCTGGTATATATCAAATTGAATGCAATGACTGTAGTCAAATTTATATTGGAAAAAGAAAAAGAAATTTAGAAACAAGAGCAAAGGAACACTTTAGAAACATAAAATATAAACAATTAGAAAAATCAGCGGTTGCCACACATTTTTGGGAAAAAAACCACAACATAAATCCAGAACCAAAACTACTAAAACATACATCAGGAAAACAAGAACTATCCATATGGGAACAAATCTTCATTCCAAAAAATAGGAACAAAGTATTCAATTTCGACATCCCTCAGAAAGATTTGTTCAGCAAGTTCCTTGAACCGCCACCAGAGGAGACCTGTGACAAAGTATCGTCAGCTACACCAACGAGAACCAGTCGAGAGCCGGCCGATGATAGAGGCAAAGCCTCAGAAACATGTTCCAGAAAAATTTAAAAGTAAGTGTTGTCTAGCGTCTTTAATCGACTCTCTTTAAAGTTGATTTTTGCATATTTGGAAATGCTGATGGATTGGTGGACTGAATATACTTAAGGATAGTATATTTGTTTTTATTCGAAAGCACTTTAGTTACATTAAGCTGAGTGATTTAAATAATCCCTTTTTTATTATTTTCCACCTTAATGTACATAAATATTATTTACTGCATATACTGTTTAGGCTTATGGATGTTTGGGAGCGAGGAATTAGAAACATTTCTTACCCAGAAAATAAACTAAGTCTATTACTCAATAAAAGTTATTTTTTTATTAATGTTTTATGTCCATTTTTACTATATTAATATGACACCACAGTTGATGGAAATGATAATACATGCAATGAAACATTTGGGAAAGGCATATTGGCAAGGAGGCATTCCAAGCATAATCATAACTATCTCAATTCAAAGCTTAAGTTTAGGGCACTTCCTCTTCATTTGCCACTAGGAGGACTGAGAAGAAACCTGACAGGGAGGATAGTCTTGGAAAGATTAAAACTGCAGACCTCCTAAATGCAAGTCTGGAAACATCTCGCTTGGCCATTAACAAAAGATATTACCTAGACCAATGTGGTTAATAGTACAGTTTATAAAAGATAGTTCATTATTATTTGCCTATGACTTTTAATTGCAGCTAGGTGTCCAAGATATATTTGAAGATGGAGCAGATTTCAGTGGAATCACTGCACAAAGTATAAAGGTATCAGAGTTAATACATAAGGCTACAATTGCAATGGATGAAACTGGTGTAACTGCTTCTGCAGCAACTGGTAAGTCCGATAATATATACATACACACAACTTTAATGAAAGTACAGGGTGTATATAAATATCAGAGTTTTTACTCTTTATAATATTTATTACATTCAACTTACAGTTATAAATTATATGTCAAGCAACTCAAACAGTTTTACTGTATTCAATGTGACTACCCTTTGTCATACAGCACACATCAAGTCTATAGCAGTGTTCTTCCCAAACGTTGATAAGTGTGTATTCAGTAATTGTAACAACAGCTGCTTCAATCCAGTTTCTTAATTCAGGGAGGTCAGCTGGTAATGTAGGCACATACACACGATCCTTGATGAAGCCCCAAAGTTAAAAATTACATGGCGTTAGGTCAGGAGAATGTGGAGGCCAAGCATAGCAAGCCCTGTCATTGGGGCCCTTGAGGCCTATGCAGTACTCGGGTACAGTGACGTTCAACCAATTGCATGATAATAATGATAATAATAACAACAATAATAATAATAATAATAATAATAATAATAATAATAATAATAATAATAATAATAATAATAATAAATAATAATAAATATTTTATTGTCATTAAACATTTACAGTAATAGATGTCAACGATACTAAGCACAAAGTAGTACAAATCATAAAATACTATGTACAAAATTAATACAGATCATGTACAATTATATATAGTTCAACATAAGACTTACTATACTACAAACTAGTTTGTTTATGTCTAAGTCACTTTATAACTACTTATTGTCAAAAAATTCCTGTATAGAATAATGCGGTAAACTGTAATATAATTTAATGCCCAATACCTCAAAACTATTTGCAGTTCTTGTGAGTTTATGATATCGCATATTTATGTGATTGTTATTTCTCGTATTATAGTTAAATGAAATGAAATGTGTAGTGTTTAACGCCCGCTTTTACTACATATGGCACCGCAGGCAGTGACACTGATGATGCATGAGATGAAGATGGAGCACTGATGGAATGAGATGGCGGGGGAAACCGGTGGTCCCGGAGAAAACCCGCCCCAACGCCGTGTTGTCCACCACAAATCTCACTTTGCGGTCGCCTGGGATCGAACCCAGGCCGCCCCATGATTAATCTGAACGTTGCAATGGATGATTTTCTAGATGATCTGGAATTGTTTTAGCCCGCCTTAGTAGCGTGTCTGCCTCACATTCAAGAGGTCCCGAGTTCGAATCTCGGTCAGGGTGAGTTATCTGAATAAGGTTTTTTCTGGGGTTTTCCCTTATCCTGATAGACGAATGTCGCATAACTCTAAGCTCCATGGATTACGGACTCATTTGAGCATCATTTCACCCATTTCATTCATCGTCCAATATGACAACGTTGGAGGACGTAACTCACAAGAAAAAAAAATGGAATTGCTTTAAGTTTATTTTGGAGGTCCTTCTAATTAAATGTTTCAAAGGAAGCAAGATATTTGTCATAATGGGCGTGAAAATGTTTTTTACAAATTGTTAAATAAACTTTTTCATATTAGTTACAACATTTAAAATATTATATATACATATGAATGAAAATAATAGCCTGGGAAATTTTTGAGGAGAAAATGAACTAACAATTGTTTCGCAGAGGCATAACAAGATATTGGGACACAAACATTGTTTGGACAACTAAAGAAAATAAGACATTAGTGGTTTAGGTTTCGCAAAAACAGGGGAGGTTAAAGGTCAACAAAATAGATATTCATAAGGTGGATATCCATTATGTGGGAGGAAAAGAAACTATTTGAATATATGGAACATAAATTTTGTAGTAAGGAAAATGTAAGGTTAAAACTGAATACAAAAATTAAACATTTTGCGTAAGAGCTTGGCAATATTTATAAAAAGTAAAAAAATTAATGGAATTGTGATGTTAAAAGAGGAACAGAATAATTTATATGAGTAAATAAATAATGTAGATTTAACTTAAGATGGGTTGCCCAATCAAAGAGTGGCCAACACCAATTTCAGTGGGAGGAATAGAATAATTTATATGAGTAAATAAATAATGTAGATTTAACTTAAGATGGGTTGCCCAATCAAAGAGTGGCCAACACCAATTTCAGTGGGCATCCAGCACATGTAATGTCTTAGTACCTCAAAAAATTGTCACCATATGGACATAATGTTGTACAGGTTCACTTAAAAATTAACAGTAGGGACAATCAAATAGGAGAGCAGATTGACACTACAAAATGCTTTCCTTCGATTTTAATTTAATTTGGTAAATATCTTATAATATTTAACACTATATAATACCAAAGCACACAATTCCCAAAATGGTTTAGTATTTGCTTTCATTATGTTTAAATTGTTGTATTCAAGTTGATCTGTATTCTTAGTAAATATTATTGTAGTCAATGTATAGGATTACTTTCTTGAAAATGATTGATTCGTATTAGTAAACACTCGGGAGTTAGGATGTTAAGTTTTCTTAATGAGGTCTACATAAGTATTTTAGATTCATTTCTAACATTATTTTCATAATGCCTTTTTACATTATGAATTTTTTTACAGTGAGAAGAATTTCTCTAAGATTACTGCATATCTAAATTGAATATGCAAATGCAAAGATAGATACATCTCATAGTTTCTTTACAAATTTGTCTGTGATGTAACACTGTTGTGCTTAGTCTTTTACAAAGAATTGATAAGTTTGTCACATTTTAAATACTCTGAACTCAGACTCCAAGAAACTTGTTGGTTTACATACAAAATGAAGCTAGTTACAGTGGAGTAATAAATATTACACAAATAAAACTATTTGTTAATGAATCTCCACTTATCTTAAGATGTTAATACTTTTCTTCTTTTTAAAATCAATTTCGAAGGCAAATTGCATTCATCCTCAGTTTTATTCTAAACAAACTCTGTTGTTAAGGAAATCTCGGTTACCATATTCTTTTTTCTTTTGTTATGTTATTAAAAAGTTTTGTTAATACTTTTCTTGCTGATCTTTTTATGAGTTTTTTCGAAATTCAAGTCACCAAAAGCTTTTCCTTTGATTTTTAAAACATGGTATAGATATGTTGATGATATTTTTGCTATTGTTCCTGAAAAAAAGTTAATGATGCTTTAAAATTATTAAATTTACAAGATAAACCTATAAAATTCACTTTAGAAACTGTAATTAATGGATTTCTTCCTTTTCTAGATTTGAAAATAATAAGAAATAACAACAAATCAGATTTTGGTATTTATAGGAAATCTACTCATATTGATAATTACATAAAAAATAAAAGTTTTAACCTTTTTCACACAAATTTGCACATAAATTTTAATAGTTTGATTTATAGATTAATAAATATATCCCTGAATAAAGAAGAATTTAATTAAGAATATAAACATATTATTAATACTGCTTTAATTAATGGTTTTAATTAAGATTTTATACAAAAGAAGATTGAAAAATTTAAATATAAGAAAACTGTTAATGATATTTCTACTCTTAGAAAAATAAAAGATGATTATAATTTTTAAAAATTTACTTATCATCCTTGGTTTAATAAACATTTTCAAAAAAATTTAATGAACTTGGTATAACTTTAGTTCCTCAATATAAATATAGTATTACAAATTTATTACAAGTTTCTAAAAAAGATAAAATTCCTAATAATAAAATAAATCTGGTATTTATCAATTTAATTGTTTAGATTGTGATCAGGTTTATATAGGAAAGACGAAATGTAGTTTGGAACCAGAGAGAACATTTTCGTAACATTAAATATAAACAAATTGATAAATTGGCCGTAGCAGATCATTTTTGGTCATTTAACCATGAAGTTAGATTATTAAAACAATTAAATGTTCCCGTAGATTTAATAGTGTGGAAAAAATATTTATTTTAAAAAATAAACATGGAGTAATGAATTTTGACATACCAGCAATTGATTCTATTTTTAGGTTTGTTTCGTCTTCAGATGTTGGTAATGCTGAAAACATAAGATTAAAAAAAATGGTAACTGAGATTTCCTTAACAACGGAGTTTGTTTGGAATAAAACTGAGGATGAATGCAATTTGCCTTCGAAATTGATTTTAAAAAGAAGAAAAAAGTATTAACATCAACTTCTTAAGTGGAGATTCATTAACAAATATTTTTATTTGTGTAGCTTGTTGGTGTTTACATTATATTACTTTTTAATACATTAGACCCTACACTTTTATTCTCAGTGGTGTAAAAATGCATTGCTATATTATTAATTTATCTTTATCAGAACACCTGCTATTGCTGTTATTTGATGGGTTGGCTTTCAATAGAATATTTGGATTTGTACTCATAGTTATTGTATCATCTGCAAATTGAGTAATATTCTGAGATGGTAGGTTTTTTTCTAAACCATTTACGAATGAATAATGGGAAAAGTATGTGTCTTACACAGATCTCTGAGCTACACTCTTGTGCTTGATAAATATTGTTTAATAATTCCATTTTTATTATATGTATTTCTGTGACTTGTTTTCGCCCTTCTGTATGAGTTGATACATTCTGATAATTTACTTCCAATGCTCAAACTTACTAGCTTTTAGTACAATATGCCATGGCTTATGACATCAAATGCTTTGGATAGGCTGAGATATTTTCCTGTGGCGATTGGTGGGATTTCATCAACAGATCCAGAATGATATCAAATAAATTGTAAGAATTGAGAAATTCTATATAAGACAAACAAAGAGAAGCCTAAAACACGAAGTCAAAGAACATTTTAGAAACATCACATTGAAACCAGAAGACAACTCAGCAGTAACATTTCACTTTAAGAACAAATAACCCTGACCCAAATCCAAAATTATTAAAAGACATGATAAGTCATAACAAGACCATAACATGAGAAAACATAATATGAAAATAATGGAAATACAAAGATTGATTAATAAATTTCAAAATACCACCACTTGACAATTTAATTAAGCTCATTTAGAGAGAGACTACTGCAAGCAACGCCAAAAAAGGAAAGTTACACCATAGAAGTTGAAAATGGAAGCAAAGGCTCCCAGAACTAGTCTGTCAAAAAGTAAAAAGTGACAGTGTGAAAAAGAACTACTAAAAATGTTTTATTAATTTGGACATCACTCTTATTAAAATCCTCCAAACATCAATTAATTGTTATTGACTTTTACTTCTCAAAATTAAGTCATGATACTAAACAGGAAAACACAAAATGAAAGAAAGGGGAATAATAATAATAATAATAATAATAATAATAATAATAATAATAATAATAATAATAATAATAATAATAATAATAATAATAATAATAATAATAATAATAATAATAATAATAATAAAATAATAATAATAATAATAATAATAATTAATAATAATAACAATAATAATAATAATAATAATAATAATAATAATAATAATAATAATAATAATAATAATAATAATAATAATAATAATAATAAAGGGAATAATTTACATATGGAAGAAGCTAGAAACAGTGATGTGTTAAGATGTATTTACTTAAGATGAGTCTGTACCAGCAACACTAATATCACTTTTTTTTTAACTTCTGTTAACATGTTTCAGGAATATGTATTTGCATTCTCAGAACATGTCCAAATGACCAGAAACAACATGGGTCAGTCAAACATGTTCTGAAGACAGGAACACATGTTCCCGAAACATGTTAATAGAGATGTGTGTTTGGAGGAATTTAGTAACAGTGACGTCAAAATTAATATAAAAATTATTTGTGGTTGGTTTATTGACACTCGTCACTTACTTTTTCATATATTTATGAGAGACTAGTTTCAAAGGCCCTGGCCTCCATTTTCAATCTCTTCCCAACTGGCCAAAAGTTCCTTGTTCCACACTTTAACTCCATTTGGTTATTCCTCAAGACTTATTTGCCTATACTTGATGTGTGTTTGGAGGAATTTAGTAACAGTGACGTCAAAATTAATATAAAAATTATTTGTGGTTGGTTTATTGACACTCGTCACTTACTTTTTCATATATTTATGAGAGACTAGTTTCAAAGGCCCTGGCCTCCATTTTCAATCTCTTCCCAACTGGCCAGTTGGGAAGAGATTGAAAATGGAGGCCAGGGCCTTTGAAACTAGTCTCTCATAAATATATGAAAAAGTAAGTGACGAGTGTCAATAAACCAACCACAAATAATTTTTATGTTAATAGAGATTTAACTGTATTGGAACACCACAATGAAGCGAAAAATTATTAAATTATAGATGAGTCGTGTTTTTTACACATCTGCTTCACATCTGCTTACGAAAGTGAAGCAGATGTGTAAAAAATATGACTCATCTATAATTTAATAATGTTAATAGAGGTTAAAAAAATTGAGGTAAATGTTTCTAGTACTGAATCATCTTAAGTAAATAAAAGGAATAATGTTAGTACAATTGTAACTTTAGCTAGCTTAATTCATAAAGTTAATTACATTTTCGATCTATGCTTTCACCAAACTTGATTGCCAAGCAAGTATAACAAGCTTTGAAAATCACAAAATGTATTATCTTTGCAGGTGCAGTTGCCCAACCTGCAAGCCTATTTTTTGTACCAGGAGCAGAAGACATGGAGTTCAATGCAGATCACCCTTTCCTTGTGTTTATTGTTGACCGTGCACATGGTATACCTCTGTTTGCTGGAAGAGTTGTAAATCCACTAAATGAATAACAATAGCTGAGGTAGTGATACATTTATTTCTGAAATAAAGCTGACTGATCCAATATGAAGTAAATATATTTTATAGTAATCCTGCACAGAAAGTATGTACACTATATTAAACTATGGTAACATACTAAGGAGGGAAAAACTATATATAGTAATCTTTATTTCCATTTCATTTACAAATTATTATATCTACATACTTATTACTACACTGAGTTGCTGGTTACCCTTGGGTCAATAGACTCAAACTCTGAGGCTGTCAAGCTAATGAGTCCCTGTTGGCACCTTATTTAAAATAACTTCATCTTCATTTTCGTCATATTTGCTTATCTTCCTCAACCATTTGGCTCTTACTTTGCCCAAGAAGTTCCCAATTTCAATTAAATTTTTCCTAGTTTTTACACTCATTAATTTTATTGCTTAAAATGGTAACATTGCCCATTCTTTTTTATCTATCTTTTCCCTAAGCAAACCAGTTTCTTCACATTCTAAAAGCAAATGCCATTCTTTATCCCTTTAGAAAAAGTGTATATATTATTTATTATTAGGTAATAATGTGGCTGAGTATTTAGACTGCTCGCTGTTCACCAAGGCAGTCCATGTTCGATTCAAGGGAATCATATGTGGGATTTGTGGTGAACAAAGTGGTAGTGTCTGAGTAGGCTTTCTCCAGTTTCCACTACCATTCATCCCGCCAACTGCTCCATCATCACCTATTCTTTCATGCATTTTACCTCCAATTCATATCATTCTCCTCACTCTGATACCAGGCTTCAGACTGATTACCCATCCTAGCTACTCTGTTCCATAATTTGCTTACACAAACCATCTGACATGGTGCTCTCTTGCAAGTCCTGGAGGGATAATTCTTTCATATAAGAAGAGTACACAGAGAAAAAGAAAGAGGAAGAACAGGAAGTAGGAGGAGAAGGAGGAGGAGGAGGAGGAGGAGGAGGAGGAGGAGGAGGAGGAGGAGGAGGAGGAGGAGGAGGTTGGTGGCGGTGGTGGTGGCGGTGGCGGTGGCCTTGGCGGTGGCGGTGGTGGTGGTGGTGGTGGTTTGTTACTGATGTCAACTGCCAGGAAAACATCAGGGTGGCAAAATTTCATCCTGTAGGAGTTCTTTTAAACCTACTGACATGGAGCTGTTGCTTTTAAGCATACTTACAAACCACTGGTCTGGGTCAGTGTTTAATCCACAATTTTGGGATCAGTTGAGTACTGCCTACCTGAGCCATCCAGACCAACATATTAATAAAATACCTACTCATTAAAATAAAACAATTAAATTTATCATGCAGGCCTATAAATTTAAAATATTTTTCTGCGGGATGGGATTATACACATTTCTAATCCTATATTGTTAAGCTGAATTCTAATTTGCTTCCCATTTTTTGCATCATGTACCTTTTTCTGCCATGCAGAAAGGGTATGAGTTTATTTCTAGTTTTTATGTACAATTTACAATGTATGAAAATCACCCAATCTCAATTCTATAGATGCAACAGTTTTCATTGAACCAGGAACACTTTACAATCACAGTACACTTGTATTCATTATATTTAATTTTTTCTAAGAGAGTATACAAATTTTAATGTTTCTTTAAGGGATGTAGAATAGGCTACTGGAATAATCAAACATATTGCCAATCTTTTGATTCATAAGCTATCAAGTTAGGGATATCAAACAACACACTAGTTCTCTTTCTTTACAAAACGTTTCTTGAACTCTTCTTCCTGATGTCTTTACCAGTAATAAGTTGTTCCTGGTCATAAAAAATTATCTTCCATCCTGGAACTAAAAGTTAATTTTTTTCTTCCGTAAGACCCATATCACATACAAATCAATTAATTTTTTGACTTTTATACTTTATCACATAACACTCAGACAACAGAAATTGTTAGGATTGTTCACACAGCCCTCCTTGATAGCAATTGATAGCCAGTTATTTTTTTTTTCTTTTTCTTTTTAATCCCACACATAAAATTAACACAATATGACTTAGACCAGCTGAGAAGATTTGAGGATTCTAAGATAGGTGCCTGTTGATATATTAGACAATAAATGTTTATGAAAATAGGTTCAACAACACCATAAACAGAGAATGAAAGTGGTAAAACATGAAATCATATGATTCAGCTTGTTTACATTATTTTTATCAACCATGCCATAATTCCGATATGCAGTGATGTTAATACTAGCATACCGAACTTTCAATTTTGTAATTAAAATTATACAATGAGTTGAAACACTCTGTAATCCACATACCAAATTACATACTTCACATAACACTTTGTACTTCAAATTTTCTTTCAACACATTTCACCTCCACTTGAAAGCACTATCAAGAAATTGTCAACACAATTTAACGTTTTCAGATTTCAATTTTGTGTTGAAACAGAATTGTTCAATAAATGTGATGTGCAAAATTTATTATTATTTACGAAATTAAAGAATTCAATTTGAAGCAGTGTTCTGGTTATCAGCATGAAATATGCTTGGATTAGAGCCCAACCATAAGGGTGCATCGTTTTGGAAATTGGTGCCCACTCAATATTGTGATACACTTTATGACAGGTATCGATCAGTCTTTAGGTCATGAAAATCACACTCTGGCTTGGGGAAGCTAGATGCTGACCATATCTATTCTCTGTATTGGCTAGAAGATCCTCCACCTGTCATGCATATATGGGAATGAGGTTGGCACACAGATAGTCAATCCTAGGCCCATTGTGGTTATTATGTCACTCATTATTATGTGAAATACACCTAACTTTCTCTAAAATTTAAGTGCCTGACATAAGAAGCACTGATTTTACGCAAAATTGCAGCATACATATTTCATTGGAAGCTTGTCCACTACGCAGTCCAAATGAAGAAATGGACTGCAATCATCTTCAGAAGTGTACAACAGTTCAAAATATACAGAATGATTGTGGAAAATATTGGAGTGTAAGAAGACTAATGACTTCACTGTCAACCGTGAGGTATTAGAAAACAACAATGTATTTAGTTGGAAATATGTATTTAATTCATTAAAGGAAAAAAAAAAAAAAAACTGCAAAAGGACCTCTTGTGTGTGAGAGAGAAAGAGAAGAGCATAACTAAAAAATTAAAAATAAAATACATTTTATGCGTTTAAAGATGCCAGATGATTATAAAAAATGCCCTGCCTCCCCAAAAAACTACCTTAGCACTTTGAAAAATGTATTTTTTTTTTTAATTTCTTTACAAATGTCTATTAGGATGTTTTTAAATAATAATCATATATTTGAGATATAGGTATGACAAATGCAAAGTACATCTCGAGTTCTATGTGAAGTAGTTTTACTCTCATTGAATTTAAAAAAACAAAAATAAGAACTATGGAGTTCATTAAAATATACAATTTAGGACAATTTTCATTGTAGCATTAGCTACAAAACACAGCTGAACCTGCTTTATATGGAACCAGTAATATATAATTCATATTTATCATAAATGCTGAAAAAATGTGATTTAGAAACATGTTATTTATATGTAAAGCATTTACTCATAATTTGAAGTTATATGTATTAAATTTCAGTGAAACACAACTGAGTTATATGTAATTAGATGAGCATTCAGCACACACTATGCTTAAAAGAAACTCGAAACTTATTTTCATCACCACTGACAAGGATGCAAGCTGGGCCACAGAAACAAAGACATAAGGTTTTATACATTTTTCAGCATAACGTATCATAGCAACAAATAAGAAGTACAGATAATTTTTGGTATTTGTTGTTTCCTGTTGTACAGCAGTTTTGTTTTTCAGTTTTCTGTTGGTTTAAATCACCCATGAAGAAAATGAAAAGGAAATGCTATATGCTACATTAGAAAGTAAATTTCATATGAGAAGTGGCACTTAAGAGACACAAAAACAAAACTGAAATTGTTTCCGACTTAGGAATTGCTTATTCACACTACGTTCAGTAACAGAAATGGTGTTTTGGGTGAATTTTTAAAACTGAGTGCAAAATCACCTAAATGCAGCCATCTCCTGATAGGGGGATATGCGGATTAGTAAATTGCACTTTTCACATGGTTCCATCAGAAATGGGCTGCAACTCCACCAATCAGTGGTAACAACACTGAAAGCAAAAGCAATAGATTTAGCTAAAATAACGAACATCATGGCCGATGTTCAAGATCAGGATGGTTGCAAGGATATACAGATCATCATGAAATCACAGAGAAAACAATTTGCAGGGAGTCAAATGTCAAATGTGAATTTCTACAACTGTGATGAGACTGGCCTACTCTACGATGTCATTCCTAGCAAGACCTTAGCTGAAAATGGTGACCTATGAAGGCAAGAAAAATAAAATTAACATAACAGTTCCTTTTGCTACCACTATAGAAGGATCCACTTCTCCCACTTGTGATAGGAAAATGTAGGAATCAGAGGTGTTTTAAGGGCAAGAAAACAAAACCTACAGAATATGATTTTAATGAACCAGTGGTTAAAGAAATTGGACATCTGCATGAAAAAGAAACAGAAGAGGATCCAACTTTAAATGGATCGATGTGCAGCACATTCACCTCAAATAGTTTTGGAAGATGTTCAAGTGGAATTCTTCTTTCCTAACTGTACCAGTCATCTACAGCCACTTGATTTCAAAATTTATTTTAGAAAAATGCTGGTTCACCATTTAATTGCACTGACTGATGCAGGAAATGAAAATCCTGCCATTAACTTATTATGAGCCATGGAATTTATTTTGGCTGCCTGGAAGTAGGTGTTACCCTCCACAATCAAACAGCTTCTTTAAATCTGGTATCTAATGATGGTGATGGTATCAGGAGTGATGAAATATGCCTATAAGTGTGTGCGGGCCAACCCAGGGTCATGGGATTAAATTAAAATCATATGCCATTATCAGAACCTTAACATGGATTTATTTTCTCGTTTGTTCTATTTGCTACACTTTGCATAGACCAACCAGACAGATAAAGGTAACTATCTACTTCTGGTCCCAATCTGGGAGAAAGAGCCCCATTAAACCACACGGCTCACCAAAAAGACCAATTATGAAAAAACCCTAAGAGAAAAATCGGGAAAGCCTAATTGGAGCACTTACCCTAAGAAACACCCATGCGACACCAACCAGGCACACACTGCTCTCCCGGTTCGAAGGAGCCACCCAAGAAGCCTCAGGCACCGCAGCGCCCCCAGAGAGGAACGGCGGAAAGCCCAAAACAACAAGAAAGCAGCGCCCTCGAACCGGAAGGGCAACAAAAATGTGCCGGGGAGAAAACAAACGGCACAAACACCCCCTCCCCATCGGAAACACAGGGTGGAGAAGCTAAACGGAAAGAAAGGAAAGGCTGAAAGAAACAAAGGAAAGGAAGGTCATCCCAGACCCTGGAAGGATGAAGCCCGAAGAAGGAAACCCTAGGAGAGTCGGACGAGCACCAAACATCATAGAAAGTCTGCCCTGGGTAGCAATGAGTATGAGTATTGCGTACACTAGTTGAGTCTTTCCACCTTCACAGCTGTGACAAACCATACGTCACTCTTACACGGAGAACACTGTCTCTTTTCTGCACACACAGTCGTGACGTAGAGAGCAGGTGTGAAACTGAGTTTCCTTTTTTTTTTTCACCCTCACAACCGTGACATACCATACGTCACTCTTACACTGAGAACACTGTCCCTTTTCACCCACAGTCGTGACGTAGAGAGCAGAACACTGGCGGCAAGACTTTCAGGAGCAGAAGTGAACAAAGGCAAAACGTTACCAAAGGGCAGCAGGTTAGTCCTCTGAACGCCTTACAACAGCCAGGTAGGTCACGGAAGGGTGACCAAAGCAAAGACGGATGACGTGGTTTGAAGTCGAAGAAGTAGAAGCGAAGCTAGCTCCCGCGTGGCGACTCTCCCGCGGTTGTGAAGAAGCGTGGCAAACGTGAAGGTCACTGTCACACCGGATCCACCGGGTGGGGCTGGCACGAGGCGGAAAAACCAAGGATGGCAGAACAGGCAAGGATCACGGAAGGAGATGAGGAGGCTGAAACATAAAACAAAAGCCAGAAACGGAACCAGAAGCAGAAGTGGTAACCTAAAAATATTAACCAGCCAAATTTGTAGAATATTTTTAGGTCATAAGGGGCAGAAATATCCTTGAAGGACAAGTAATAAATATTTTGAAACGAGTAACAGTAATAAATCTCATTAAATAAATAACAATAAGGATAATAACCATTGAAGTGATAAATACTAATAGACACTTTCCAAATAATAAATATTTTCAAACGAGTAACAGTAATAAATATCTTTAAATAAATACAATAAGGATTGAAGTGATCAATACTAATAAACAATTTCCAAGTAATAAATATAACAACAAAACAATAATCCAAATTTTAATAAAGAAAAAAATATCTTTAGACCATATTAAGCACATCAACATAATTGGACACATTATATATATACACATACACCCATACATATATAAACAAGTAAATAACACACAATCATGGGTACCCAACAATTTTTTTAAATAACACTCACACATAAGAAAAACACACACACAGAAAGAAAGAGAAAGAGAGAGATATGCCGGCATAGAGAGAGAGAGAGAGAGAGAGAGAGAGAGAGAGAGAGAGAGAGAGAGAGAGAGAGAGAGAGAGAGAGAGAGGAAGGAGAAAGTGAGTAGATGCATTGGCAGCATGCCACGCGAGCGACACAACACAACACAACTGTGCCCCGAGGTCAAGGGCGCAGAAGCAAAACAAACACGGGAACGTAAACAGACACTGAAACGCCAAAACAAACAGTGCAAAGCCAAAACAGACATCAAATCATAGCGTCAGGGCACGGTTTTAGCTGAGTGATGTGAGCTCGACGCATTTCATGGGTTTTACAGTGCTCCAGAGTAACGGACACGCCCTTAAAAATGTTAATGATCTTATAGGGGCCAGAGTAACGCAGAGCTAATTTAGCAGCAAAAGTGTCCTTACGCGAACTTATAGGGAAAGATTTACACATAACCAGTTGACCGACCGCGAAAGGAGAGGGTTCTCTGTTTTCTTCATAACGCCTTTTGGTGAGCTCATGTGCACGTTTTAAATTATTAAAAGCTCTCCTCCAGTTCTGTCTAATAGTTTCGGGAGAAAAGGTCTGAGGAAGTAGATCATTTAAGGACCACATATTCGCCAAAGGGGAACTGGGTACAAAAGCAAACATTAAACTGAACGGTGTGGTCTGGTGAGCTTCATGACGAGCAGAGTTAAAAGCAAACTGCAATTTTCCCAAGTTAGTGTCCCACTGATTGTGGTGCTCATGATGGAAGGCAATCAAAGCGGATTTCAAATTTCTATTAACCCTCTCGGCTTGGGAAGGATTAGGGTAATATGGGGTGGTAGTGATATGTTTTACCCCCCACTGAAAACAGAATTGTTTAAACCAATTGGAAGTGAACTGTGAGCCATTGTCAGACACAACGTAACGTGGAGCACCAAAAGCAGCCAAGATGTTATTCAGGACCTTCGTAGCAGTACGAGCCGTGGCACGTGGCACGGCAAAAATCCACACGAACTTAGAAAAGGCGTCAACAACCACAATAGTATAGGTATTACCTTGAATCGACCGGGGAAACGGGCCTATAAAATCTACAAATAATTTTTCCATCGGCTTAGATGCCACCTCAGACGCGAGACCACCCCACGTGGTTCGCTGCGCCGGCTTAGCCATGGAACAAATATTACAAGCTTTCACACGGGTCGCAATATCGCGATCCATGCATTTCCATATAAAGCGCTCACGTATTTTATCGCCAGTCTTGTTTATTCCAAGGTGCCCACCAAAGGGTGAAAGATGAAAGTAAGCAAATACCATGGGAATGATACTATCGGGCAAAACGATCTTAAATTTGCCGTCAAAATTAGCACGCGCCATAAGAACACCATCACGTAAGCAATACGGCGGGACAGGATGGCCGTCCGCAAACTGCTGTATAATCTGATTAATGCAGGCGTCCCTGCGCTGATGTTCAGCGATGCTGGTAAACATTTCGGGGAACGACAGACAGGCGTTAGAGCCAGAAACCGTCCCCGAAGATGGTAACAGGGGCGGGTCCTCAGAAAACATGCGTGTAAGGGCGTCAGCAACTACATTATCAGAACCACGAATGTGCCTCGGTGTAAACTTAAACGCACCAATCCGCACGCCCCAACGGGCGAGCCTACCGGTTTTACGTGGTGTCCCTAACGCCCACGTGAAAGCCTGGTTATCACACTCCAATATGAAAGATACATGTTCCAGGTAGGGTTTGTACTTCTCGAGACCAAACAAAACTGCCAAGGTTTCGAGCTCATAGATGGAAAACTTGCGTTCAGCTTCAGATAGAGTTCGTGAAGCATAGCAAATGGGACGGCGCCCCTCCGGAAAATTCTGGAGAAGAACCGAAGCCAGGGAATAACTGGAAGCGTCAGTCTGAAGAATAAAAGTTCTATTGAAATCTGGAAACGCCAAAACAGGAGGAGAGGAAATGGCGGACTTAAGGTCTTCGAACGCACGCTGTTGTTCGTCACCCCAGACGTACTTAATACCCTTACGCCGAAGGCGATTCAAAGGTTCAACCCGGGCAGCGAAGGAAGGAATAAACTTGGAAAAGAAATTCACCATACCAACAAAACGAGCCAATGCACGTAAGTTCTTAGGGGGTGGAAAATTGCGCACGGCTTTGGTGCGTTCTAAATCAATAGTAATGCCGGCGGGCGACACCCAATGACCAAAGAAAGAAATCTCTGCGATAGCAAACTTCACTTTAGACCTTTTAACCGTGAGGACAGCCTTCTGTAAGCGATCAAAAACCTCACGTAAATGTAAGATATGGGAATCAAAATCAGGAGAGTACACTACTAAGTCGTCTAAATAGTGGTAAAGAAATTTAAATTTAATGTCAGAAAACAAATTGTCCAAGAGACGGGAAAGTACCTGCGCACCGGTAGCAATCCCAAAGGGAATCCTATTAAACTCATACAATCTCCACGGAGATGAAAAAGCAGTCACGTGTTTACATTCATCCGACAATGGAATCTGATGATAGGCGCTGTTTAAATCCCGAGTCGTAAACACGCGTGCTCCAGCAAAGTGATGGGCGGCAGTATGGAGGTCTGTCATGGGAGTAGATTCAATAAGTATTTTTTTATTGAGTTGGCGATAATCCACGACAGGACGGAAATCATTGTCACCCTTAGGAACTAAGAAAACCGGGCTACTATAAGACGAAGTGGAAGGCCTAATGATACCCTTATCCAACATATCATTGATTTTAGCCTTCAAAATGGCCATTTTTGGGTGGTGTCAGCCGGTACGGAGAAAGCTTAACAGGGGACGGGCCAGTCAGCTGAATATCGTAGGTAATAAGATGAGTAACACCCAATCGGTCGGAAAACAAGGAGGAAAATTCCTGAACCAAACCTTCCACCACAGCGGCTTGTTGGTGAGTCAAATGGGACAAGGAAATATCAGCCTCCCGCTCGTCTAATAGAGTGACGTTACCTAGACGAGGGCGAGGTGGAACGTCGTATAGTTTCTCCTGAAAAGGTACTTCCAGTCGCGAACCCGAAAGTGGCTTGTTTGTTCGCAAAATCTAAACACAAACGGGAGCGTGACATAAAATCGGCCCCCAAGATTACAGAATAGGGTAGATCAGGGACCAAATAGCACTCATGTTTCCAAGTGAACTTAGGAAAGCGGATAGTACACCTAACCTTGCTAGACACGTTAAAGGACTGACCATTAACTGCCAAACATTGCACCTCACAGCTCACCTCCTTGGGACACGAAGGCGCCAATATATTGCGAAAATATACTTGATTAATTAGAGAAAATGAGCTACCGGAATCAAGGAGGGCTAAAACGCTCACCTTACCGACAACAACCTGCACAAGAGGTTTAATAGAATGGGGTAGAGCCAAAATGCGCCGCGATGAAGCCAAACTCGCGCTCATGGCAGGCAACCTTTGGCGTCAAATGGGGCGCTGCCGGAAACGACTATCACGTCCAGATTCCGAAAGGTCCATGCCCGTTGGGCGAGGGAAACTACAGTTCTTAACCATATGTCCTACCTCCTGACAACGGTAGCATCTTACCCGGGGCCCGTGAGGTGATGACCCAGGTCGGACGCCGGGTGTTAAACCATCTCCACGATTGGCTCGTGGTGGGGGAGGTGAATTCAACACTTCACCTAAGCGAGATCGATCTACAGAAGAACACTCATTAAGCAGGGGCACTAAAGATTCCAATGCCGTGAACGTATTAGGGCGTGTCGCGAAAACAAGACTGGAGCGAGCTTCGGGATTCAAACCCGAAATGATATCACAAACTGCCTGCTCCATATCTGGGAGACGTAAGGCCAAGGCCACGTCTCTGACCCGTTCCATATACTGGACAAACGGTTCGGCCGGACCTTGAGGTCGTAAATAATGGTCTTGCAATAATTTTAACGATTCACGACGCGGAATAAAGAATTCCAAAACCAAAGCATGAAAAGTACTTAAAGGGTCAGCTGATTGCCTTGCTCTAAGCAAAAGATTCAAAACTACACCTTTGACCTTGGTCGCAACTGCCTGCATCGTTAAATCGGAAGAAACCGAGTGCACCATGGCTACCTTGTTAAGCTTTACTAGGAATTTCAAAAACGTGAAAGCCGACAGCACATCCGACACCTCGAACATATCCACTGCCTCCACCAACTGTTGTAAAGGGTGAATGATTTTTAAGGCACGAAATGGCGTCGAAAGAGAAGCTACGGGACTCACAGACGGGGAAGACGAGGTCTCCGGAAAATACAGCTTAGCGTCTTCTCCCCCTTGACGAGTCATGGCGTTAAATTTCTCGAGGAGCGCCTCAAAATTTTGTTTGAGTGTCTTAACACGAGGTAAAACCTCGGAACGCGGAAAATAGGTAATGAGATAATCTAACCTGTTGATATAATGCTGGATGCGTGCAAATAAACGGACCTGCTGTCCTCTTGAAGGGGACCCCTCACGTTCCAAATCTTGGATAACCTCACCCAACTCTAAAAGCGCTTCAGGACACACTTGAGGGGAATTGGCAACTAAATCATGCTTATCAGGTAAAGCAATGAACGGTTTGTCCTTGACAAGACGCAATGCGTCTAATATGGCCGACCAGTCGGCCGCAGGAGAGACCTGTCCACCACGAATTAACAACTCAAAAAGCAGCTCACCTTTACGCAAGCGGTCAACATTTGCTAAGGAAGTCGCCATTCCTAACTGCCACAGGATACAGTAGTAGGCACAAAGAACGTCAAAAGCAACAAACACGAACGCGCGGAAACCAAGCCGAGAGCCAAGCGTCAAATGAACCACGCTCTGCTACCAATTTGTGCGGGCCAACCCAGGGTCATGGGATTAAATTAAAATCATACGCCATTATCAGAACCTTAACATGGATTTATTTTCTCGTTTGTTCTATTTGCTACACTTTGCATAGACCAACCAGACAGATAAAGGTAACTATCTACTTCTGGTCCCAATCTGGGAGAAAGAGCCCCATTAAACCACACGGCTCACCAAAAAGACCAATTATGAAAAAACCCTAAGAGAAAAATCGGGAAAGCCTAATTGGAGCACTTACCCTAAGAAACACCCACGCGACACCCACCAGGCACACACTGCTCTCCCGGTTCGAAGGAGCCACCCAAGAAGCCTCGGGCACCGCAGCGCCCCCCAGAGAGGAACGGCGGAAAGCCCAAAACAACAAGAAAGCAGCGCCCTCGAACCGGAAGGGCAACAAAAATGTGCCGGGGAGAAAACAAACGGCACAAGTGAACTAACTCCACGGTAGGGTGCAAGTTTTGGTAGCTCTGTGCATTTTGATGACAATCTACAGTGCATGGGGAACTACAGGTGAGGAGATTCCTATCAGTGGCAAAAACTGGTGGTGATCAAGAAAGCATTCCAGCTTCAAGCAACACTGACAATAATGGGGATGACAATTCAAAACTTGAAATTGAGTGAAGTATTAAGTGCATAAATGTGTGTATGAATGCATTTGTTTTAATTAATGTCCTTCAAGTATCGTATCAGTCGATCAATGAAATGTGGGAAATAATACTCAAATAAGCCCAGGGTCCATTGAGCTTAGAGTTATTCAACATTCATCTTTCAGGATAAGGGAAAACCCAGTAATAACCTAATCCAGATAACTCACCCTGATCAAGATTTGAACTTGGGACCTCTTAAATGCGAGCTGCGTAGACATTACATCAGTGCAAAAAGTTTATTTGAAAAATCCCAGTAGTTCATTAATAGGTTTATTAAAACGAGCTGTATGTATTTAATGGAAGAAAAGTGAAACAATCCAAGTTAAATGAATACTTTAAATTGGGCCCAATTTCTAATGATGTTTACTTTCCACATATGTTTATTGTTTGTAAAGTTTTACACATGACGGCCCATTGTATTGCTGCCTTGTTTTAGAAATAAAATATATATGATGCATTATCAAAATCTCATTTGTAAATAATTCTGAGTTACAATTTTTCCTCTTACCCTTGATATATGAATAAATCAAGTTCAACTATATTTATTGAAATTAGACAAATGAGTGCACATTGTATACACTTTTCTCCAGTTAGACGTTTTCTATGAAGACTAGTTTCTGGGAACTTATAACCTATCCTCAGTTCTGTGGTCGACTCAGAATTATATTCAATATATTTGTTTCTATATTACCATGTATAATTTATTTTTTATATGATTACATTTTCTCAAACTGATTAACATTTGTACACTATATAATGGAACATGTTTGAGGGCATGTAATTCCTCTTCTTTCTTTTCTTTCTTACATGAGCTCTTTGCTAGCAATAATTTACTTATGACAAAGTTAAATATTTTTATAATGCATATGTAAAAAGTCCACACAGTCTAATCTGACACTGCTTCTAGATAAATAATTATTGGATTAACATAAAGCAAAATAAAATAATCTTTTCTTATTATTGAAATAGTACAATACATATCGGGTATCCTCAAAATGGTAAAGAGCAAATAACTCAGGTGAGCGTTCAAATCATGTTTCTACTAAATTATTTTCACTTATTTACACGGACTTACCTCATAGACGTTTTGGAAACATCTCTCCACGATCGCTTATTCTTAACTGTAAAAACATCTGATGTGACAGATGATGTCTGTCTATAACCTGTTCTGATAAATAATGCTGTTGTCCTTAACCATTTTCAATCATTTTTTTTTCTTCTTCTGTGCATGGAGTCTCAAAAAGCAGTTATTATTGATTTATACACTTGCTTGGAAGAAGGATTGTTCAAAACAGGGATTTCATCCACGCTACAAAGTTGTCTAACCAAACAGTGTGCTTTCCACAGACTGAAATTCCTTTAACCCAGAGTAATACTTAGGGCTGTTTTTAAGTGTTAAGTTTTGAGCAATCAGATTAGTGCTTGGCACACTAAGCATTATAACAAGTGCTGTTTGGTCCTCTCTTCCTGAAAAACTGTGAAACTAATTATTAAGCCTTAAAAAACTTAAACCACTTAACAGTTCCTTCTACACAACAAGCATATGGCCGACCACTTAAACTTTAATACTAAAAAACAGCTGTAAATATTATTTTGGGTCAAAGCCATTTCAATTTTTACAAGTATATCACCTTAACCAGCTATCTTGCAAACTAAACAAAAACTTGCTTTTCATGAGTAAGATTTCTTACGTGTTGCTCTAAGACTGTGTGAATATTCCTTATTGTTTTCCTCATATTATGTATAATAATTATTTGTGCTTCTTGTATTTGATTTCATATATGCCCTGGTATTAATTCTTTGTTTCAAATATGCCTCTATAAGCTTCTTTATAATGTAAATTTATATTGAGGAATTAATCCTTTTAAGTACATTACTCCGGTATATGGGTGATTTTAATTAATTAGAGCCAACTGAAAAATTCAATGCCACGGCCGGGATTTGTACCACGGATCTCCTGGTTTCCGTCCAATCGCTCTTAACCCTTGAGCTACCATGGCCAACGTGCCGTCCTGACATTAAATTCTCCAATTCACTCATATTTTCCCAGTAGACCACTTAGCGTTCTCATATTCGAGATAAACATTTGTGGCGACTTACTACTGTAAGTACTTTGGCAGGACTGCACGTTGGCCATGGTAGCTCAAGGGTTAGGAGCGACTGGACGGAAACCAGGAGATCCGTGATTCAAATCCTGGCCGTGGCATTGAATTTTTCAGTTGGCTCTAATTAATTAAGCTTCTTTATGTTTATTTGTTTACAGAATAAATCACCTCACTGAAATAAATTCTAGGGAATACCTGGGCTTCTAAAAGATATTTAACATAGACCCTAAGCTTGTATCAGAATGGTTAGACAATAATATTGTGCACTTCAAATTCCCTACAGCTGTCACTGTCTTCCTCAGTCAAAGATAAACAAGATAAACTATCGAGATTCAACTGTATTGGAACACCACAGTGAAGCGAAAAATTATTAAATTTTAGATGAGTCGCATTTCTTACACATCTGCTTCACCTTCGTACCTATTTTGAGGACATGTTTCGCAAATCTTCGTTTGCATCTACGGCTCTTGTGCGACTCTCTTACACATCTGCTTCACTTTCGTACCTATTTTGAGGACATGTTTCGCAAATCTTCGTTTGCATCTACGGCTCTTGTGCGACAAGAGCCGTAGATGCAAACGAAGATTTGCGAAACATGTCCTCAAAATAGGTACGAAAGTGAAGCAGATGTGTAAGAAATGCGACTCATCTAAAATTTAATAAGATAAACTATATTTGGAATCTGTAGTTCTGGGTTTAGAAGTGGTTGTGATGAATCTGGTGAATGTATTATAACTAGATTTATAAATTCATTATTTGATGTGTATATTTTATATCCAACATAGTTTCCCAACTGGCTGGTTCTAAAAGACATTTTTCCATACATGAGCATTGGGTCTATCTCATGACTGAAGTCCCAGAAATGAGTTGGCAATTGCAAATACCAGAATTTTTTTGTTTTCCTATGTATACCTTTCTTTCTTTTTTCTTCCTTCATTCCTTTCTTTCTTTCTTTCTTTCTTTCTAAGAAGTACTAAACACTAATTCTTTCAGTATACAGCCAGTGAACATTGATGAAATGATAACTGTGAAAGAAAACGTTCCAGGCCTAAATTTGGACACCTCTTTGACATTTTTCAATTATGAATACAGTAACTTTGTGGGTTCGTGAAATTAAAACTCCAGGTTACAAACACTAAAAATTTCTCTTTATTTCTGTAGAAACACACTTCAGTCAACCTGACAGTCCAGAACTGTCACATACACAATACAACTTGCAAGGTCATCGACCAAAAATAAAGTTCACTTTTACAGCTGTTCACACATATGCATCCAATTACCGACTGACTGACAGTGGTGGGCGGCAGCTCGTTTTATTGTTTACTCACTATCCCGGAATGTTCTCAAACAATCAGGACGCTCTAGAAGAAAGACCAACTCTCCAGAAATCTGTCTCCTTCCCCCCACCGTTTCAGCGAGCTTTTATCTCTGCACTGCCCGCCTCAGCTCAACAATGCATTCGCCACACTGCTTTCTCCTCAAGGATAGTCGTCCCGAACAGCACCATCACAGCAGGCCAGACGATCCAGGTGTACCAATCTTTCCTCGGGGCACCTTCTGGATACGCTAGACCACGTTGTTAATCCTCTTTACCATCCGGTATGGTCCTTGCCATGGTTGCTGAAACTTCGGGCAACGTCCCATGGTCCGGGTAGGGCAGTACAACCAGACCAAGTTACCTTGCTGGAACCCTTGGCTATTGGCTTGCCTGTTGTATCGGGTCTTCATGCGGTCACTCGCCATCTGGATGTTCTGACGAGCCATCTCGTGCCTGTCATGGAGACGGGCCACCAAGTTCTCCACATACTCGGTTGCTGGCTGTTTCGCTTCCGGAGGGCTCCCAAAAGCCAGGTCATACGGTAGGCGTAACTCTCGGCCGAACATTAAGCTGGCTGGCGTCATCCCAGTGGTGTCGTGTGTCGACGAGCGGTATGCCACCAGGAACAGTGGCACCTTGACGTCCCAGTCTTGCTGATGGCTGCCCACACCCTCAACACACGCCACTTGGACTTCGCCGGCGTCCCTCAGCTGACCTTCGGTTTCCAGTGTATCGGATACTCCTTGTTCTTGACGTCGGAGTAGCCGTCACCTTGGCCGCCTCCATCCTCAATGCTGCCGTTAGCGTCTAGTGGATGGTTTTGTAGTCGCCAAGCATTAGTCTCTGACGTATCTCAATGTCTGGTAGCCCGTCAACAAAGGTGTAGGCGGCTTCCCGGAATACGAATTCAGGTGGGTGGTCAACCAAAGCTTTGCTGGCCAGCTGTTCAAGGCGAACTCCTGCAGCGGCTCCCCTGGCTGCTGCGTCCTTGACTTCAGTTGGCTGCGGTAGGCTGCGGCCAAGCGGTGGTCCCCGAAGCGGTTTTCCAGGACCTGCACTTAACTTCCCAGATGTCTTTGGGCACCGCCGCTGTCTGGACCACGTTGAAGACCTCTGCGGCCCGTCCCTTGAGGCTGGCTATTAGCTGTACGGCCTCCTCCTCTGGTTGTACTTGGCCACTGTGTCGAATTGGCGGCGGAAGACTTCGAGCGTGCACGTGTCATCGTACTTCAGCGGCTTGACGCGCGCAGATGTGTCGCGTCCCGGCGCGTCGGCCTTTAAATCTTTGATCTTTCTGCCAACGGTGTCCTCCACCATGGTAGTCAGGGACTTGGTGTTGCTGTCGGCCTTTCCCTCTAGGTCATTAACGTGGCTTGCCAGGTCTTTGACGTGTTCGCCCAACTACGTGACATCCTCCTTTACGCCGGCCAACTGCTCCTCAAATTTGGCGGCGAGGGTTTCGTTTGCAGCCTTCATTTCAGATAATTCATCCTTCAGCCTTCATTTCCGTGGTCAATTCGGCCATCTTCGCGGTTAGGTTATTTGCCGCTTCTGTTTTCGCAGTGAGGTTGTCATTCGTCTTCATTTCTTCCATTTTCTGTAGAATCTTTTCCAATGCAGCTTCCATGTTGGTACGTCTCACTTCTGACACCAATTGTGACTTTGTGGGTTCGTGAAATTAAAACTCCGGGTTACAAACAGTAAAAATTTCTTTTTATTTCCGTAGAAAAACACTCGGTCACCCTGACAGTCCAGAATGATGTCACATACACAATACAACTTGCAAGGTCATCGACCACAAAGTTCACTTTTACAGCTGTTCACGCACACGCGTCCAATTACCGACTGACTGACAGTGGCGGGCGGCGGCTCCTTTTATAGTTTACTCACTATTCCGGAGTGTTCTCAAACAATCAAGACGGTGCTAGAAGACGAAATCTCCAGAAATCCGTATCCTTCCCCTCACCGTTTCGGCGAGCTTTTATCTCCGCACTTTACTGCCCGTCTCTTTGAACTCATCCCTCGTGCCGCCTCACCTCAATAATGTGTTTGCGACAATACTAAGGAAAACGTAAAAGTACCCCAATAAGAAGGATCATGTTTGCAGGGTTTCAAATTCAGATTTTCCATTCATGAACAACCTTAGTTATCCATGTATACCTTATACCCTTAACAGATGATTCTATATATTCCAAAATTCTGCAACTTTGTGGTACCAGTTCTCTATATGATGTTGCAGTGGTTTTTTAAAGTTTCAGTTCAATGTGTTGGATTTAAGCCCTAGTGTCATTTCTGTAGTATTGCAACATAGATTCTGAAGATTGAATCAGCGATGATACAAATAGTATTTTTACCAGTAGTGACACACGGAAGGCAATTATGGAATAAATTATTTCATTTTAAACTTTGAAAATTTTCATTTAAAATAAAGCAAATTTATTTTAAATAATACAACAGTATAATTGTTATTAATATTTTTACCATGAAAAACATGCCATGTAATTAAATATCCATGAAGATAGAACTGCTGATTACTGTTACATTTGTCTAGAATACTCACATGCACTGACTTCCTTTCTGAAAATTTTCTTATTATCTCCTAAGTAATTCATCAACTGCTATTCTTGATTATTATTTTCTATGGTCATAAACAAAACCTTTCTTTTACACTAATTGGAAAAACTATTTGTAGTCGGTTTATTGACACTTTGTCACTTACCTTTTTATATTATCGAGGGACTAGTTTCGGAAGCCATTGCCTCCATATTCAACCTATCTCCATGGAGGCAATGGCTTCCGAAACTAGTCCCTCAATAATATAAAAGGGTAAGTGACGAAGTGTCAATAAACCGACTACAAATACTTTTTCCATTTAATTTTGACGTCACTGTTACTAAATTCCTCGAATCATGCATTTCTTTTACATTTTACATTAAGGTTCAGCATGCAGTTCTCTAATTTTGGTCATTTCAATGCTTTTTTTCTCATTATTCCAGACATAATGATTATATGTAGACTGAAATATATAAATATAATTAATAACAAATAATAAGGAAACATACAATCATTCACTTATAAGAAATTATGAATGTTTTGTTATAAATTGATTAGGATCGTGATTTCGTGAACATTTTATTCACATCCTCAGACACAAGATGGAAAGTAATCATTAATCTCCAAGTGAATTGCTTAGAAATGATGATTTAAGAAAACAAAGAATATAACATGTGGCTTTATAATCTGCATATTATTCCTGAGATCAACCTCATACATTAATTAAAACACATAATTCCATAAAAGTTTATAAGAATTTTTTCACATTTACAACCAAAATTCAATCAACCAATTTAGCAAGTTTTATTTTATTTGATGCATATGGATGCCTTTCAAGCACACAAGCTTCAAAAAGAAATTCAAGGCATGGATAATCACTCCTGGTGGAAAGTTGAATATAATCTTCACCATCTTCAAAATATTTGTCAATAACTCTCTGAAAAATTAAACAAACTGCATTTAGAAATTAATAAAAAGGTGTGGAAAATTGTTTTTCAGTAATAGTTTTATTATTCCAGTTCCAAAAAGTATTAAGTTCCAAATAATCTTCTAAAATAACGGACTATGTCCATAAATATTTATACAAAATCATAACAGTATAACACTCATGAGCTGCTATTACACTACTTGTCTAATTTTGATTCATATGTAACAAATCATGATTCATCATATGTTATGAATACTGCCAACTGGCAAGACAATAACCCTCTTCTCTCCCATCCCACATTCAAATGCATGTGAAAATTCAGTACCTGAATTCAGTTAGCGATACTTATGCCATATTACTTCTAAATGCCTATTACAATTATTACTCATTTAACTATCATTAGAGTAATTAATGTCCATCATCATTGTACAGTTTCCATAATGGTAATGATCATATGTTGGAAAACAGGATCTAGGGTAATTGTCTTTTGTATGAGTATTCACATGAGCTGAATCCATATTTAAATCTAATTGGCTGGAAGATATTTAGTGAGTGCTGCCCTCTACTGAAATTTTGAAGTGTGTATGGTTCCACGATCTCACATCTTAAGTACTTAATTGGTGTACTGCAATGTAGCATACACCACTGCAGCACTACTGATTATCAAAATATTATAACAAGCATCTTAGTGCAAAGTTGGAGAAAGCAATTATTTTAGAACTGTATTTTTTGGAAGGGTTTCATCACTGGAATCATTCTAACATAATAGTTACTTTATTTTTCCCTGTCTGGTAATATACTGGTCAATTATTTCAACAATTTAAGAAAGCTCCTACTTATTTATTACAACCTTAGAAACTTGTGCAAAGTAGAAAAAAGAAAGAAAACAAAAAGCATGCTCTCTCACACAAATATAAAAACCCCAGGCTTTCCAGCCAATTAAAAATGTATAGGTTTTTACAAATGAAAAGTTCTTCAAAATAATTATGCTGTAGCTTTCATGGTAATTTTAATTTAAACTGCAACGCAGCAAAGGAGAAGAAATTATACATAATTTACTGAGGGCTTTTGCTTACTGACTCTGCCTCCACAAAACAAGGCATACAATTCTAATATAATTAGGGAGTGAATTTTCAGGTAAATAAATATTTTGTCTGCAAACACATACATGTCCATCAAAAGAGGAAAATTCTCTTCCTTCCTTCATCTCCTTCAAGTTTTCTTTTCTTTCCTTTTAGCTTCTCCAACCTGCATTTCTGATGGGGAGGGTGTTTGTGCCTTTTTTTCCCCGTCGGCACTCATTTCCTTGTCTTCCTGATTCGAGGCTGTTTACTCGTGGGATCACTTTGGATTCCCACCGCTTCTCTCTTTGAATGCTGCAGGTTTCCAAATGTCTTCCTAATGGTACTGCTTTGAGTCAGGAAGACAGTCCATGTCTGGTGTTGGACGAATTAAGCTCTTGGGTAAGTGCTCCAGTCTCGCCTGTTGGCTTTAAAATTTTGTCTTAATGGTCTTTCTGATTGCGTTCTTGGGAGCTTTGTTTGGGTTTTAAATGGACTAATTCTTGGTCTTTCTGATCGCCTTCTCGGGAGCTTTGTTTGGGTTTTAAATGGACTAAATTCTGACAGTACCGGGACCAGAAGTTATTGTGTTTTCAAGTTCTGGTCTTATTGGTGCGACTGCTTGTTTGCGTTTCTGTTAAAGTTATATGTTTTCTGGGATCCTAGTTAACTTGGTTAAATTCTTGTTTTAGCAAAATTATTTGTTTTCTAGAGCAGCTTTGTTAATGATTGTGATGCTTTTTGTTTTCCTGTGTTGCTTTAAGGGAACATATATTGTTGTATATTCAGTTATTTGTACAATTTTAAAGTATTGAATTGAAGTTTGAATTGTTAAATTGGACAACTGTGAGTCAGTTCATTGTCTGCCGTTCCCATAACCTGGACCTCTGTTACACCTGTAAGTGTTGTAGGCCCAAAACAACATACGCCAGTTTAACCAATGTTAGGTGTGAAGTGTGCAGCCTGCCAGCACATTTTGGTAGCATTTCCGATGTGGAGGGGTTGTTTGTGCCGTTTGTTTCTTTCCAGCACTCATTTTCTTGTCTTCCCGATTCGAGGCTGTTTACTTGTGGTATCGCTTCGGATTCCCGCTGCTTCTCTCTTTGGGCACTGTGGGTTTCCGTATGTCTTCCTAATGATACTGCTTCGAGTCGGGAAGACCGTACGTGTCTGGTGTCAGACGAATTAAGCTCTTGGGTAAGTGCTCCAGTCTCTCCTGTTGGCTTTAATAATTTTGTCTTAGTGGTCTTTCTGATCGCCTACTCGGAGCTTTGTTTGGGTTTTAAACAGGCTAAATTCTGCCAGTACCGGGACCAGTTCTGGCCTTATTGGTGTGACTGCTTGATTGCGTTTTGTTGAAGTTAAATGTTTTCTGGGATCCTAGTTAACTTGGTTAAATTCTTGTTTCAGCAAAAATGTTTGTGTTTTCTAGAGTGGCTTTGTTAATGATTGTGATGCTTTTTGTTTTCCTGTGTTGCTTTAAGGGAACACATAATGTTGAATATTCAGTTATTTGTACAATTTTACAGTATTGAATTAAAGTTTGAATTGTTAAATGGGGCAATTGTGAGTCAGTTCAATGTCTGCCGTTCCCATAACCTGGACCTCTGTTATGCCTGTAAGTGTTGTAGGCCCAAACCAACATATACCAGTTCAACCAACGTTAGGTGTGAAGTGCGCGGCCAGTGCCTGATGGCACAACTCTTGAGTAGAGTATCATAAGCATAAATATGAAATTTGAATAACTTAAATCATGTAGAATTTTGAACTTTACTGGGAAAATATTCTGGAAGCAAAATTCCTGATGAATCAACAGCAAGGAAAACCTACTTTTGTAAAGTTTATGAACAGGTAAGTTTAAACATTTAATGAAATTTGTTTGCATATCAACTACCGCAACCCTCAATATCTTGAGATTTATAAAACCTTGTAAATTATTTAAAATTTTTAACTCAATTATCCAAAATTATTTTCAAATGGGAGCCTCATTATTTATAGTCTATAGTGACACGGAGCTTGATTTATTTAGGTTATGGTAGAGAAATATAATTTTTTAAAACTTGTTCCCACCCAAAAGCGTGACAAAAAATTACACCCTTATATTGCCAATTTTTAATAAAATAATTCCATTCAGCTATTACAAGAAATAAGAGAAGATATTAATGACTCAAACTTATGGTTAGCTGTAGATGAAACAACCGACTCATGTGGGAGATTTATTGCCGATGTCATCATAGGAAAAATTACTGAATCTGAACTATGAATGCCACAGCTCATTGTCACCATGGTACTGTAAGTAACACATCATTTGGTGATTGCTAGGGTTGTTTGAGATGTATTATGTGTTTGTAGCCCTCTAAAGAAAATGAGGAAAACGTAAGTGATGTTACAGATGCAGCAACATACATGCTTAAGGCTGTTAAAGCTTCACAGGTATCTTATCCAAAGGCAATTCATATGAAAATATTGCTTGGCACATGCCCTTCAACAGTTTGCAGAAGAAATTCAAGTAAAGTTTCCATCAATAAATGCCTTAATTTCCTGACAAAAGCTTTTGTGAAGGCGCTATTAAGACATATTTATTCATACGATGCAAGATAACCGTTTACCATCAGAGCCAATCAAGTGATGAGGTACATGGATTGAAGCAGCTCTATATTACAATGATCATTTGAAAAAAAGTGCTCAACTTGAAGGACGAAAATGGAGAGCAAGTATCCCTTCTGCAGCAAGTGCTTGCAATGAGAAGGGTCTCCAGAGTAAATTAGTGTTTATTAAAACCTATTTTAGTAAAATCCCAGTTGCCATCACACATTTGGAAGAAAAAGGAATGCCATTATCTTCCACCCTACAGATATACAGAACAGCTGTCACCAGAGACTACCAGGAGAAGTAGGAAAGTGTCTTCGTTAACAAAATTGAGAAATTGAAGCATGGAATCCAGGTTTAATGTTTCTTTGGAAAGTGAATAAGATGCTACAAGAAGAATCTGAAGAACTTAAGTGACATAGTCACTATTTGATACTGTCTTGTGACTTAGTAGGAAGATTTTTCTCTTCATATAAAAACATTTTAAACAACCGAAGGAAATTGTTTCTTGCAGAAAACTATTTATTGGAATAAAAATACTAATGTTAAAATAGACTGAAAGAAAGATTTAAAAATATTAATTTTATTAACGCCTGAGTTGAAGAACAAATTTATACTCTTATTATAAAAACATGATAAATAAATATGAGAAATTTGAACTAATGTGCTTTATTTTAGGTGCATATTATAGAGTTTTTACAGCATATTTAACAGATTATTAGTGCATAGATACATGCACATATTCACAATTTATAGTGCATATAAATCCAAACTCTAGTAATCACCATAAAGATGCAAAATGTCATATGTATTTGAAGTGGTTGCTTGATTAACACAATATTACTGAAGAACATTTAAATCACACTTCAGAACATCTACTAATGATATTGTGACTTTATGGGTTTGTAAAATTAAAAGTCCGAGTTGCAGATATTCTAACTGTTCTTTATTTGCGTAGAAATACACTCATAGCAGCAGAATTACATGAAAATCTACAACAGAATTCTGATTCACCTGTTTACATCAGCTCTTGTTACAACACTTCACAGCTGTTTACTACTGCAACTCTCGCATCCTTCTGGATGCGGTAGACCACGTCGTTAATCCTCTTCACCACTCAGTACGGTCCTTACTGCGGCTGTTGAAGTTTCGGGCAGCGTCCCTTGGTCAGGGTAGGGCGGTACAACCAGACTAGGTCACCTTGCTGGAATCCTTGGCTGTTGACTTGCCTGTCGTATCGGGTCATCATGCGGTCGCTCGCCTTCTGGATGTTCTGACGAGCCATCTCATGCATGTCGTGGAGATGGTTCACCACGTTCTCCACATACTCGTTTGCTGGCTGTTTTGCATCCAGGGGGCTTAAAAAAGCCAGATCACAAGGGAGGCGTAACTCTCGGCCGAACATTAAGTTGGCTGGCATCATTCCAGTGGTGTCATGTGTTGACGAGCGGTAGGCCAGCAACAACAGTGGCACCCTGACGTCCCATTCTCGCTGATGGCTGGCCACGACCTTCTAAATCGGCAGAACACTTGTTCCACGAGGCAGTCTGTGATTGTCTTTGCCTCCTGGTTTGGGATGGCATACAACTCCGGCCACTTGGTGAAGTAGTCCACAACCACCATCAGGTACTTGTTGCCTCGGTCGGACACTGGGAATGGTTCAGTTATGTCGACGGCGACGGGCCCAAATGACCTTGTTGTCGACGGGCCCTAAAACACCACACACACTCGACGGCGATTCTTTCGAATGGTGCTCCGACGTTGTACTGCTGCATGCGACCCCGTCTCCTAGTCTGGGGGCCACGACTCGCCACGCACACGTGACATTGACAGCACCTCTCAGCGTCTGCTAGTAGCCTCAGCCAGTAGGTGCACTGTCGGAGTTTGCTCCCAGGTGCCCTCCTGAAGTACCGGCGTGCACTTACTCCAAGACCTCTGGGACCTTACTTCGGGGAAGTACCAACTGTTCTCTCTGCATCCTCCCATCAGGCGATTCCCATACCAGGAACAGCAGGCCATCTCTTGTTTTCAGTGAGTCGCATTGGGCCCAGTACGACTTCTATGTGATGCTCCTAGGTGCGATGTCCTCCCAGGTTGGTCTTGTCCCTGCCTCCACTTCCTTCAAGAGTGGCCCCAAGTCGGTGTCTGCCAGCTGCTCCCTTCTCAGGCCTGCGCTATCCCAGCCATCCGCAGGAACTGCCGTGACCACTCTGACAGCTGCGGCCACGCTTCTTCTCTTCCACTCTTGTGCATTGGCCGCACTTATAAATGGAATGGATCTCTGGGCTGAGTCTTCGAGACATCGCATCTGCGTTACCGTGGCTCTTACCTCTACAATGTTCAGAGGTGAAGTCGTACTCCTGCAGTCTCTGTACCCAGTGTGCTGTCTGACCTTCCAGGTTTCTAAAGCTCAGTAGCCAGGTTAGGGCGGAGTGGTCAGTCCTCAGGTGGAATGGCTGACCATACAGGTACTTGTGAAAGTGCTCCAATGTCTCCAACTCTTTACTAGCGCCAGTAACTCCCACCGGGTGACGCAGTAGCTCTTCTCTGCCTTAGATAGCATACTGCTGTAGTAGGCTATCACCCGCTCATGGCCATCCTGGATTTACGATAGGACGCCTCCAATGCAATGGTCACTGGTTGTGGAAATCCCAAAACTGGAGCACTGCATAGGGTCTTCTTCAGGTGCTGGAAAGCGCGTCCTCTGTCCACGCATAAGGCCGGTGTTCTTTAAGACAGGTGAGGGGTTTGGCGATGCTGGAGAACCCCTTGATAAAACGGTGGTAATAACTGCACAGCCCCAGGAAACTGCGCAACTCTCGCTTATCCTTTGGGCAAGGCCAATCTCTCATAGCCTGGGTCTTCTCCGGGTCTGTGGCCACTCCAGTTGGTGAGACTATGTGGCCCAAGTAGTTAACTTCCTTGCGGAAGAGCTGGCACTTCTTTGCGTTCAGCTTCAAGTTGGTTGCCTGCAGTCTCTGCAACACCTTGCTCAGGTTTTCCATATGGTCTTCGAAGGTCTTACCGACGATGTCGTCCAGGTAAAACAAGCATGCGTCATAAGTTAGTCCTCTCATCACTGACTCCATGAGGCGTTGGAAGGTAGCTGGTGCGTTGCAGAGGCCAAAGGGCATAACTGTGAACTGCCAAAGCCCTTGTCCTGTCAAGAATGCAGTCTTTTCCTTGTCTCTCAGGTATAGAGCCACCTGCCTATAACTCGACTTCAGATCCAGGGTCCAGAAGCACTGTGCACCAGCTAGCGTGTCCAGGGTGTCATCAATGCGGTGTAAGGGGAAAAAGTCCTTCCAGGTGAGAGTGTTCAGCTTCCTGTAGTCCACGCAGAAGCATTGCTCGCCGTTCTTCTTTGTCAGCAGAACTACAGGGGAACACCAAGGGCTGTCAGACTCTTCAATCACTCCCCTGGATTTCATGTCCTCTAGCATATCCCGTACCGCCACTTGTTTTGCCAGCAGAACGCGTCTAGGTGGTTGCCGAATAGGCCGGGCGTCTCCGGTGTCGATGCGGTGAAGCACTTTGTCCGTGCAGCCGTAGTCACTGTTGCCTTGGTTGAAGACGCGCTGGTATCGCCTCAGCAGTTGTCAAACTTTCTCCAGCTGTTCTGCAGTCACGTGGTCGGCCGCCCTCTCCAATAAGCCTTCCAGCCAGGGCCGTAGGTGTGCCGTCGGCACCGGCTCCTGTGTCTTGTCGATTGCTGTCACGCTGACCACGAGCTCGCACGTCCCCAATTCCGTCCCGGCCTGGATGTCGTTATCGGTGTCTGCTGCACACAGTCCATGCACAGGCGTCTTCTGGTCCAGCATCATGTTCTTCACCGCTGGTCTTCCAGTCGCGCCGTCACCACCACCTCGCTTCTCGTGGGGACAACCACGTCTTCCATCAGAATGACCCTGCAGATTCCATGGCGCTCTTCGGGCTGCCGGAATATGACCTCTTCTCCATTGAGCCGCAGGACCTTCCTGCCGACGTCTACCGTTGCCTCGTTGCTCCTGAGGGCATCCAGTCCTAGTATCACCTCCTCAGCCACCTTTGCGACGAACCACTAACGCATGGCACTCCATCCCAAGGTCAGCTTCAGCAGAGCCTCCTTCTCCACAGGCAAGGTGTCGCTCGATGCCGTCACAAGCTGGTATGGTCGGCTCGGCTTCCTCATCGGCAAACCCTTGGCCACGTCAGGTCTGATGATGGTCACGGCCGCCCCGGTGTCCACCAGCATGCGGCACGGCTTCCCTCTCACCCAACTGTCCGCGATGAGGCTGTCAACCATACGCCGACTGACGGCGCGCAGTGTCACTCGAGGGGATGGTGGTGATGGCGCCGACGTGCCCCTCTCCACGACGGCCCTTACTCGCTTTCCGGCTGCTCTTCCTGGTGCGGACAGTCTCTCTCCAGGTGTCCCGGCTGTCCACACCCTAACACAGGCCACTATATCTTCGCCGGCGTCCCTCGACTGGTCTTCGGTTTCCATTATAGCGGATACTCCTGGTTCGCAACGTCGGGGTAGTCGTCACCTTGGCCGCCTCCAACTTTTCTAGAATCTGTGCCAATGTAGCCCTCATGTCGTAACGTCTCACTCCTGACACCAATTGTGACTTTGTGGGTTCGTAGAATTAAAAGTCGGAGTTGCAGATATTCTAAATGGTCTTTATTTGCGTAGAAATACACTCCGTAGCAGCAGAATTACATCACAATCTACAACAGCGTTCTAATTCACCTGTTTACATCAGCTCTCGTTACAACACTTCACAGCTGTTTACTATTGCGACTCTTGCGACTGACTCTTGGCGAGTCGTCGCGTTCTTAAATACCTCATTGATAAATTCTAGATATTTTCGGAACAATAAAGAAACCGAATAATCTCTATCAACCAAGATGTCACCAGAAATTTCCATTTATCTCAGTTTGTTTGTTTCGACAGACCTCTATCTTGCGCTATCTTTAACTGCTTATGCAAGCTCTTTATTACCATGAAACACTATCCACCTGTTAACTATTTGCGCCGAAACTTTTATGCCCATTGCCGCGACAATATCTTTCATTTCAAGAGTCCAAGACACAATGAACTTTTTATCACTTTCTAAACGTTTTCCTTACAATGTTTTGATACTGACTTATAATACATGCTGTTGCTCTGCAACACATCTACCGTTTATGAATAGCAATCAATGGTAATGAACTTGGTCTTTACTGTGAATGAATTAAATCAAATGATAAGAAAACATGCTTTCTTAGTAACAAATCAAATTTACAAACCCTACACTCCCACCAATTTCACAACACTGCAATGCACAATCTACTGTTCAGTCAGGCATTGACATACAACTTATTGCTTGGGAAGCACAAATTCCTTTAGGTTCTTAGAATACATTGTCATAATTTACTTTAAATAAAAACCTAAGTTATAACACTGGTGGGAGGGAGGAGGGTTCTGTGTCCAGTATTCAATAAGAGATAACTAAGCATATTCATTTTGCATTCATTTTGCTAGAGGAAACTGCATCACCATAATTTATATTATTTTTGTAACTCCTCTTATGACATAAAACTTTCATGGATTCCTTTAACCGCTTCAGCGATGGCCATTTAAACCTTGCACAGGTCGAGAACGGATACCCAATAAACTGGATAAGACGTAATGTTAAATGCTGTAAAAATGCTTCATAAATACACAGTTGTATCTTCTGTATTTATTAAGCTATTTTAATGAAACAAAAATTGGTTTAAAAACCATTAAAGGTAGTATACAACTACAGTATTATTAAGGAAAAGACTATACTAACAAATCAAAATTTCACTACTTTGTTTCACCATAGCAAAAGCCATTTGTTGAGTCAAACACATCTAATTTGTGAGTCACTGTTTTGTGTGCATATGAATGATATGTATATATTAGCTGTGTAAGCAAAATGTTCTTCAGTTCAAGGTTTTAGGGTTCAGTTTATGCTACATGATAATCACTGTATATGTTGCCTGCCTCGGTAGTGTAGATGGTAGCATGTCTGCCTCACGTTCAAGAGGTCCCGAGTTTGAATCTCGGTCAGGGTGAGTTACCTGGATAAGGGTTTTTCCGGGGGTTTCCCTTGTCTCTTCATGACGAATGTCAGGTAACTCTAAGCTCCATTCACCGTCCGATATGACATCGTTGGAGGGCGTAAAAAGAAAATTGTGTATGTTACGTTACACACGAGCTGTAAAGAAACCTCTCTGTCAGCATCTGTATGTACTCTTAGAGCATTTCACAACTAAAGTTTATGGTGGCCTTATGCAGCTGTAGATTTACCTCAGTAATTTAGTTGTTTATACTCCCTCGGGTCAAGGTTTTCCCCCCTCTCTTTTACTGCTGACTTAGTTTCTCTCATTGTTGGGGAAATAAATGTATATGTAAGTAGGGTGAAGTAGATTTATTTTTTTAATTTCTGTTAAACAAACTGATAACATTCTATGTTCTTACAATCAAAGTTGACTTACAGTGTCTCTAAACTCACTCAATCAAAATCCACACCAGAATAAAGCAAGCATGGCTGATTACATTATGAGTGTCAGATTTTTGCAATTTTTCTTTCAAGATTAAAGGTCATTTGAATATTTCTTTTGGCAAATATGTATCGTAAAAGTTCATTTAGCAACAAATGCAATGGCAAATGTGCATAGTAAAAATTCAAATGTGATGCAAGCGCTCATCATATATTTTTGCACCTTCAGTTTCAATTATTTGATATATACTTATAACACTATTTTGGGAAGGTTAGACTGTTTCTCTCAGAATAAGAAGCATAAGCATTTTTCAACTTCTATCAAAAAAGGTAATGTGTCAATATTAACATATTCTTCAGCATAAAACTGCCAGTAACAGTTTATTTCTCTCAGCTAAACTATCTTTCTAGGATAACAGCCTATGATACAGAATTTTCGATTGATTTTGAATGTCTCTTACCTGTATCACATCTTTAATTGTTTCTTGATCTTCTGGATACAAGTTTTGCACCAGCTCTTTCTGAAAATTTCAAAATTACACCACCTTTAATAAATACAATAAAAATAGCCTTCTTCTACCACAATTCAATGATACATTTTTCTATCATATGAGAACAGGACTAATGGTGGGAAAACCTTCATGCCACAATCTAACTAGAAATGTCTATGAGAGAAATCATATGAACAAGAACACCATGGAGAATGTGCCATCAGTTTCAAACCTAAAGCTCATATGCACTATATTGGATGAGATCGAAATGTTGTGTGTCCTATTTTCCCTTTATAAATATTACTCTCAAGTAAGTTTTGGGTTTTGTGATAGGAGAAAGGTTAGATTTTAGTTAAGGTTAGTAATATTGGTACAGCTGAGGGTTCCTTTAATATCAAATTTGATTACTATTTTTTCAGCATCTGAAATGGGATCTGTTGAGCATTTAAGAAATTTCTTAAATATTACTGAGGATATTTAGCAATGTTAATGAATTAGTGGCACAGTTATTGTGTTTACATAGGTACTCTGTACACTGGTTAGCTATAGCACATGTAGTTCTTTCATTGGCCACAAAGAAGTGTAATGCCATTTGTACTGAAGAATATTTACTACTGTCAATGACTGAGGAGAATGTCTTTGTCCTTGAATGTGTAATCATGCAGTAAAGTGGCAAGCTATTTCGTACAATGTAAATAGAGTAAGACTGGCAGGTCAAAACTATTGTCTAAAATGCCTATTCTATGGATAAATTAGGTTGGTAAAATTATACTCACATATCTATGGTCATAATTTTATTGTTTTACAGTTATACAGGTTCACTTACAGAAAGTATGAGCATAATTGTTTTGTTTGATTTGGTAATATAATGATTTCCTGATGCTACTTCGCCTAATATTTGTCCCGGAAAAGAAGGCATTAGTTACTTATGACGCACAGTGAAAAATCTTAGAACAATGGAGCACTGTATCAGGTTCACTTGTGTCAACCACAAGGTCATAGCTTAACTCCTGAGATAAATGCAGTAGCATTCCACACATACTTATTCAGATGTTTCCATTAATTTACTACAAACTATGAGAAACATCTTCCCCAAAATACTTCTTCTAGAGAAGGGTTTTCTTGCTTTTGTACAAATCCTAACACAGTCAAATTACAGAACTATTATACAAGCTTCCTAATTCACTTTATAGATCTCAGTTATTCTTGTGTATACACACTGTTCATTAATCTGTGATTTACCGTGCAAAATTTGATGTCATCAATAGCATCACTGATGGAGCAAGTTTATATACTATTCCCCTAGCGGCTTGAGATCGTATTTAATGTACTGACAGCAGGCCTCCCACTACCGACAGGTAAATATACTATTTGAGAGGTGGGTTGTGCCTGTGCAATATAAAGCTGTGTAATTTCGCCTGGTGCATAGATACAATAACCGTTATAATGAATGTGAACACTATACATGGTGGATAAATACAAACAATATATTGCAATTTGGTGTTTCTCTGTGAAAATATATCACTTAATATAATTTAATAAAAGAATGTCAAATTAATAGCAATATTAATTTCAAAACATTTTCGTAATTTGTAATTTACTTCTATCTTTCCTTTTACATCATCAAATGGAAATACAAAATGAAGATTACAATTATAAAATCCATACTGGAAGATGCCATATATTCCTAAATCCTGAAAATCCTACCAAGTTGCTTGCCATTAAATAATAAATAATTCGGTCCCCATACACCTAAACTTAGGTTTTTGTGTACTGGAGGTCCTCTACTCCTTTCTACACATTTTGCCGACACTACATTTTTCTCTTAATTGTTCTTAGCCTTCTTTCTTTAACTTTCCTTAAATAGTTCCCTATATTTTTCCTGTTCTTTTCCCCTTTTACTGACAAAATTTTTCTAATTACTACTTCACCCCTCAAATTGTCCCATTTACGTAGCCAAGCCTGCTCTCTCCATATCTTTGTTTGACTACAATATAATATACAATGAAAATCTGCATTGTCTTCTCCACACAATGGACATTTATCTAGCTTCCTCTCTTGAACTATACCTTTCAAGTTTCTCACTCCTGTTCTCGCCAAGGCAAAACCTTCTTGCCCTAACTTATTACATATGTCTATATATCCTTCCCACCATCAGGTTGTTTTTATTTCTCTGTATAACATCAGTGAGCTTTTGTTACTTGTACTGGCAAAAATGTCTTGTCTGTCAATATCCTCTAATCTTAACTTCTTTCCAGAAGCCTGTACACCCATACTCTGCATTTATCCAAGAATGACCCATACCTATCTGCTTCAACACATATTCATTTTATGTGCCCAAGACCCTCCCCAGTTACTTCTCCTTTGAATATGAAAACATTCTTTAATTATATTGCCATCTTCCAAAATAGCGATTCTGTATAAATATTTCATTGCCCTTGACAAAATTTTAAATTTAGTAGAATGCCTGCACAGTTCCAATTGTGCTGCCCCATTAGGTGATGATATTAATCCCAATATATATTTACAAAAGGATCTATGCACTCTATCAGTGTCTCTCCAACCTCATCTATTCCACATACCTCTGATCCATGAAACATTCTATTTTCTGCTACCGCTGTATAAATCCTCTCCAACTATTTGACATTTATATATGGCAGTTTACTGTAGCATGATTTTATCAACCTCATGGGCATTTTACCTCTTGCCATAGACATATTTTTTTTGTTCTTTCCAGCTACCATCTGAACTCAACTTTGTCCCCAAATAATCAAATCTCCTTACCACCTCTATTTCTCTTCTATTAACCTCCCATTTTTCATCCTTATGCAACATGTATCCTTTTTGAAGACCATAATCTTGGTTTTGTTTTCATTCACTTTCAAACCACATTAATTGCAATAAGAATTGGCTGCCTCAATTGCTCTTCTCAGCCCTCCACTTGATATGGACCCAACTACTAGGTCATCTGCAAACAGTAGCCCCCGGATTTCTTTATTATTAACAACTGGTGAATGTACCCTACAACTTGATATCTCCTCTAAAATACCATTGATATATAGGTTAAATAATACTGGAATAAGTTTACATCCCTGCCTTACTCCTATCTTATTTGATACAGATTTAGTTACTTTATTGACTGGTATTTTATTACGTAACTCGTTCTCCTGGTATATCTTCTTAATTACTTCTATAAATGCACGACTTATCCCCTTACTGCTTAATTTTATCCACAATGCTTCTCTGTTAATAGAATCAAATGCATTCTCCAAATCAATAAATATCATATATACCCTTCCCCTTTTATTGCTCAGATATTTATCTACAATAGTTTTAATAATAAAGATGTCCGATGTTCTCCTGCCCAAACATTTTAGCAAACAAATCGAATTTTTTGTCCTTTCAATGGTGCACATCATATCAAATGATGAATGAATGAATGAAATGGGTGATATGATACTCAAATGAGTCCATGATCCCTAGAGCTCAGAGTTACCCAACTTTGTCTTGGAAGGATAAGGGAAAACCCTGAAAAAACCTTATCCAGGTAACTCATCCTTATCAAGATTCGAACTCGCAACCTCTTGAGTGTGAACCGCACATGCTACCTCACACCATGGAGGTTACTCATGCTGAGCACATTCCGGAAAATATGATATGGAAATTTGCCATCTTACCTCCCAGAAAAATGTATTTCAAGGAAAGCAATTGTACCACTGGCAGTATGTGCATGAGCACCATCCTGATCGAACCGGCCATAAGATGTTTCATTTTCATCCAGTGGGTCAATAAACTCAGATAAAATTTTCTCCCTGTGTCATCAAGCGCTTAGTCTTCCTTCAAAGAAAATTTGGCTGATTATTCACTATTGCGACATGGCAGACCAGACACTTTCTTTAAAAACTGTTGGACTTTCATAAAATGATTTGGAGACTGAGAACACCATTAGATCGAGTTGTTTATCATTCTCAAAATACTCCAGAAAGTAGTAACAGAAATTTACATGGACCTGTAGATCTTGTTTTTGCAACTTATACAACCGTGTGATTTTATAAGGGTGGAGTTGCATTACCTTCCTGACTGCCATATGGCAAGAACCGATGGAAAGTCCTGTCTGCCTAACTACTGCCGCAAAGATGTCTGAGGCCTTTCTGTCATATTATTACTTCTAGATTGGGACCAGTCATTTTATAGTGTCCAATGTCTCTCTTTTTGAGAGTAAATGATCCTATATCTTGGAAATGTTTGATGCACTTATTGGTTTTGAAAGATAAAAGGATACCAACATTAATAAAGGCATTTTAACTAAGCGTGAGAATGACACAAAATTTATATCATATACTGATAAAACATAAAGATGTTTATGTTGCAAACAAATGAATGCCAATTTGACGGTATCTGGACACTTTTGACAACATTACACTCTGAGGGAATTGTCTGAATGCAGGATAGTGTTGCATAAACTCTCTTATGCAGCGGTTTAAATTATATTCATGTCGCACCAATTATGTTAATCACGATTACTGTAGGAGGGGTAAAAGGGGAGGCTGGTTGTATTAGTTATTAGCGCAAACACACTCGGAGCACTGTAATTTGCTTACTGTTTTGCAAACATTACCACTTCTTCTAGGGAGAGGGCACTATGATTTCAAGATAGACTCACCAGTCACCTATGACATTCTTGCTCTACCAGAGGATGGGAAATCATGAATAAAAATGAACACTGTGTATATTTAATCTAGATTGAAAAACAAATTATAATGAACAGTTGATAAGAAAATCTAACCAACATACTTTTACATTGTTTGCTAATTTTAAAACCTTTCAGTGAACCATTTCAACTATTGTTGTACATAATATTTTGATGCTTTATAAAGAACAAATACATATTTTAAGTTATCTTTTACGTTGAGGATTTAAATACTATCAAAATTAAATTGGATCCACTGCAATGCAAATAACATTTTTATTTGAAAGGAGCAGAATGTGTTACTGATTAATTGATTAATTGTTCATAACATCGCATTCACAACTGCCCAGTCTGGTTATTAGTATAACTATTGCTTATCTATAGATTAAACGCATCTCATGCTGAATTTTTATAACAGCATCATTAAAACCAAATTTTCTATAAAAGCCATTGTGGCAAATCATTTCCATAATAAAATAACATATGTTTCAACTGAAATGTTTGATACTATGTTGGAGAGTTAATAAATACCATTGGTTTTACCACCTACCATTTCCTTTTGATGTTTCTTGAACTCCTGTTGTACAGCTTTATTCAAAACTTCAGAAGAGCTGTCTCTCATCATTTCTCCTTCAGACTTTCTCTTTTCCATAATTTCATGCAATGATCTTATTTTACTCTCCAAGCTGAAATTTAAAATAAAGAAATCAAAGATGTATCCAAGCTGATATAAACAGGATACTTTCTTTAAAGAATGTATAGTCCTGAATTAGTGTTCAGTTCTTGTTTTATGTGTTGGCTTCACCGTATTCAAAATGTGACAAAAACATGTTCCCTGCAGCAGACACTTATTAAGTTACTATTTCCTTCAGGCTTTAAGTCACTCAAAACCTCAAAGTTATGATTTCAAGAAAAATACACATTTCTGTGCCCTGTGTATCAAAAAATAGTTTTAGAAAAAGCTATATGTGTGTGCATTACAGCAAGTAAATTATAAAGTGAAATGTGAGACAAACACCAAATCTGGAATTAAGTTTAGCATCTTTGAAAGATACAACACAAAGATTAAAAAAAAAAAAAAAAAATCCTTTGCTCTATACTAACCATTATATGAACAACAAAAAATCTCAAAAATGACAATTTTTACAGTATATGTTTAAGATATTATCATGTCAAAATGTATCTGCTGAATTTTATGGAAATAGCTTATGCTTATGATGTTTTTCATTCGGAAGGAGCTTTGTAATTTTAGGTAACTGGCAAAACAAAGTCAATCTGTTGGTTCAGTTGACTAAGCACTGGCCAACTGATCCCAAGATTGCAGCTTCAAACCCAGCCCACGCCAATGGTTTTTAAGTGTGCTTAAAAACAAGTCTCATGCAAGTAGATTTACTGGCATGTAAAAGAATTCCTGCTGGATGAAATTCTGGCACACCAATCCACTGATATGATCCTGATAATACAGCATCATTAACAAACAAATTATTTATTTAAACCATAAACAGCATACAATGAACAAAATAAATCCATTTACTTCCTTTAGGTCAAGAGCCTCCTTCTGTGTAGAGTTGGTTTATTAGAACCTCCAATGGAGGAGCTCTATTGTTCACTAATGTAGGTTCAGGCCATAGAATAAATTATATCTATTACTCCCTACCATCCCAGTATGATTATTAGATATGGACAAACATTTACTACAAAACAAATGTAGATCTCATTAAAACATTTTTATTTCAAATAGCTTTTATACAATTTCCAAGATATCTGTTGCTATTGCTTTGAATTTGTCAACCATTTGTCATTTTTAAAGTGTTATGGTCATCATCCCATATTTTGCACAAGGACATGGAAAGAGAATGGAATTTAAAGGCCAGCTTACACTGTCCTGCTTTTGAACATTAGACTACTGCTTCACTATCCCATACTTCCCTTGCATGTATAATATAATATACCATAAATACAATATCTTACATACTGCTTATTTTGGAGTTGCATATTCCCATGCCCCATTATAATTAACCCAGGTTGTGTATATAATGGAGCATTTTAAAACGTGGGATCTATATTTTTGTTTCCCTTTACACCTTCTGCTACTTTTCCTAGTTGTTCTCATTAATCACCCCTGTTTTCCAAAGCCATTTTTGTCTTACCTTGCCAATAACTTTTCCCAGTTTTATTATGTTTTCTTCTGATCTTAGATTCAAGATTCTTTTGCCTCTTATTTCATTTGATATGTTTTCCCTTATGCAAAAGAAATTCGTCTCTCCAATATTTTGTTTTTTGACAATCAAAAATATGTCATGTACTATCCTTTTTTTTTTTTTTTTTTTCACACAATGGACATCTTCCCTTAATTCAATTCAGTTCAATTTAATCATCCTTTAAATCTCCATACAAGATTGTGGACACATCAAAACAAAAATATTTACACAATTTAAGATCAAAATTTAAATACACAAATTAAAAAAAAAAAGTATAAGAGTAAATGCCACAATATAATAATATAACTTAACTTTCCAAATACTCTTGAATAGAATAAAAACATGCTTCACTTAATAATTTATGTAGTTTCAATTCAAAAATCTTTTGGTTGTCAATCTGTTTTAAATAAAGAGGTAACTTATTGTACAGTTCGGTACCACTATAAGTGAAGGAATGTTTGTATAACATGGTATTATGACTAATTGCTAGTAGGTTTGAACTGTTTCTTGTATCAGGCTGATGTGTCACTGCATATGTTTTAAAGAAATTTAAACTAGCTTTTACATAATTTTCAGTTCCTTAAAATACACTCTACAGCTCACATATGAGTCATTCCATGTCAAAACGAACACGTCTAGACATGACCTTTTTGTATTTTCTGCAATTTTTTTTTTACGTAACACCTAGAAGATATTAAATAACCTGTCTATTTTGTTTTTGGTGTGGCACGATTATTTAGAGGTTTATTGAATATTATATTTTCCATATATTTGCCTGCTGTATTCTATGAAAATCGTTATAACAAAGATTATATGAATAATGAAATGTTGGTGTTTGAGAAATTATGAAGTACACATTGCAGTTTAATATGCTATTTTTTTAGGTTCGGTGAAAACAAAAAATGGGCTCCATTTAATGGGGTAAGTTTTTCGAAATGTGTTTTAATTAGCAACTTATTACTTTATAAAAACGAAAAAAATATCATTATAATCTTTGAAATATTGTGCATGGAATTTCATTGGTTTCAGAATGGGATTGAAGTAAAACGCGATGTTATAAATACTTTACTGGTAGCGTGTGAGGTGATTCACGTCCGGACCGAGAGCGCTGTGAACACATGAGAGAGCTATCATTTTAATTCCGGTGTTTACCGTTGAGATCTGCATCTATGCGTAATAAGTTGAAACCTCAGTATGTTGTCAACTGACATTTTGTGTAAGTTCTGAAGTGTGGAAGTTTATTTTCATCATGTCAGATTTGGTTCAAAGGATTTATTGTTGCTGTTTTAATCCATTCAAACTAGTTAACCACAGAGTAGGACATAAAAAGTTAAGGCCAGTAACCTCAGCAATGTTCATTAAACTCAAACTGGAAGGCGTAAACCTATCTTGCGATTTGAAAGTGTGTGACAATTGTCGCAAGAAAATTTCTAAACTTCCAAAGCAACAAAGTACAACTGAGTTATGTGTACCGACTGTAAGTGAAAGTGCAGTACTAGAAGAATGTGAAAATACAGATAGTGATAGTTTTTCCTCATCCTCCATTAATGCAGTAAGTATGGACACAAAAGACGCAGCAAGAAAACTGAATGAGAGTTTAGTGGCAATAGGAGAATCGCCTATAAAAAAAAAAAAAAAAAAAATTGTCGCAAAAACGTTATCCTCAGGATGTTTCAGAAAATATCGCAGGCAATGAAGGATAAAGTATTTCATATTGCAGACTCCACTTCAAATGAAAATTCACATCATTCTGAAATAATACAGAAACTAATAATTTTTTTCCATGAAACTGATGACAAAACTCTCAAAATACAAATACTGATGATTTTTGACAGCTGGTCTTACAAGAAAATAAAACAACATTTTGGTGTGTCAACTCACATGATACGAATATCTAAACAGGAATTTTAGGAACTCCAGACACCAAATCAGGAAAAAGCCTTGACCCATCTACATTTAAAGAGGTATCTGAATTTTATAATTCTGATGATGTAAGTAGGGTTATGCCTGGCAGAAAAAATGTAGTTTCTGTTAAAGAAAATGGTAAGAGAATCCATAAACAGAAAAGATTGATACTTTGCAATCTTAAGGAAACTTACCAAAACTTTAAAGATATGCATCCGGATGTCAGAATAGGGTTTTCAAAATTTTAAGGCCTAAGGAATGTGTACTTCTTGGAACAAGTGGAACCCATTCAGTTTGTGTTTGTGCTCATCACGAAAATGTCAAATTAATGCTTGATGGTATCAGTATTTATCATCTCACTGCAAATTCAAATCCCATTTTAACTAATTATAAGGAATGCTTGACACACATCGTCTGCAACCCCCCATCATCTAACGTTTTTTAAAGACCTGTAAAGCTTGTCCAGGAACTGAAAATATAACAAATCATTTACAACTGCTTGATGAACAAGATACTCATGAGATTACCTACAGACAGTGGGTGACTGTGGATCGCACAAATTTAGAAACCTTGATATCACCGTAGAGGATTTTCTAGGCAAATTATCAACAAAACTAAGCAATTTACTTCCACATACATTCATAGCTTAGCAGCAGAATTTATTTTTGCGGGAGTGTAAAGAAAATCTGGCACTAGGCGAATGCATAGTGATAGCTGATTTCTCGGAAAATTATGCTTTTGTTATTCAGGATTCCATTCAGGGGGTACACTGGAACAATAGTCAGGCCACAATTCATACTTTTGTGGTCTACTATAAAGACAATAGTGACATAAAACATTTTAACTTTGTTGCTATTTCTGAATGCTTAAAACACGACACCAGAGCTGTCCACCTTTTCCAAACAAAACTGTTACTGTTTCTGAAACAGAAACTGAGAGTACTGCGTAAAGCAATATACTTTTCAGATGGGTCAAGTGCTCAATATAAAAATAAAACAAATTTTTCAAACATCTGTTTACACGAAAATGACTTTCAAATTCAAGCAGAGTGGCACTTTTTCGCCACATCCCACGGAAAAGAACCTTGTGATGGCATTGGTGGTACTGTTAAAAGACTTGCAATGAAAGCTAGCCTTCAGCCTGGAATAGACCCTATCACAAGTCCAAGAATACTGTTCACCTGGGCCGAGAAGAACATTTGCAATGTAGTTTTCACATTTGCAATGTAGTTTTCAACTTTTTCTCCGATAGTCAACATAAGGAGCACAATAATGTATTTCAATCAAGATACCGACAAGCGAAAGTGGTGCGAGGCACTTAACAATTGCATTCTTTTGTGCCAATATCTGTATCTCAGGCAGTAATAAGAAACTATTCGTTGCAAAGCGAAGGGAGAGTGGTGGATATTAAAACTCTTTAACCAATCTATGATTAACTTTAAATCAATGCAACAAAATATGTAGTGACTGCAAGTGTAAATTTGTGACTGGAATTTCAAACTATGGAATGTCGTGTGATGAATGTGATCAAGGAGATTTTTTTTTTCTTTTTTTTTTTCTTTTTTAATTTACGTCCTCCAACGTTAAGTCATATCGGACGATGAATGGAATGGATGAAATGATGTTCAAATGAGTCCGGGGTCCATGGAGCTTAGAGTTACCCGACATTCGTCTTACAGGATAAGGGAAAACCCCAGAAAAAAACTTATCCAGGTAACTCACCCTGACCGAGATTTGAACTCGGGACCTCTTGAACGTGAGGCAGACATGCTACCACCACGCTATCAAGGCAGGCGATCAAAGAGAACTATTAATAGTATCATCACCAAGCTTCTGGAAACAGAAATCATAATTGACCTTGTAGGTGATGATGGCAGTGCAACACAAGATGCGCCATCAGCTGCCACATGGTGTGTGTGCGTCTTGACCTTGTAAGCAGCGTTGCACGACTTGGTAAGTTACTTAATTTCTCTCTTATTATTTGGAATCCCAATCTGAATTTTTTCCTGAGGTTATATGACATCATGAGGTTAGTTTTAAATTTTTTCGGAATTTTTTTAGCAATGTGCTAACATTGATAATGATATTTGTAATCTTAATGCCTTTCTGAAAATGTAAATGTTACAAGAAATATTTTTTGTTTAAAGTGTAAATGAAGTATACATTTCAATTTAGTAAATGAGCCAAAAATTATATTTTTCTGCCTAAAATAACCAGATATATTCACATTAATGTAGAACGATGCGCGCAAAATACCCAAATGTTTAATGCTTTTTATTGGCCAAAATAATTAAACCAGAGACTAACAAAAAAATATGTGTATCATTTTTTTCCTTCATAGAACATATAAACTCAATATCAATGAAATCGGAGACATGAAGGTCAATTTTCCCTGAAATTTGTGCGATTTGACATGGAATGACTCATATGCAGGTTGGTTCACTATTATTCTTATGGCTCTTTTTTGCATTCAAAAAACCTTATCTGACATATCTGAATTACCCCAAAAGATGATACCATAATTCATAAGGGAATAATGAAAATATGCAAAATATGCCATTCGGACTCTCTTTATGTCTGCTTTCATTTTTAATGTTTTTAAAGCATAGCACTGCTTACCTAATTTTTTAATCAAATCTTCTATATGCACAGTCCAATCCAAGTTTTGATTTAACCACAAACCTAAAATTGTTGTATCTTTTACATATGAAATGTTGATGCCATCCAAATTAAGGTCAGGGAAGGTAATACTTCTATTTACTTTATGCGGAAAACCTATTGCTACTGTTTTATCTTTGTTTAAAATTAGTCTGTTTTGATCAAGCCATGGCATAGTAGTTTCATTAATTTCATTTACATTTTGAAGTAAATGACCTTTATCATTACCAGTGATGAGTATGTGTCATCTGCAAAAATATTAAGTTTAATAATTTCCTTATCTACATTATGGCTTATATCATTAATATAAACTAGAAATAGAAGGGGGCCCAAGATAGAACCCTGAGGGACCCCACATTTTATAATTTTCATTTCAGAATGTTCATCATAAAGTGTATTAGTCTTTGCATCTAAAAATTGTAATTCCACCGTTTCCTGTCTTTTAAATACAAGGCAAACCAGTTGTTTACAGTCCCTCTGATGCCATATGAATTTAATTTGGATAGTAATATATCATAATTGACCAGGTCAAAAGCTTTAGACAAATCTAAACATAGCCCAATACAAAGTTTACTTTTACTATCCATATTGTAGTATACTTCTAGAAATTGCATAATAGCAGTATCAGTCTAACTACCTTTCTGAAAACCATGTTGCTGATCTTTCCATAAATTGTGTTTATTAAAGAAAGACTTTAACCTTCTAAACATTTTTTTTTTTTTGATAATTTTAGAAAAAGTTTATAGTAGAGAAATTGGTCTGTAATTTTCTATTTCTTTTCGTGATCATTTTTTAAATAGTGGTTTTATTTATGAAATTTTTAAGCAATCTGGAAATTTTTCTATATTAAATGAAAGATTTATTAAATAAGTTAAAGGTTTGCTAATATGCACACCACATTTTTTACTATAAGACTGGAAAGCTGATCAGCCCCACAAGATTTTTTTATTTTTAAGACTATTACTGAGTTAATTTCATTAATATACGTTGGCAAAAGAAATAAGGAAAAGGGAAAATATAGTAAATTTTTAAATTCCTCAATTTTATTCTTTTGGCTAAACTTAGAATAATTATTTATTTCATTAAAATAGGTGTTGAAAGAATTCACAACTTTATTAGCTTTTAATAATGTGCCAAACAGATTTAGATTTATTAGTTGTTTCACATATTCGCTTGTTTATTGATAACCTTTTTGCTTGCTTAATGGTTTTGTTATATATTTTCTTATAATTTTGCAGGAACACCCTGAAATCATGAGTTGTGACATTCTCTTTAACATACTTATTTAAGAATCTAAACTTGAATATACATCCATTCCTTATATCCCTTAAGTATATTACTTCTGATCTAAACCATGCCAACCCTTCTCTTCCTACTTTATCGCAGATGTCAATATATTTTTCTCTACCCCAATCATTTTTCCCTTGCATATACATGTAACCAAAAACAAAACAAAAAAAAGTCAGCTACAGCTAGAGTTATGCCAATTTTGTGTCACTGGAATGGCAAGAAGATACTCTGGTGTGCATACGTGCATGCATGTGTATTTCTCTATATTTTACATTCTTACAATTTCTTTATAAGCTGCTATTTTATCTCTTAATCCATCATTCATTTTAACTCCATGGTTATTGATGTATGATACAGCTGACCTTAAATCACATCCCTTTTCATTTATTTTTCTATGGATCACATTCCTTTTCATTTATTTTTCTATGGCAGTTTTCCCTTTCTTTTTCCATACATTTTCCTAATAAATTTATATCTCTTTCATTCTTTAATTTCATTATCTTTATTTTTCTAACTGCTCTATTTTTATTCTTCCAGTTTTAGGTATATATTGTACCCTTCACAATCTTGTTTCTTCACATTCTAATATGTAATCCAATTCCTTATATTATTTCCCACAGAAATAACATTTATCTAGATTCCTTCATTTCCTGTCTCCCCATATTTTATGTACATTCAATATAGTTAGTTAGTAGTAGTAGTAGTAGTAGTAGTTTTATTCATCCGTTAAGTCAATACAATGACATTGGATACGTCAATACAAATATTTAGAACAATACAAATAATATAAGTATAAAAATTAAAAAAATAAGTTGCATCAAGTGTAATTAATAAGATCTAAGCATGAACTCATAAATATATATAGTTGCATGGCTCTACAACTACACAGCATTTAAAATGCATTTAATGCATTTAAAATGCCCAACCTTCTTCCCGTAGCCTATTACATACATCTACATATTTCTCTCTAACCGAGTCTATGTTCATTTAGTTATGAAGAATTGGTTCTAATTAGTAATCTTTCTGCTTGTAAATTTTTTTGGGCCACTGTACCTACAATGAAGTATATCTTGAAAATATTTCTGTAAAGAGCTATCTTGATTAACATGAAGCAAATAGAAAAATAAGCTTTAGTAAAAATATTTTGTTAAAGGTATGTAAATGTAGATAGATGAGGATAGAGAAAATCACGCAAATGTAACATTCAACATATTTTTAGAGATAAAATGTAGTTTACTGATTTAAGAAATATCAGAAATATTAAAAGCAGCTTAGCATTTTGGACTGATTTCTTTTACCAGTGACAAGTATTGATAAAATTGAGCAATCTCTCAAGAGAAAACTCCGGATAAAACAGAGTACCACATTTTGCAAGAGCAAAATCTTCGTTCCTATCAATAAAAACTTCACATCTGCAAAGCAGGTTTCATCAAAATACCAAGAGGTAGGTAGGTGGGTGGGTGAGAGGGTAGTTAGGTAAGTAATTTAATAATCCAGTTAATTATTTAGTACATAGAAGTACAATCAATGTTGGACATGTCAAATGATACAACATAATAATAATAATAATAATAATAATAATAATAATAATAATAATAATAATAATAATAATAATAATAATAATAATAATAATAATAATAATAATAATAATAATTGTAAAGGCAGATTATTTACATCCTATGCTATAAAAATTTCACTTGTTGGAAATGAGGCAAAAAAGTAATTTAATAATTGATGATGATGATGATGATGATGATGATGATGATGATACTATGGTTATAAATGAAATAATGAAAATGTATAAAAATTATTTGTGGTTGGTTTATTGACACTCGTCACTTACTTTTTCCTATATTTATGAGAGACTAGTTTCAAAGGCCCTGGCCTCCATTTTCAATCTCTTTCCAACTGGCATCTGTTGTTGTCTGCTCTCTCTGGTGGTGGAACTATGAACTTTTTTGTCAAATTATCTACTGGCAGGATTTCAAAGTTCATTACGCGATCCTTATTTTTCCAGATGAATATGTTCTACCATGTTGTCAATCTATTTTGGTTTATCACTCCTTTTAATAATTTTGGATTTGGATCAATGTCATGGTTTTCATTCCAAAAATGAAATGCTACTGCTGACTTGTCTTCTTGTTTCAATCTGATGTTTCTAAAGTGTTCTTTGACTCTGGTTTTTAAATTTCTCTTTGTTTGACCTATGTAGCATTTTTCACAATTCTTACAATTTATTTGGTATATTCCAGATTTGTTACCTGAAGGAATTTCATCTTTTGTTTTTGAATTTAGTAATTTTAAAATTGAGTATCTATTAGTAGGTGCCAAGATGATATTTTGTTCCTTGAATATCTTTTTAAATTTATTAAATGTTTTTGGATGATATGTGAATGAAATGAAAATGTATATGGTAAAATTTGGTGTTGACATAACTAAGTCACAACAAACTAAGAAAATTATTGATTTATAGATGAGTCATATTTATTACACATCGGCTTCACTTACGTACCTATTTTGAGGACATGTTTCGCAAATCATCGTTTGCATCATCAGCTCTTATACGGCTAAAGCTTGATCCAGTGGTGTGGGTAATTCTTGAGTTGTTGCTGCCATCTGTTGATTTAGTGACGAACTTAAATGTGGGATTCTCTTCTGGCGGGATTTCAAAGTTCATTAGTTGGTTTTTATGTTTTTCTATGTACATTCTCTCCCATATGACGAGTACACTATGATTTTGTACGTATTTTAGTAATTCGGTCCTATCTTCAATTTCATGATTTTCAGACCAGAGATGAGCTGCTATTGCGGACTTATCAAAATTTTTGTATCTTAAGTGCCTGAAGTGTTCTTTCTTTCTAGTGCCTATGTTTCTTTTTGTCCTCCCTATGTAAATTTTTTCACAGTCTTTACACTTAATCTTGTAAATGCCTGACTTTTCTTCTGGTTTTATCTTATCAGTATTATTACTGTTAAGTAGGTTTTTAATTAAATTTATTGGGAGTCGATTAATGACACTAAACAACACTTACTTTAAAAGTAAGTTTTACACTTTAAAAGTAAGTGTTGTTTAGTGTCATTAATCGACTCCTAATAAATTTAATTTATACAACAACACTGTTTTCAACACTTCCATGAAAGGATTTAGATTTTTAATGTTGTAATTGTTTTTTGGTGCCAATGTTATATTGTATTTCTTGAATATTTTTTGGAACTTTTTTGTGGCCCAGGGGTGATAAGTAAATTTAGCAAATCTAATTTCTTGTTTTATTGGTGTGAGAGCTGTGATCTGTTTTAATCTCTTTTGAAGTTTGAATGATTTTAGCTTTTTATCTACAAGGTTTTTTCCATATCCACTTTTAATTGCAGTTTTTCAGATGTATAAAAACATACGTCTCGATAAACTAAGAAAAGTTATTTATATTTGATATGAAGATATTTTGTCATTTTTAATGGTATTCTTGAGGGCTATTTCAATAATATATACCAATGTTTGTTTTAGAAGTTTAACAAAGTTTTTCAAATCGCAACATATAGAATATTTGTGAAATGAAAATACTTCAATTTTAATGATGCATTCACATTTTCACCATGAAAGTAAATCCAGAAGTTAAATTATTAAAACAATTAAATGGTCCGATAGATTTAATGGTTTGGGAAAAGATATTTATTTTACAAAACAAACATGTAATGAATTTTGAAATACTGACAGCTGACTATTTTTAAATTTGTTTAGTTTTCAGATTATGGTAGTAATAACAAGAACATATCGACTTCTAGTGTTTAGTATCTATGGCGACAGCTCTGTTTTTCCAGCTGAAGATGTGTATAAATATACATGAAATCGCGATCCTGGATAATTTACAAGAATTATCATCATTTCTTGTAAGTTAGGTGAAGTTTTAAGTTACAAATTATTATATTTGTATAGAGATATCCCCTACTGAGAGCCTCTTATGTGTATATGACTCAGCTTCATGTGATGCCAGTTAGATGTTTGCAGAATACCCCGACAGGGACTACCCACTTCACTATCAGCACCTGAAGAAAGAGTTTTGTTCTGCTGATAACTTAGAAGTTTGCGTGTGTGCATGCGTGTGTGATAAATTGATGGAGAAAAGTTTCAGCGAAGCCAACACTCAACAATGAATCAACAACTTGCATCTAAAAAGAAACAAAGTTCCTTGAAGCAAACGTTATAGACACAACAAAAACCCTCTTCTTCTAATTTGAAAAACAAATTTTCCAGTGATTTATGCCAAGCGCTAATTGCAGCAAATATCTCATGGAATTTACTTAGCAATCCCACATTCCGGAATTTCTTAGACAAATATTATAATCATATCATTCCAAATGAATCATTCCTCAGGAAAAACTATCCTTGAAAACTGTTACCAAACAGCAATTACAGAAATCCAAGATTATTTGAAACATTATCTTATATGGGGTATGGTAGATGAAACTACTGACTCTTGCAGGCATCATGTGGCAAATTTTCTAGTAGGTAAACTCAGTGAAGACAAGCCAAGAAAGCAATTTTTTATCGCTTCTAGGGAGTTACAGAAAACTAATAATTCCACCATTGCTCGCTTTGTCAATGATGCTTTAAGAACATTGTGGCCAGAAGCATGTAGCAAACATAAATTTTGTGTTTTGCTTTCTGATGCTGCAGCCCACATGCTGCAAGCTGCTTCAGCTCTGAAAATATTTTATCCACATTTAATCTATGTTACATATATTTTGTATGGGCTTCAAAGTGCCATATGAGAGCAGTTTCCTGAAGTAAATACATTAATTTCTACTACAAAGAAAGTGTTTGTGAAAGGCCCTTGCCGAGTAGATGCTTATATAGAAAAACTCTCGAAACAACCTCTAGCCCTGGAACCAATTCTTACTCACTGGGGTACATGGATAAATGCTGTCCTCTTTTAAGCTGACAATTTCAATGCAGTTAATGAAGTTGTCTGCAGTCTAAATCCAAATAATGCTTTCGCAATTCAACGTTCACAGGGACACTTTCAGAAATAAAACATTGCAGAGGAACTTGGTTATTATAAAGGTGCTTTTCAAAAGTATACAAGCAATACAAAAGCTAGAAACCACGGCTCGTTCCCTCATGCATCTACCTAATCAATCTTTGAGCAAGTAAAGAGTGAACTTCAATATGCCCCTTCAAATATGAGAAAATATTGAGTGCAAAATTGTGAAGTGTATTATAAAGAAATCCTGATTGTAATATTTTATGCTCTGTTAACAAATATCTCCAGGGTGACAGTGGAACTTACAGGAGAAATTCCTCCAGAACATGTAAGTATTTATAAATTTTGTCCAAAAATGTCTTTAGATGTAGAAAGGTCTTCTGCATACACAGTCATATTATCTGATAAACATCAAATTTACTGAACATTTGGAAAAAAAATGATAGTAAACTGCAAATCATATTATAGCCTCCAGGATGACGTAATATAAGGAAGAAGATTGAACATGAGTAGATGTATCAAATTATTATCTGCCTGCCTCGGTAGCATAGGGTGGTGGTGGTGGTGGTAGTAGTAGGAGTAGTAGTAGTAGTAGTAGTAGTAGTAGTAGGAGTAGTAGTAGTAGTAGTAGTAGTAGTAGTAGTAGTAGTAGTAGTAGGAGTAGTAGTAGTAGTAGGAGTAGTAGGAGTAGTAGTAGGAGTAGTAGGAGTAGTAGGAGTAGTAGTAGTAGTAGTACTAGGAGCAGTAGTAGGAGTAGTAGGAGTAGTAGTAGCAGTAGTAGTAGTAGGAGTAGTAGTAGCAGTAGGAGTAGTAGCAGTAGTAGTAGCAGTAGCAGTAGTAGGAGTAGCAGTAGTAGGAGTAGCAGCAGTAGGAGTAGCAGCAGTAGGAGTAGCAGCAGTAGGAGTAGCAGCAGTAGGAGTAGCAGCAGTAGGAGCAGCAGCAGTAGCAGTAGTTATATATATATAGTAAGGGAAAAATCCTCTTGGACACCACTATGCGTGGTGAGTTGGATTTCTACCAACTAAAAAACCCTTACTCTCACAGCACACCATACTGGAACTGCAATGCTTGCATCTCTTCAGTATGGCAGCTATAATTCAGGTCACCGTCTTAGTTGGACAATATGCTGGAGATCAATCTGCGAAGGGGAAGTAGAAGTACTTAGGGCAGCATCCTTTCAGCTCGCTCCTTAGTTGACATGATAGCCCTGGCCAGTTGTTGCACTGTCCCAAGATTGTTTGCTCTGCAGCATCGTGATCCCTAGGTTCTCAGGTGAGAGCATTGCATTTAGTTTACTATACGCCTCTCGGCGCAGGCCATCCCATCGTGGGCAAATAAAGAAGGTGTGTTCCGCAGAATCCTCAGAGGTACAATAGTTGCAGGTGGTAGAATCACTTTTTCCCATGCGAAAGGCGTAATTCTTAAATCGCCCATGGCCTGTCAGAATCTGCGTGAGGAAATAATCCAGGTTTCTATGTTTGCAGCGCAACCATGGGCGCACATCGGGTATCAGCCGTTTAGTCCATTGGCCTACGATGGTGGTTGCTGTCCATCGCGCTTGCCATTGCGCAATCATATGGTCTCTGATCAGGTGTTTAACGTCAAGAGATTAGCAGGTATTAGGCGCAGAAGCACTTTTCTTTGCACACGTTCCATCATTGTGGCGTATTTCTTCCTGTTTAGGGCAGTGTACCAGATTGATGCAGCATAGAGCAGAATAGAATATACTACACCACACAACATTTGGCGCTTCATGGACCACGGACCACCAATATTGGGCATGAGTCGGGCAAGTTTGGAGGCCTTTTCTTCCGCTTTCTTGGTACAGTTTTAATGTGCTCGCCAAAGGTGAGGTGTTCATCCAGCATGACTCCCAGGTATCTGATAGCCTTTTGTGGTACTATCAGTGTGTGCCTTAGCATAAAGGAAATGTGTGCACGCTGCCTAGGACCCTTCAAAATGACTGCCTCAGTTTTCTCTGGTGCTAATTCGAGCCAGTGGTAGGTCATCCACCTATCAATACGTCGCAATGATTCATTAGTGTGATATATTAGATCTTGGTCGTCCTCCGCACCAACAAGTAGTGCCAAGTCGTCCGCAAACGCAACTTGGTGTACACCTTCAGGAAGCTGCAACCGGAGAACTCCATCATACAGGATGTTCCACAAAGTAGGCCCAAGAATGGAACCCTGAGGCACACTGGCAGTGATAGGAAGCTTATGCTTATCAATGAGTATCGTCCTTGCATGAAAATAAGATGTCAATATATTTAACAGGTATGGCGAGATGTTTCTTTGTCTAAGACACTGGAGGATAAGGCTCCACGAGGCGGTATTAAACGCGTTGCGTACATCTAAGGTCAGTAAGGCAGCCCATTTCCCACGCAAGTCGTCTCGAATCCGAAGCACAGCCGCAATAGCCTGTATAGTAGAGCGGCCTTTCCTGAACCCGTATTGCTTATCGGAGAAGCCGCCCTTTCCAATCGGAGTTTGAGCAGTCCTTCAAACAACTTACTGAGTGTGTTCAACAGACAAAGTGGCCTATATGCAGATGACTCTAATGGTGATTTCCCACCCTTCAGGAGGAAGATGACCTTAGCACACTTCCAGATATCCGGGAAATCCTGTTGCACTAAGAGCGTGTTCAGCACCTCCAAAATCCAACCGGGCATTAATTTAACTACAGCTTTGACTATTGCTGGGGTTATACCATCAATGCCAGGTGCCTTGCCTGTCTGCATTTTATTGACCACCGTGGCGAGTTCGTCCATAGTGAAGAGTTCTACAGCCATACTCCGGCCTCCTACGTCCAAGGTATCCTCTCGGAAAGGGAATAAGGCAGTTGCTATCTCTTTTTTACGGGCGGTGCTCAGATTCACAGGCAGGTGATTTATCAATCTCCCACTAACAATCTTGTAGCCAGCACCCCAAATGTCATTGTTCAACTCATCACAGAGATTTCTCCAGCTATTACATTTAGATTGGAATATGAGGCGAGTAAGCTGCCGTCTGCACCGCTTATAGGCCTCCCTCGCTGTCTCCAGCTCTTCAGAACCCGGATGTCGTCAACGGAGGCGAGTCAGGATTCTCCGCTTCTGAATACAAGTAGCTCGTTGCACTTCAATCTCACTATTCCACCAATATGGTACTCGATGGTTGCGTGCTTTAGACCGCTTTATCTGGCTTAGCTCACAGGCATTCTTTAAGACTCGAGTCAAGGATGTGGCACTGTCACCTGCAGCACGGCCAGCAATGGCCGGGGACTGCCATTCAATGAGGGTTCGGAAGACATCCCAGTCATAGTCAACTTTCCGCTTCTCCACATGGATCTGTTTGCGATAGGGAGTCCCCTTAAGTTCAAAATAGATAAACCGGTGATCACTAAGTGATTCATCTTCCAGAACCTGCCAGTCCACAATTCGAGCTGCTATGGTCTGCGTCGAACAGGTGACATCAATGAAGGACTCAGAAGTATCTCTGACAAAAGTGGGAACTGTGCCTGTATTATGGGCTACAAGATCCAGGGTGGCCATCCAATCTGTCCAGTAGGCGCCTCGACGATCTTTAATTGGTGATCCCCATTGTGGCGATTTGCTATTAATGTCACCCAGAAGAATGCATTCCCCTCTGGTGCTTCTGCAGTCCCTCATGAGATGATCGACAGCGCTCCTAAAATCATCCAAGGAAATATTCGGAGAAATATAACAGAAAAGATGGCAGTGCCAGAAATACACACAGAGGTAACCTGCCTCCGCTCAAAACTTCAGCATCTCCAGTTGTTTATTCAGAAAATACACGGCGACATCACACTGTGTATCTGTGAGCCAACCACCAGCAGACACCCGCTTTTTGTTTGGTTCGCAAGCAACTATCACATCCACTTCTCGGCTTACTGCCGTAGCTTGCGCCATATGACAGGCATTTGACCGCCTTAAATTAACCTGAAGTAGACGAATGCGGTGTGGATTCATCACGTGGATCACAACTTTCTGGCACGAGCAGCTAACACCAACTTGCGAAACATAGGGCATTTAATTTGGTCAAATTTATGGCCCTCTTTCTTGCATTTAAGGCAGAACGGAGAGTTCGTACAGTCCTTCACATGATGGCCTTTCTCGCTACAGTTCAAGCAATCGTCTTGCCGGTTAACTGCTGCCTTGCATTGGTACGATCGGTGACCTAACTCAAAGCACCTATAGCATCTGGGTATCATAACCCGTTCCCTCACGTGACAGTCTGTCCAACCTATCTGTATTCTTCGTTTCTGTAGCAGCTGTCGAGAGTACTCCATAGGTACAGCAATAGAAGCATTGAGATTCCCAAAGCGGCCAGGCCGCAGAGAACTAACGAGTATTTCAGAGGCCTGGATGCCTAGTTCCGTAGCAATGGCAGCTTGCAAAGTTGCCTCGTTGACTGCCGGGTCGATTCCATAGAGCAGAATAGAGGCATCTTTCCATCTCAGACTCACGTCCAGCTCTTTAAGGTTACGCTCTATTTCCTGTTTTAAGGCGGTAGCTTTACCTTCTCCTTTCACTGTAAGCACGAGGTCTTCCTTATCAGTTTTCTTAATAGTCTTTATTTTCACCCCAAGTTTGTCGATATCAACACCTTGTTTAACAGTCTTTAAAATATCGGCAAAGGATTTACCTTGGCATTTGATGTTCAACGTTCCCTGAGGTACTGCCATTTTAGGTGGAAGTAACTTCGGCTGATCTGGAGCAGCAACACGTGGCGTCTTCTGCTCATAAAGAGGGAACATATAGCCAATTTTCAATGCACTGTTGCAGAACAACCACTCCAGGAGTTTCCTGGTATACACTCTGTCCAGGCCATTAATAGTTGCAAACGTAATATCTGTTCTGTCATGGTCCTCGACGAGCTGTTTCCATTGCCGCAGGATGACAGAAAGCTGCTCCATGTCATTGACACCATTGGGATCTACACAACAGGGTATTAGGTAGATGTACCGAGAACGCTCCTTTTGACCGCCTCTACTGGTAGATATATTGGTACTTGTCCTAATATACTCCACCTTACCCACTTCCAGCTTGCCCGTTAAGAGGTCTGCTACCTCGGGCTGAACGTCACCAAACTGCTTCAGCAGCCCTTGTTGCCCACTATCATCAGTATTGACCACAATGGCTACGTCTCCTTCGTGTAAAGTACTGGGGTTACCATATAGGATGTTAGTAGCCTCATAAACGCTTTCCGGCCATGCCATATCCAGCAAAGGTGCAAATACCTCGAAGCTGCTAGAAGTCGAAAGAGCCTCTTTCAACTCCATTTCTCCTTTCAGATCGACCTGTAACCCTACATCCTTCCGGGATCCAACGTGGGAGAGATCTGCCTCGCGGACCTGTACAGCAATATTCTGTGTCTCAATCTTTTAAGGGTAGAGAACGCGTTCATTGTGGCGGCTCAGCATGGTGTCGGTCAATTTCTCCATGTCTCTGACCCCTCGTTTGATGTCCACCTTCGTATTAGGGGTATTCTTTATCATTGACATCAGCTCCCTACTACATTTGCTCATTTCCTCGAGCAACCGACGAATGGTACGGAGATCCGCGTTCTCTCCAAAAAGTGGGTCATCTGTTCCACTCAGAGGTACACCAACTGCAGAAGCACGTTCCACCTGCTCAACGACATCAAGAGCATCTTTACTTTTCTTGGCCTTCTCAGGTGGATCTTCGCATTTCCTCTTGTGGTCCCTACTGACATCCTCAGCACCTGCTCCAGAGGCCCGGAGTGACGCGGGAGCGCAAGTCTCCATCAATACAGATGGAGCAATAGCAGAAACAAGGCCTTGTTGAGGGTTCAATTGCGATGGCACATGGCTCCTTCCCTCCAGCAATTCTACCTCACCATCTGTACCAGTAGCATTGTCCAGCATTTCGGCCTGGCGTTCCACCGAAAATGCCGAGCAGTCGCTGGCTGACGATCGGGTTGGGCCTGCTCGCTCACCCAAAACCGCGACCGGAACTGGAGTACCGACCTCCTGCTCTGTAACCGATTCCATGGAAAAACAACACCTATCCATTGTGTCGTGGGTATGGTAACCCGCCATAACCGGGAGGCTGATTGCAGTGATAAACACTGGGCGATGGGGACGCCACTTCCCTACGCCAAGCAGCAGCAGCAGTGGGGCTTAGGGGCGCACAGCAGCTGAGGTCATTAGCGCCCGAGCTCAGACTAGGAAAAGCCCACCTGAAATGTAAACGCTAAAAACAATAAAATCCACTAAGAGGTCCAAAAACACAAAAAACATAAAAGATGCTCAAACTGTTAAAATAGCTAAAATAGGAGTGCCGAGATGAACCTAAAATGAGGCACGGCGAGGGATGTTGAAATCATATGGAACGAAGCATTCCGCTGCGCTGTAAAAAGTCGAAGAGGCCCTCCACAGCAGCAATCTCATCCCTCAACATTGCACTGAGGTTGGGTGCCAAACACAAGGAGGAGCGCAACGTTGAGTAAAATCGGCACTCCACTAAAAAGTGCTGCACCGTCAAAGGCTCACCGCATGTGAGAACAATGAGGTGCTGAGTCCTGGCGTAACAAGTGTTGATGGCTAAAACGGCAGTGCCCGGTGTGAAGTCTAGCTAAAATAACCTCTTCCCTGCGAGAAGAACGTGAAGATGTGGCCCAGGGAATCGGAAGAGGTTTAACCACCCGGAGTTTGTTCCCAACGAGCGCGGACCAGTCATCATGCCAGCGAGTGTTGATGGCTCGGCGAAGGGAAGCATTAAGATCCTCGAAAGGAACAGAATTGCTAAAAACAGTGGAGGATAAAATAGCAGACTTCGCGGCGGCATCAGCAGCCTCATTGCCCGGAATGCACACGTGTCCAGGAACCCAAACGAACGGCACGTGGAACCCTGAATTAGCGAGCAAATGCAGCCGATCCTGTATTCGCTGTACTAGGAGATGGCTGGGGTACAGCGAATGAATGCTCTGTAGAGCACTCAGAGAATCGCTACATATGGCAAAGGGTTAGAGTGATGCTGGCTGATAAAAAGTAGGGCTTGATAGATACTAAAAAGTTTGGCGGTAAAAATCGAGCACTGTCCGGAAAGACGAAACGTAAAACTCTCCGCAGCAGCTACGAAGGCACAGCCAACACCACAGTCGGTTTTAGAGCCGTCCGTAAAAATAAAACTGTAGTTCTTAAAATGCTGCTTAAGTTCTAAAAATGCGGATTGGATGCCAGTGGTCGGAAACGCAGACCTGGGCATGGATGTCAACCCAAGGTGGAATAGGGTGTCATACCGTGACCAAGGAGGAAAAATAGATTCCCTCCGAGGTAATACTGGCGGTAGTGTGACGTCCAGGGCCCGAAGCAGGCGAAAGCGAACACCAGACGGAAGTAATGCAAGGGGGCTGACAGCGTACTGGCGATCAAGAGACGAGTCAACGAAAAGGTTGTACGTTGGGTGCGTGGATACGGCATGCGTAGGTGCATAAAAGAATATCTCGCCTATAGCACAGGGGAGGTTCAGCTGCTTCAGCGTACAGACTATATAGATGGTAGTGTGTCTGCCTTGCGTTCAAGAGGTCCCAAGTTCGAAACTCGGTCAGGGTGAGTTACTTGGATAAGGTTTTTCCAGTGTCTGCACTTATTCTGAAAGACAATGTCAGATGACTACGATCTATGGACCCTGGGCTCATTTGAGCATCATTTTACCCATTTCATTGATTGTTCAATTTGACCTAACGTTGGACATAAATCAAAATAAAAAAATTAAATATATAAATAAATTACCTATATAATAATAAATGTAATGCATATTAGCATATGTTGGTGCATATTAACACATTTCAGAGCATATTTTAAATAGTTTACAGCATAAATGCATATTTTAGATGCTTTTAGTGCATATACATCCGATGTCTAACTATAACATTATACAGAGAGTATATTATCTTCTTTGAAGTCTGGCTGATAACGGAGTGATGTTCAGTGTTGTTCAGTGTTATCAACATGCATGCATGCATGCAACATGCTCACACACATATGCATATGCACAAACGCATGTGCATGTGCGTGCGCGCCCCCCCACACACACATCCACACACCCACCCACCCACCCACCCACCCACCCACCCACCCACACACACACACACACTCACACACACAATTTATTCATAATCAAATTTATTACCAAAACATTCATCTATACTATAATATGCTCTGCTTAACAAGAGCTTAGTCAGTTTAAATTTAAGCATAGCAACTGACTAGCTTATTAAATAGTTTTGGATGATGATGATATATATAAGGGTGCTCAACTACGGAAGTCATCAGCGCCCTTTAAAAAACTAGTCATGGCAAAAGCCAGATATAAAACTTTTTAAAAACTATACAAATGTAACAAAACCTATTAAAAATACACATACCTAAAAAACATCAATCAAAACCTACTAAAAATTTCGTTCACTAAATCCTAAACTCCAAACTGGACAAGAATCTAAAAACCTTCTCCACGGGTTTCCACACATGGCCTACACGTGGGTGGGTCTGTTGACCGTCTCCCTCAACCACGAAGAGGAGCCCACACGAGGGAGACTGTTGGCTCGGGACCCTGGGTGCGCCAAACCCGTACCTACCGAAGTAGGCCCCTGGGGGGAAATAGTTTTGGACCAAATTACTGGGCTTACATTCAAAAAGTATTTGCCTGTGACCTTTAATTATATAGTTACTGCTTCCCCTTGTTTCATAATTGTAAATACTTGAATTAGTGGAAGTTATATTCTGTTGTGCAAAAAAAGTATTGTTCACAAAATAAATAAGTATCCAAATTACACAAGGTGAGTACATGGAAGCAAATTTATTTTTATAATAATCTGAATTCAGGAAAGCAGGACGTGTAATAACAGTTCCGGAAAGCAGTTGAATCGTTGCTTTCAATCATTTCAGATGAACATTCTGCATGTAGACGGCCCAAATTTTGGAGAAAAAGTTATGTCAATGCTTCTTGAAGAAGATTGATTTTAGCTCTAACAAAGAAATTGATAATGCAGTCTGATCATGTAATACTGATTGATAGAGATGGTGAAGGTATGGCAGGATCAAATATTGGTATCTGTATAAGCTGCGATGAAAATTCTCCTCTAACTAAAATGGTTGTTTCATTGTCAACCGCTCACAATCAGCCCACATCAGTAGCTCTAGTAATAAACCAGATATAACAGAAGATTATAAAGTTACCAAATATAGAGCAGACATCCTCGATCAGATCTGTAGCACCTACTCCTGTAGCCAGAAAATGCAGCAATGGCCACTGTGTGTGTTTTATGGCATGATGAATATTGGCTGTTTAAATGCTTGGGTTATCTAGTCACAATAATCAGCACCAAGAGTCACACAAATTGGCAGGACTTTCTAATATGCTTGTCTGAGGAACTCATCATGCCATGTATGGCAAAGAGACTTGGAACTGGATTTACGTCGTATCGTATAGATGGAAGACGAATTATGGCCCTCATTGAGGTGACCATTTGGAACAGGGTTGGAATTGATGGTTCTTGAAGTCCCAGCTTACCTCGGCGTGACTTCAGTCGGTTGAGCAAGATATCTTCTTTTACAGGAGTGGTACGGCGGAAGGAAATTTTACGTGAAATGAGTAATCATTTTCCTCTGTATTAAATAATGTAGAAACTTTTATTTCCTTACTTCAATTAACACCAGTTCGAACAAAATGTATGATACAACATTTATAACACTATTCTTACACAAGATTCACTTGGTGTGACGCGTTTATATCTGGATGCGTGCAAGAATCAAAAGTTTTATACGTTTGTTCACTACCGTGTATAATAATTAAATTGTGTGTCTTCTAGCGATGATATTTAATGTAAAGATTATCTAGTTATACTCGATGATTGTTACGAGAATAAACTTATACTCTTCCGCACACAACGGCGTTTAAGAAGAGAATTTTACATCCGTTCACGGCGACTGTTAGGAGAAGAATCACCAGTTCATCTTTTTCTATCCATTAGCCCTTCGCTAATAGTTCGACCCCCCTAGAGGAATATTGAATATCCTCCATGGCAACGTAAAATCTTTTATATCTGATTGGTCCACGTTTTACGATATACGCGTCACACCAATCACAAATAAGTTTGTTATTCAACACTTTTGTGACGTCATTTCCACTTACATAGCTTCTCTGTGCATGACTCACTCTACTTAACCTCACATAATACAATATTTGAAACTCTTTTGGGGACAACATAAAATAACTGTTTCAGATGCCCCTCTTTAGAATATATGGAAAATTAACTTAAATCTTCCAAGAATATTGTTCCATATATTCTAAAGAATGCCCCAATAATTAGACATTATTACAACAATGAACAATTAATACAATTTAAAATAACAATATAAAATCAGAAATTATTCGAACACAATAATAAAAAACAAAACATTTTTCAGTAATTCATAAACATTTTTTTTTTTTTTTTTAAATCATTTGTTCTTGTGAGTGTCAAGGCTTTTGAATGGTTTTAAAAGTGTTTTGTGATATTTTCCTATCATTTTATTATCATCGTCTCTTAATTCGTACGTATGATCCCCAAATTTTCTTACTATTTTATATGGACCTTTATATAACAAATTCATTCTCCAATAGGATTTGATTTTAGAACTGGAGATATTAAATGTCTTTACGAGAACTTTATCATTTATTTCAGGATTCCATTTCGCTCCTTTTCTTTGTATCTTTGATAATCTTTTCTCTGCTTTTTCTTTTATTCTTCGAAATGCTCCAGCACACTTTTCTTCTTCATTCAATTCCATTTCATCTACTTTTAAGGTTGTTGGTGCTTTTATTACTAGAGGTTCAGGTTGTAGTCCAGTCATTAATTCGATTGGTGAAAATTTGGTAGTAGAGTTTGGGGTATTGTTAATGATTTTCTCAATAATATGGCAGTATTTGTACCAGCCTCGGTGGTTAGAATGACACAGAATTCTGAAATACAAGCCTAAATCACGCATCACTCTGATGAAACCAAATCTAATTTTGAAAAATATTTTCCACGTCATAATTTTGATAATACCTCATCAACTCCAAGAGGTCTGAAGTGATCGGGTTGTGTTAGTGAGTTTATCTTTCTTGCGTCAATCGTCATACGCAGTGTTCCGTTCGATTTATGTACCCAACACAAAGGATGTAGGTAAGGCGAATTAGAAATCTCTATAATTCCATTTTCTAGCATATCGTTTATTACTTCAGATGCTTGTTGTCTAATAGCGATAGGCACAGATCTACTTTTATGAGTATAAGGAGCAATGTCGTTCACCTTAAATGTATGTATGTACTTATTACACAATCCAGGTTTCGTACTAAAAACGTTCCTGTTCTTTAGTATACATAACCTCAATTGTTCTCTTTGCGCGTGATTTAAATTGTATGTTTTCCCTAACTTTTCTTTCAAAGTTCTTTGGTATATCATTTCTTCCTCTTCTTGTTTTCGCTCGGTGTCGGTATTTAATGTGTTTATTTGGCAACAATGATCTCCAAGGTCAAACGTCTCATTTTCTTTATTATTTAAAAGTAAATTCTCTTTACCACTATCATCTTCTTCATTATTAATTATATCTTCTTCGTATAATATTATATTTTCTACAAAAAACCTATCATTATTTATACTATCCTTCTCATCCTCTTTTAATATAATTTCTTCTAACAAATTTATTTTTATTACTTCATTATCTCCTTTGACCTTCATTTCATGTTTTTCGAAATCTATCACACTTTGCCAACCATACAATACATCATTGCCAATAATAATATCACGAGCTAAGTTTGGTATTACCAATACGATAAAATTGAAATTCCAATCATCTATTCGCGCAGGAATTAACGCTTGATATTTAACTTTATCTTTCTTTTTCCCAATAGCTGTGCTACAGTATACATTACACACGTTTAAATATTCAATCCTAAACTTGGATAGTAATTCCTTGAATAAGTTCTCACTTATTACTGATGAACTAGCTCCTGTGTCTATCAATACTTTATATTCGCTATCGCCTATACGAAGGTTAATCTGAGGTGGATTTACTAATTCCCGATCTTTACTTCTGGAGAGAGTGAGCTTATCTTCTGGTAAATTTTGAATTTTGATTTTGCCCTGTGTCATTTCTACCGAACCACTTTCCAAGGCACAAAATGATTTGGTACTCAGTTTTCCGCATTAGTGCGGTCGGTAGTTACACTAGCAGTTGGGTTGGTACTACCGTTATTTATTTCTCCTTCTATTCCCTGAGTCGGTGTCCTTTCTAGGTTATTGTCTGCCCTTTCAAACCTAGGACCCCCAAAATCTCTTAATGAAGAGTCTTCGATGCTAGTTCCTCTTCCTCTACTTTGATAACCCGTTCTTAAGTTATTTCCCCTGTAAAACCTCAGTTGATTCACCTGATTACTCCTCACATTTCCCACAGGTTGGTCATTATTATAATTCCTCCTAGGAGTATTTGGAATTCTCCTTCCTATACCTGGCACTACTGATTCATATGTCTTTCTGGGGTTGTACTCTCTTCGTTCATAGTTGTCTCTTGAACGTGCCCCGCCCCAATTTTGGTTAAAACTATTTTGGTTTTGGTTAGTATGGTTGTGATTTTCCCTGAATGTTGGTCTTACTTCCTGTCTATTTACTTGCTTTTGTTCTATATGAGTCTTGTCAGGATCAACTTGACTATGAGTAGAATCAGAATTAAGGTTATGAGCCTCAAATTCTGATAATAACTCAATCATATCAGTAAAGTCGACGGGCTTAGCCACAATTAGGTGGTTTCTAATGTGTGGTGGATAATGTCGTATTAGCATATTCACGATCTCGGTCTCTGACATATCTGGATTCACAAGTTTACTTTTGTTAGCAAGTTTTAGGAAATATTCAGTCATGGACACACCCTTCTTGAACTCGAATTTACCAGTGGCCAGTTCGACTTTAATTCTTCTCTGTCTTTCTGGACCCCAGAACCTATTTATAAACACATTCCTAAACATACTATACGTTTCATGTGATGCTAGTGTTAACCTCAGCCATTCTAAAGCATTTTTCTTCAAACACCTTTTAACAATCATCATCCTAAATTCATTTGGAATCTTTTTAATTTTAAAATATTCTTCTAATTCCTTTAGAAATATTTTGGGATTGTCTCCCGATTCTTCTTCGAAAGTAGGTGGACTTATGTCATGCAACAAATAATTTGTACAATTTGTGTTACCTTGACTGTGTAACTGTGTATGTGTGTGCATGTTTTGTATTTGTCTATTACCATTTACTTCACAATCAGGTGACAAAGATTCTGTATCGTCACTCTCCAAATAATTCTCTAAGTTTTGTACAATATTACCTGAATTACCAGGTAAGTCAATACATGTAATATTCTTAGATTTTATTACCCTCTGGTTCTCAGAAATTTTGCTTGCCTGTAATGCAATCACAACTTGATTCAGCTTGCTAATGTTTTCTTTCTCTCTCTCAAAACTTTCCTGTGCCAAATCTATTCTTGTAATCATTTCACTATTCAACTTACTGACTTCATCATATTTAACTTTTAGTTCATCTTGTTGTGTTTGCACCTCAGTAGCCATTAGTTTAACATCATTTCTGATACTATTTACCTCTCTTACAAAATTATTCTGTATTTCAATATTTTCCTCATGGTATTTCCGTGAATTATCTAATAAGACTACATCTATTTCTTGTCTTATTCTATTCTCTAATTCCCCTATTTCTATTTTTTGTTTTTCTACAAATTCTACCTGTTGTTGCTTAAGGATTTCTGACTCCTTAGCCAATTCACTTCTTATATCTTTTACTACATTTTCCTGACTTATTTTCATTTCCTGAAACATCTCTTTTAACTTAGACATTTCTCCATCATGAGATTCTATTTTCTGTTTTAAAGATTTTATGCCTTCTCTACACTCTTCTCTTCCTTTCTCAATTTCATTTCTTAGGTTACCTAAACCTTGATCTATCCTAGCTTCTAACTTCTCTGAATTTTGATCTACCTTTTCTGAATTTTGATCTACCTTTTCTGAATTTTGATCTACCTTTTCTGAATTCTGTTTTATTTCCTGTCTTAAATTATCCATTTTAGCATCAAAATTACTCATCATTTTCTCTAACCTGTCTATTATCATTTCATTACCTTTACTCTGCATAATTTCTGTTCTACTTGTTCCTGCATCATCACTAATCATTCCTTCCACTACTTCCCTGACTTCTTGTATTTCTGCTCTCTTATCACTAACTAGTCTTTCCACTCCTTCCCCAACATTTTTATTCTTATTGTCTGTTAATTTTTACCTTCCATTTTAGGTAATATTTTTCCCTTTCTTAATAACATAAAAAAATGAAAATTATAATTTTGTCACTTTTTCTATTAATTATCTATTAAGATTTTTCCGTACTCACTTTTCTTCTTTCTTCTTTCTTGAATCAAAGTTACCTGTCCATTACACTATTTATTCTCCTGTGGTGTAATCCTCCTTCTGCCTATTCGAGCCATACAGTTGGGCGCCATTTTGGAACTGGATTTACGTCGTATCGTATAGATGGAAGACGAATTATGGCCCTCATTGAGGTGACCATTTGGAACAGGGTTGGAATTGATGGTTCTTGAAGTCCCAGCTTACCTCGGCGTGACTTCAGTCGGTTGAGCAAGATATCTTCTTTTACAGGAGTGGTACGGCGGAAGGAAATTTTACGTGAAATGAGTAATCATTTTCCTCTGTATTAAATAATGTAGAAACTTTTATTTCCTTACTTCAATTAACACCAGTTCGAACAAAATGTATGATACAACATTTATAACACTATTCTTACACAAGATTCACTTGGTGTGACGCGTTTATATCTGGATGCGTGCAAGAATCAAAAGTTTTATACGTTTGTTCACTACCGTGTATAATAATTAAATTGTGTGTCTTCTAGCGATGATATTTAATGTAAAGATTATCTAGTTATACTCGATGATTGTTACGAGAATAAACTTATACTCTTCCGCACACAACGGCGTTTAAGAAGAGAATTTTACATCCGTTCACGGCGACTGTTAGGAGAAGAATCACCAGTTCATCTTTTTCTATCCATTAGCCCTTCGCTAATAGTTCGACCCCCCTAGAGGAATATTGAATATCCTCCATGGCAACGTAAAATCTTTTATATCTGATTGGTCCACGTTTTACGATATACGCGTCACACCAATCACAAATAAGTTTGTTATTCAACACTTTTGTGACGTCATTTCCACTTACATAGCTTCTCTGTGCATGACTCACTCTACTTAACCTCACATAATACAATATTTGAAACTCTTTTGGGGACAACATAAAATAACTGTTTCAGACTGGAGACCCCCAGTTTACAAACACACCTCCGGGTAATGATAAAAGGATATTCTCCCAAAGTAGTCAGCCTCCCAAAGGTAAGAACCACAGGCTACTGGCAAGAGGACAATTTGTCATGTCCGTCCTTCTAAAATAAGAAGAATGACAATATACTGTAAAGAATGTCGCCATGCATACTACAAAGAACATAGGGCAAATCTCTGCACAAATTGTTGTAAGTGAGGTAAGATAAACTTATGAGACGAGAGACAGTTCTAAGTGAGTCAAGATAATATTTTATGAGGCAGCATAAATATTTGTGAGATAATAGTAATGCATTTTGTAATGAAAATAAACAGTAGAAAATTTTACAAGGCTTAGTGTTTATGTACTATAGGAATATGGTTACTGTTCTAGGGTTAAAATTGGGCCTGCATGTGTAATACCTAGCATTTATTTTGCAGTTACATTGGATGCAGAAGAGATACATTGTGAAGTAGAGAAAGGAATAACAATATATATCAGGACAAACTTAAACAGAATTTAAGAGAGATCATGTAAACAAGAAGCCTGTTAGTTAACCAATAGGATCTGTATTTAAAGTAAATGAACACTTATTAATTTTTAGATGAGTCGTATTTATTACACATCTGCTTCACTTACGTACCTATTTTGAGGACATGTTTCGCAAATCATCGTTTGCATCTTCGGCTCTTATGCGACTAAAGCTTGATCCAGTGGTGTGGGTAATTCTGGGGTTGCTGCTGCCATCTGTTGATTTAGTGATGAACTTAAATGTGGGATTCTCTTCTGGCGGGATTTCAAAGTTCATTAGTTGGTTTTTATGTTTTTCTATGTATATTCTCTCCCATATGACGAGTTCACTATGTTTTTGTACGTATTTTAGTAATTCTGTGCTATCTTCAATTTCATGATTTTCAGACCAGAAATGAGCTGCTATTGCGGACTTATCAAAATTTTTGTATCTTAAGTGCCTGAAGTGTTCTTTCTTTCTAGTGCCTATGTTTCTTTTTGTCCTCCCTATGTAAATTTTTTCACAGTCTTTACACTTAATCTTGTAAATGCCTGACTTTTCCTCTGGTTTTATCTTATCAGTATTATTACTGTGAAGTAGATTTTTAATGTTGTAATTGTTTTTTGGTGCCAATGTTATATTGTATTTCTTGAATATTTTTTGGAACTTTTTTGTGGCCCAGGGGTGGTAAGTAAATTTAGCAAATCTAATTTCTTGTTTTATTGGTGTGAGAGCTCTGATCTGTTTTAATCTCCTTTGAAGTTTGAATGATTTTAGATTTTTATCTACAAGGTATTTTCCATATCCATTTTTAATTGCAGTTTTTAAGATTTGATGGTATTCGTTTTGATATTCTTGCTGGCTGAGGGGTAGATTTACTAATCTGTGTGTGAGACTGTTGATGGTTGCATGTTTGTAATGTTTATAAGTACATGAAAGGACATACAGAAGCTGGCTTAGTAACTCTTAGCATCAAAAACATTGGGAAGAGTGTGGTTGAGGCAACAGGTGTTTCTGAAAGAAGTTTAAGCAGAATTATTAAGGAAACAAAAGATATCGATTGTGGTACTTCGACTTCATTCTCCACACCACACAAAAAGAGACCAAAGAGGTCTTTTCGTGCCAGTTTGGATACTTTTAATGAGGCACTAGTGTGCCGAACCATGAACGAATTCTATATAATTCACAAAGACCAACACTGAGAAAAAGGTGCATGCTAAATTAAAGGATTCGATAAACTTTGAAGGGAGCGTATCTACACTAAGAAAAATACTTCTAAAGCTGGGTTTCACATGGAAACGGACAAAGAAGAACAGAAAAATTTTAATGGAGCGCCATGACCTCAGAACTAAGCGCCTCCATTTTCTCAGAATGATGAAGCAATATAGAAGCGAGGGCCGTCACATAATATATATGGACGAGACGTATATCCATTCATCTCACACTACTCCTTATGCTTGGAGCGACGACAGTTTCCACGGCCTCTTAGCACCAGTATCCAAAGGTCAGCATCTTATCATCGTGCATGCTGGAGGCGAGCAAGGGTTTATCCCTAACACGTATATTCGGTTCAAGTCCCAGCAGAAAACCGGTGACTACCACGATGACATGAACTATACGAATTATGAGAAGTAGATAAAAGAAAGACTGATCCCTAATCTTCCCCAAGATTCCATATTGGTAATTGACAATGCACCTTACCACAATGGGATCCTTAATAAGGTGCCCACTGCAAGTTCCAGAAGAGATACAATGATTTCGTGGCTGAAACAAAACCTCTCCATGGAACATTTTACAAACATTGATTTCTCCTCCCTGTACAAACCCGACATTTACAATATGATCATCCCCCTCAAACCCAAAATCCCCAAGTACAAAATAGACAGTTTTCTTCAGGCACATAACCACACAGTTTTACGCCTTCCACCTTATCATCCCGAGTTAAATTCAAACGAACTGATTTGGGCTACTGTAAAGAACTGGATTGCAGAAAGAAATGTCACATTCAAAATGGATGAAGTCATTAAGTTAGCTGACGAGAAGTTTGCTGACATTTCTGCGGAAGATTGGCAGAAAAGATGTCAATACGTCATTCAGATTGAACATGAATTCATGCACAATGAAGGTTTGCTGGATGGAGGACAGGAAATCATCATTCATGTAGGAGATGACAGCGATGAAAGCAGTGAGTCATCCGAGTTTTCTAGTGAAGAGGAAGGGGGGAATTTTCCGGAAGAAAAAACTCCTCAGTCTGCGGCTGAACAATCTCCTATACCTTGTTTCACGTAAGCTTGCCCGGTAATCTCTTAACGGTCACGTGACCTCATCTCCTCTCATTGGCTGCTGTTTGGTAGAGATTGTTTTGCGGTAAAAATTAGTTCGTTATTTAACATGGTGATATATCTTTATATGTTGAAAGAGAATTGTCAAATATTTACTTTCATAACTGTTTCAATTAAATATATTACGCAACAGAGTTAATTTATCTGAAATGCATGTTAATTCTTAAACAAAGTAAAGAGGAGGTTCCTTTGCATCTAGGCCTGCCTTTCTGATTACACAAGAGCACGTGCTTTAGCGGTAGTGAATTACATATATTTGTTTATATTTGTTTATATGAGTTTTATCACTGACCTTGTTCTGAACTGGATTAGTCATGTATTGTCATTAGAAGGTGTACTGTGCGCGTTCGAGAGATACGTTATTTTATCCATCGTTTATTGCGCATGTACTTATTATATGTATAATGGCAGAGTCTACCGCCAGTTTTTCGCTGAAGCATCGTAAGGGTAAGCCATTACAAAGCGGTGAAAAAAGAATTGTGTTGCATGTGTTTAATGCACTCACAGAGAAGAATCCGTCTTTGTCAGTGAGGGAAGTCGAACAGTTGTGCTCCGAACTTACAGGTGTGAGTGTTAGGTCCATAGGAACATCGCGACGTGAAGTTGAGAAAACAGGAAAACTTACCACTCCAGGCAAACGCAGGAATAAAGAAAAGCGCGTGCTCGGAGAATGCGATGAGTTCGTTAAAACTGCTGTACGTCGTCATGTGCATAGTTTTTTCTTTAGAAACGAACTCCCTAACATAAATAAAATTTTGTCTGCTGTAAATGAGGATGCAGATTTACCAAATTTCAGCAGATCTAGTCTGTATAGATTGCTTATACAGCTGGGGTTTGTGAATGAAAAAAGGGGCAAGAAAAATGTACTGAGAGACAGAGGCGATATTGCTGTGTGGCAAAGACGTTATTTAAGGACAATCAGACAATACCGGGATACAAATCGCAAAATATACTACCTAGACGAGACTTGGGTGAATGAAGGGCTTACGACAAGTAAACTATGGCGTGACTCGACTATTAAGACTGAAAGACAAGCATTTTTGCAAGGTATGTCTTCTGGTTTAAAAAATCCCAGTGGAAAAGGCCGAAGACTGATTGTCACTCATATAGGAAGTGATAGTGGTTTTGTGGAAGATGGTCTACTGCTGTTTGAGTCAAAGAAAACCGGTGATTACCATGAAGATATGAATGGACATGTGTTTCAGCAGTGGTTTGCGAGTGTGTTAGCAAAACTGGAACCAAGCAGCATAATTGTGATGGACAATGCTCCTTACCACAGCGTTCGTGTCGAAAAGAAACCAAATACATCCTGGAAGAAACAAGACATTATTGAGTGGCTGCGTGCAAAAAATGAAGTTGTAAATGAATCCCTTATTAAGGCAGAACTACTGAAACTTGTAGTAAAGCATGCCAGCGATTGTGATAAATACGTAATCGATGAAATGGCAAGGTCAGCTGGTCATGAGGTACTCAGGCTTCCACCATATCACTGGATTTTAAATCCAATTGAGCTTATTTGGAGCCAAATTAAAGGATTCGTAGCGAGAAACAATAGAACATTTAAGTTGAATGATATCAGGCCATTGCTTACCACAGCATTTTCGGAGATCAGCGACGAAACATGGAAAAAGGCTATTCATCATGTGCTCAAAGAAGAAAACAAAATGTGGGAGCTGGATGGCATCGTCGACAACGTAATAGAGAGCATAATTATAAACCCTACGGAGAGTTCCGACAGCGAAACTGTTACTGCAGAATCAGAATCCGAATCCGAGATGGAGGGGATTACTCCATTACCAGATTCTCCATAACGCGTGAGTTCAGTTTCATTATAAACTTGTATTTTTGCATGCCTTCATATCCTTATTTGCATGATTTTAGCTATCTTCCTGGCATTTGACGTTTACTGCAGTCTTAAATGTGATGGGAAGGCACCGCCTACGGCCTATGGCGCGAAAGCATTAGCCAATTAGGGCGAGGGGGAGGGTTGTTGAACGCGGAGTGATACATTTCAGCCGGGCAAGGTTATATGAAACAGAGAATAGTGTTACTTCTGTTGCCTGAAACCAGCCTCATGGTAAGATGCATGCGATTTCTCCTCTCTCTTGCATGCATGTGGCTGCCAGTCATACCCCCACTCTCCTGGTTGCCCCTCTTCTACTGTGCAGCTAGCTGCCACCTCATGTTCAACCAAGCTGTACATCTCTGAACTTTCAAGTAAATGTGCATTAATATGCATTAATTATTCATAGCTATGCAAATAAAACCATGCTTCATCCATGGTTCTGTACATGTCATTTTTGTTGTAGTTGTACATGTTATTTTTGCCAGATATCTGATAGCTCTTTTCTGTATGAGAAAAATTGTTAAAATTTCATTTGGAGGTATGTCCCCACAGCTCAATGCCATACACTAACTTAGAGTCAAACTGAAAAATTCAATGCCATGGCCGGGATTTGAACCATGAATGTTCTGGTTTGCGTCCTGGATCCATCTGAAACCTTAGCCTATACATGGCTAGTGTGAAGGAACAATTAATTTCCATCAAACAACTTAAATATACACTAACTTAATTGAAAAAACTATTTGTAGTTGGTTTTTTTTTTTTTTTTTTTTTTTTTTTTTTTTGCATTTTGTCACATTTTTATATAATTGAGGGACTAGTTTAGAGTTGAGGCAACAGCTTTTGAAAGAGCTGGAAAGAGGTTGAAGATGGAGGCGGTGACTTCCAAAACTAGGCCCTCAATAAAATAAAAATGTAAGTGACAATAGACAGTTTTAAAATTCAAAGTATAAACTTGAAAGAAGCGTAGGGACAGTGAAGCACAAATTAGTACAAAAGTGAATCGAGAATATATTGACACATTGCTTCACTCACACTGTTTAGTCACAGGACATGTTTCAAGAGCTCTTGCTCCTATCCTCAGCTGATACTCGACTAGTGCAAGTTGTAGTGGTTTCTTCTTTCTCCGTATTGTCAATAGATGGCGTGATGTACCTGTCAAAGATGTCCGGTGGTGGAGTTTCAAAATTCATGACTCTATGACGATTTTTGTTAATGAAGATTTTTTCCCATACGGAAAGGTCTATGGGGTGATTAACGTATTTTATTAGAGATGTTTCCAAATTGATGCCATGTCTAGTATTCAAAAAATGAAAAGCCACTGCTGATTTTTCTGTTTCACCATTTTTAATGTTTCTCATATGTTCTTTAGTTCTGATGTTAATATTTCTTTTTGTTTTTCCTATATAAATTTTAGGGCAAGTTTCACATTTGATCTCATAGATTCCTGGTTTTTCTTTGGTAGTGATTGAAATGGGAGGGCCTTTTAACAAATTTCTGATATTAAACCTATTTTGAGGTGCAAGAATTATGTTGTGTTTTGAGAAGATTTTTTGGAATTTGTTATAGGTTGATGGATGGAAGGTGAATTTTTTAAAAAGTTTTTTCTCTTTTTCTCCTGTAGGTTCTAGGGTGGTGGTTTCTTTTATTTTCTTAGCTTTGTTGAGTCTGTTAACAGTTTTGTCTACTAAATTTGGGTTGAAACCGTTGGATATAGCTACTTTTTTTATGTGTAGGTATTCTTCTTGATAATCTTCTCTGTTTAGTGGAAAGTTGATCATTCGAAAGATTAAACTGTTGAAAATGGCATGTTGGTGTTGTTTTGGGTTGAAACTGTTGTTCTTAATGTAATTATCTGTGTGTGTCGGTTTCCTGTAGATACCAAAAGTGAGTTTGTTGTTCATTTTTTTTATCTTGATGTCCAAAAAGGGGAGCACACCATCCTCTTCTGTTTCCAATGTAAATTTTATAGCTGGATTTTGTATATTCAAAAGTTTAAGACCATCTTGTATGAGTTTTTTAGGTACTATTGCAAAAATGTCGTCAACATAGCGATACCACACTTTGAAATACTTTGGAAAAGCTTTTGTCTGTTAACAGACTCAACAAAGCTAAGAAAATAAAAGAAACCACCACCCTAGAACCTACAGGAGAAAAAGAGAAAAAACTTTTTAAAAAATTCACCTTCCATCCATCAACCTATAACAAATTCCAAAAAATCTTCTCAAAACACAACATAACTCTTGCACCTCAAAATAGGTTTAATATCAGAAATTTGTTAAAAGGCCCTCCCATTTCAATCACTACCAAAGAAAAACCAGGAATCTATGAGATCAAATGTGAAACTTGCCCTAAAATTTATATAGGAAAAACAAAAAGAAATATTAACATCAGAACTAAAGAACATATGAGAAACATTAAAAATGGTGAAACAGAAAAATCAGCAGCTGCTTTTCATTTTTTGAATACTAGACATGACATCAATTTGGAAACATCTCTAATAAAATAAGTTAATCACCCCATAGACCTTTCCGTATGGGAAAAAATCTTCATTAACAAAAATCGTCATAGAGTCATGAATTTTGAAACTCCACCACCGGACATCTTTGACAGGTACATCACGCCATCTATTGACAATACGGAGAAAGAAGAAACCACTACAACTTGCACTAGTCGAGTACCAGCTGAGGATAGGAGCAAGAGCTCTTGAAACATGTCCTGTGAATAAACAGTGTGAGTGAAGCAATGTGTCAATATATTCTCGATTCACTTTTGTACTAGTTTTAAAATTGCTGAATTCAAAAACAAAAGATCAAATCCCACCAATTAACAGATTCGGAATATATCAAATAAGTTGTAAGAATTGTAAAATGTGCTACACAGGTCAAACTAAAAGAAATCTAAAAACCAGAGTCAAAGAGCTTTTTAGAAATATAAAAATGAAAAAGAAGATAAGTCAGCAGTGCATTTCATTTTTGGAATGAAAATCATGACATTGATCCAAATCCATAATTACTAAGAGGAGTGATAAACCAAAATAAACTGACAACATAGGAAAACATATTCATATGGAAAAATGACCGAGTAAATGAACTTGAAATCCCACCAGTAGATAATTTGACAAAGAAGTTCATAGTTCCACCGCTAGAGAGAAGAGAGCAGACAACAACAGATGCTAGTTGGAGAGTGGTTGAGGAAGCAAGCGATGGCTTCCAAAACTAGTCCCTCAATAATATAAAAACGTAAGAGACAAAGTGCCAATAAACAACTACAAATAGTTTTTTTGATATTTAATGGACCTCAATAAGATAGCTAATGAAGATATTGCATTATTGGACATCATGAATGACAGAACACTGAAAACATGGTGCATTTTTAAAGAGGGAGTCAATAAGCTTCTTCAAAGTATGAAACATCTGTGATACGAAACAATTATGGCAAATATGCTACAAAAGCTGTGAGTTTTGGGGCAAAATAGGAGTTTAAAGCTTCACTTCTTGAACCCTCATCTAAACCATTTTCCTGATAATTTGGGGATCTGTCATAGATAAGCAAAGTGAATAATTTCACCAAAAAATCAAGAAGATGCAGAGGAGATAACAGGGTTGGTAGAACAGTGAGACTGGACTACTGTTCGTGCTTGAAAAGGGAAATTCCTTAATCACAAGAAACAAAAATCAGGTCAATCAATATTGCATCCAGGAAAAAAATAACTTTACACTTCTTTTGCAGATATACAGGTATTTGTACATATTTATTACTCAGAAATCATGCTTTTTGTATTCATTTTGCAATGCACTTATTTCAAAATATTATTTTGTGATTTGTGAGAAAACCGTACATGATAGAGAAAAATGGACAGCACCATTTAATTGAGCACACCAAAATTAGATAACATCACCTTTCAGATTGCAAACCAGAAAACAAAAGTTATATTTTGTGGGACAGTATTATTAATAAAGGGCTGAACTTCAAATTCCATCTGTCAATGATCTGATCTCCAAGTACATCCACTGGTACATCCCTTAACAGCAACATCTATATCAAAGCCAGAAGTCACACAGTGGCTTAATTAGAGAGGAAACATGCCTTCAAAGCTATGAGGCCAATACTTAAAAATGGCAAAATTTTCAAATGGGTGATATACTTGAATTACACTGTAACAATTAGTGTACATCATTGTGTATTGTGACTTTGTGGGTTCGCAGAATTAAAAGTCCAGGTTGCAGAACTTCAAAATTCTCTTTATTTCCATTAAAATACACTTTGGTCAACCCTTACAGTAGCAGAATTACGTAACATACACAAATACAATCAACAAGGTCATTGACCACAAAGAGTTCGCTTTCAAAACATAGTTGCAGGCACACAAATTAGTTCCGATTACCACTGTCTTGGCGAGTCACAGCTTCTTTATATGTCTCTACTGATATTTCTAGACATTTCCGTAATGTTCTGTAACAATCAAGACAGTACCAGAGGAAAGATGAACCTTCCAGTTATCTATCTTTCTATCGAATTCGGAGCCTTTTATCTCTGCACTGTACAATGTGCCTTTGTGCATGCAAGCTACGCTATCGCAATAATGGGTTCGCAACACTGCTACCTCCTCAAGGCTGGTAGTCCTGCACAGCACCATCATAGCCGGAGAGACGATCCAGGTGTACCACCAACACCTTTCCTCGGGGCACCTTCTGGATGCGATAGACCATGTTGTTAATCCTCTTTACCACCCGGTACAGTCCTTTCCAGGGTTGTTGAAGTCTCGGGCAGCGTCCCTGATCCGGATAGGACGGTATAACCAGACCAGGTCATCTTGTTGGAATCCTTGGCTGTTGGCTTGCCTGTCGTATCGGATCTTCATGCGGTCGCTCACCTTCTGGATGTTCTAACGGGCCATCTCATGCATGTCATGAAGATGGTCCACCAGGTTCTCCACATACTCGGTTGCTGGCTGTTTTGCATCCTGTGGGCTTCCAAAAGCCAGATCACAGGGGAGGCGTAACTCTCGGCCGAACATTAAGTTGGCTGGCATCATCCCAGTGGTGTCGTGTGTTGATGAACGCTAGGCCACCAAGAACAGTGGTACTATGACGTCCCAGTCTCGCTGATGGCTGGCCATGACCTTCCTCAGGTGTTCTTCTAACGTCTTGATGTACCTCTCCACTATGCTGTCGGACTGTGGATGTAAGTGTTGTGTGGGTCTTGTTAACCCCAAGCCTTTTCAGTCCCTCCTTCATCAGGTTAGACTCAAAATTAGTGCCCTGGTCACTGTGGACCTCTAACGGCAACCCAAAACGGCAGAACAGTTGCTCCATGAGGCAGTCTGTGATTGTCTTCGCCTCCTGGTTTGGGATGGCATACACCTCGAGCCACTTGGTGAAGTAGTCCACGGCCACCATCAGGTACTTGTTGCCTCGGTCGGACACTGGGAATAGTCCAGCTATGTCGACAGCAATGCGTTTGAATGGCGCTCTGACTGTACCCCTGCATGCGAGCCCCGCTCATAGTTTGGGACTCGCGAATCGCCGCGCTCACGTGGCACTGACGGCACCATCTTTCAGTGTCTGCGAATTTGTCGATCGTTCGGTTTGCTGCCAGGTGTCCTCCTGAAGTACCAGTGTACACTTCCTCCAAGACTTCCATGCTCACATGGCACTGACGGCACCAACTTTCAGTGTCTGCGAGTTTGTCGATCGTTCGGTTTGCTCCCAGGTGTTCTCCTGAAGTACCAGTGTGCACTTCTTCCAAGACTTCTGGGACCTTACTTCGCGGAAGTACCAACTGCTCCCTCTGCGTCTTCCCATCGGGTGATTCCTATACCCGGAACAGCACGCCCTCTCTGATCTTCAGCGAGTCCCATTGGGCCCCGTACGACTTGTATGTGGCGCTTCTTGGTGCGATGTCCTCCCCGATCGGTCTTGTCCCTGCCTCCACTTCTCTCAAGAGTGGTCCCAAGTCGGAGTCCGACAGCTGCTCCCTCCTCAGGCCTGCACTATCCCAGCCGTCCGCAAGCACTGCCGTGACCTCTCTGACAGCTGCCGCACGCTCCTTCTCTTCCACTCTTGTTCAATGACCGCTCTTTTCTGGGCAGGTCTTCGGACATAGCCTCTGTGTTGCCGTGGCTCTTCCCTCCACGATGTTCAGAGGTGAAGTACTCCTGCAGTCTCTGGACCCAACGTGCTGTCTGGCCTTCCAAGTTTCTAAAGCTCAGTAGCCAGATTAGGGCGCAGTGGTCACTCCTCAGATGGAATGGGTGACCATACAGATATTTGTGGAAGTGCTCCAAGGTCTTCACTAATCGCCAGTAGCTCTCGCCGGATGACGCAGTAGTTTTTCTCTGCCTTGGACAGCATCTTGCTGTAGTAAGCTATCACTGGCTCGTGGTCGTCCTGATTTGAGATAGGATGCCTCCAATGCAATGGTCACTGGCGTCAGTGTCTACAATGAAGGCGCCACCTGGTTCTGGGAAACCCAGATTCTGTTTATAGGAGCACTATAAACGGTCTTCTTCAGCTGCTGGAAAGCACCTTCGGCATCCTCCGTCCACACATAAGGCCGGTGTTCTTCTCTCAGGCGGGTGAGGGGTTTGGCGATGTTGGAGAACCCCTTTATGAAACGACGATAACTGCACAGCCCTAGGGAACTGCACAATTCTCTCTTATCCTTCGGCCGGGGCCAATCTCTCACGGCCTGTGTCTTTTCCGTGTCTGTGGAAGATCCGGTTGGTGAGACTATGTGGCCCATGTAGTTGACTTCCTTGCGGAAGAGCTGGCACTACTTCGAGTTCAGCTTCCAGTTGGTCGCCTGCAGTCTCTAACACCTTGCTCAGGTTGTCGAGATGGTTCTCGAATTTCTTGCCGACGATGTCATCCAGGTACAACAGGCAGGCGTCATATATCAATCCTCTCATTACTGATTCCATGAGTCGTAAGGTAGCTGGTGTGTTGCAGAGCCCAAAGGGCATAACTGTGAAGTGCCGAAGCCCTTGGCCTGTTGAGAATGCAATCTTTTCCTTGTCTCTCGGGTCCAGAGCTACATGCCAGTAACCCGACTTCAGGTTCAGGGTCGAGAACCACTGCGCACCAGCAAGCGTGTTGAGGGTGTCGTCAATCTGGGGTAAGGGGAAGCAATTCTTCCCGTTTAGCTTCTGTACTCCACACAGAAGTGTAGCTCGCCGTTCGTCACCGAGACTACAGGGGAACACCAAGGTCTCTCAGACTCTTCAATCACTCCCCTGGATTTCATCTCCTCCAGCATGTCCAGTACCGCCGTTTGTTTCGCCAGCGGAACGCATCTAGGCATTTTTTTTTGTTTTTTTTTGTTTGTTTTGTTTTTGTTTTGTAATTTACGTCCTCCAAGGTTGAGTCATATCGCACGATGAATGAAATGGGTGGAATGATGCTCAAATGAGTCCGGGGTCCATGGAGCTGAGAGTTACCTGACATTCGTCTATCAGGAAAAGGGAAAACCTTGGAAAAAACCTTATCCAGGTAACTCACCCTGACCGAAATTCGAACTCGGGACCTCTTGAACGTGAGGCAGACACGCTACCACCATGCTATTGCGGGTTGCCGAATAGGCCAGGCGTCCCCGGTGTTGATGCGGTGGAGCATTTTGTCCGTGCGGCCGTAGTAGCTGTTGGCCTGACTAAAAACACGCTGGTATCGTCTCACCAATTGTCGAACTTTCTCCAGCTGCTCCACGGTCAGATGGTCGTCCTCTCCAGTAAGCCTTCCAGCCGGCGCCACAGGTGTTGCATCAGCACAGGCACCTGAGTCTTGTCGATTGGTGTTACGCAGACCACGGGCGCGCACGTCCCCAGCTTCGTTACGGCCTGGACGTCGTGATCGGTATCTGCTAGGTTGAGCAGTCTCACTGGCACCTCATCTCGGCATGGCAACAATGTCCTAGCTACACAGAGTCCGTGCACAGGGTTCTTCTGGTCCAGCATCATGTTCTTCGTCCGCTGGCCTTCCAGTCACGCTGTCACTACCACCTCGCCTCTCGCGGGGACAACTACGTCTTCCCTTAGGACGACCCGGCAGATTCAGAGGCGTTCTTCGGTTTGCCGGAGTATCACCTCTTCTCCATTGAGCCACAGGACCTTCCTGCTGACGTCGACCGTTCCCTCGTGGCTCCTGAGGGCATCCAGTTCTAGTATCACCTCAGCCACCTTCGCGACGAACACCCACTGACGCAAGGCACTCCATCTCAAGGTCAACTTCAGCAAGGCCTCCTCCACACACAAGGTGTCACCCGATGCCGTCATAAGCTGGTATGGTCGGCTCGGTTTTCTTGACGGCAAACCCCTGGCTACCTCAGGTCTGATGACGGTCATGGCTGCCCCAGTGTCCACAAGCACGCGGCACGGCCTCCCTTTCACCCAAACGTCCGCGATGAGGCTGTCATCCATACGCTGGCTGATGGCACGCAGTGTCACTTGATGGGATGGAGGTGATGGCGCCAACGTGTCCCTCGTCACGATGGCCTTTACTCGTTTTCCGGCTGCTCTTCCTGATGTGCGCAGTCTCTCTCCAGGTGTCCCGGCTGGCCACATCCCCAACACACGCCAACAGATCTTCGCCGGCGTCCCTCGGCTGGCCTTTGGTCTCCCTTGTAGCGGATACTCCTTGTTCTCGACGTCGGGGTAGCCGTCACCTTGGCCACCTCCATCCTCAATGCTGCTATTAGCGCCTCGTGGATGATCTTGTAATCGCCGAGAATTAGGCGCTGACGAATCTCTGTCTCTCATACCTCGTCAACGAATGTGTAAGCAGTCTCTCGGGATACGAACTCAGGTGGGAGGTCAACCAAGGCTTTGCTGACCAGCTGCTAAATTGACAGGGCGAACTCCTGCAGCGTCTCCCCTGGCTACTGCGACCTTGACTTCAATTGGCTGGGGTAGGCTGCGGCTAAGCGGTGGTTTCTGAAGCGGTTTTCTAGGGCTTCCCAGATGTCCTTGGGTGCCGCCGCTGTCTGGACCGCGTTCAGAACCTCTGCGGCCCGTCCCTGGAGGCTGGCTATTAGCAGTGGGGCCTCTTTCGTGGTTCAAATCTCGGCCATAGCATTGAATTGTTCATGTTGACTCTATTCATGAGTGTTAAAGTTTGGCTTATTAATTTCCTAATATGTTTGCTTTTGAACAGTGTGAATGTTGCATCAGTTTTAAATAAGAGAATGTTAGCAATGAGCTATTATGTATTTGGGTCCTGGTAACATAAACATTTTTATTTTATCTACAGGACATGGCATCAAAAGTGCATTAATTACTTAGTCAAAGTATGGCATCTAAATATTTATTAAAGCAATCAATCCTTTTTCTCCAATGAAATTTTCAGGTAGAAATCCTCACCACATCTGATCCTGATGAAATCCTTAAGAAGTGATGAAAATTGTTCTAATTATTGATTTGTTATGTTGTGTTAGTGCAGAGTAATCAATTTGCTATACTTTATTTTTTTTATTTTTTTTTGTACACACAGGAGTAAGAAATACAGTGCATTCTGTAACATATAGCTTATATATCAACTAAGGTCATTATAACTTTATTACACAATAACAATTGCATAAACTCACAATTAATAACAATTAAATGTTAATGTGAAATAATATTAAAATCCTAATAAAACATAACACCATACTCTTTAAAAAATTGTACATTCATAGAATCTGTTTCGATATAAAGCAAAACAGCCCCTTATTTAAAAACAAAGTGCTTCTACAACAGTATGGTCAATTTATGAAAGAGCTGAAATGTTAAAGCATGTATATCAAGGTTCTTCTTCTTTAACTTCCCTATTTATACCACTATTGTGGTGTTAAGGGATTCTTGTTCCTCTATCCCTGAAGGTTGGGCCTGAGGAACCAAAGTTTTGGATCTTGATAGAGAACGGGCCTGAGGAACCAAAGTTTTGGATCTTGATAGAGAACAGGCCTGAAGAACCACAGTTTTGGATCTTGATAGAGAACCAGGATGGGTGATCAGCCCAATACCTGGTGTGAGGGTGAAGAAGTGGATGATTGTATGAAGGTGAAATGAATGATAGGAAAGATGATGGAGTAAGTGGTGGAATGCTGGTGGGGGAAACCAGAGGACCAGGAGAAAACCCGCCCCGGGTGCCATGTTGTCCACAAATCTTACTGTGCGGTCGCCTGGGATCAAACCCGGGCCGCCTTGGTGGGAGCCATGTGGTCTAACCACTCAGCCGTGAGTATATCAACTTTCCAAATTTGGCAGAAACTGCAAGACATTTTCAGCCTAATTCATATATCTGACATAATGGTTATAAATTACTGTAATTAAGAGAAGAAAGGTGGTATTATTAAGAAATGTGCAGACTTTATATTCATTATAAAATAATTCATGCATATATAATAGTGGTAGCTATGGCTAAGATTTTCTCATTGCATGCTGATGGAAACAACATTCGTTTCACTGTATTCTCAGAATTTGCTAGTTCAGAAATCTGATCCATGTCCATGCAAGCCATGTTTACTGATTTGAAAATGCTCCCAGTTTGCAGGTTCAAGAGTGGCAAAAAAATTACAGTAACATTCTGTGTAAACATAAAGTGACAGGTGTTCTCCTACCTTGCAAGTTCTTCTTTAGAATCAACTAGTTCCTTCTTGCTCTTGACCAGTAAATTCTCCAGTTCATACATTTCTTGCTTATACTCTGTTACAATATCAAGTTGCAGATGAGTTAGGAAAGGTGTATAGTCTATGGAAAAAATGACATTAGTGAATATTTTGTATGCCAATGCTGATAAGTTTACTGCTGGTTTAAAAAATATGCATAATTAATCACAAATGAAATTAGTGCTTCAGAATTTAATGGCATCATCTCTGCTCTATGTGGGACCTGTGTGCCAAAAATCAGGTGCAGAATATAGTTGGAAGTACCCGTTAAAGAGTCCAGAATATGTAGGAACACAGAGGCATAATAACACAGCAAAGTAAGGGAGGAATTGTTTACCCCTGTCCATCAGAGGTTACACATGGCATACGTAAGGAGTGCGTGGTCAAATGTAGCACTTTTCAGGCTTCAGTTTTGGGTGTTGCGATTGTACTCCGCAGCAGATTTTTGGTGCACATGGTTTACACAGAGCAGGCATTATACAAGTGCATATTAGTGTGAGTGCAGTGATAGTTTCCTTGCAAGATGTTGACGAGATTAGCAAGTTCCCTACCTGGCATCCCAAGATCCATTATTACTTATCCAAAGCTTTTGATACCATTGATTACCAGAAGCTACTAGAAAAATTAGAAAAACATGGAATTAAGGGGACTATCCCACAAGTGGAGTAATTCATATCTGAAGATAGGAAACAATTAGTAGGAATTAAACACAAAGAAAATTTATAACTAAAGCGCTACAGATAAAATTCGCTAGCCATTAATTACGGAGTACCTCAAGGTTCCATACTAGGTCCAATTCTATTTCCATTCTTCATCCATGACTTCACCCTAGAGAATCCTCATGCCAGGTCCCTCCTGTTTGCTGACGATACAAATGTTCTTGTGAGGGCAAACAATAAGTTAAGCTTCTTAAAATCAGTTCACCAGATATCAAACCAGTTAACTATTTTACTAATAATCTATTAATAAACACCAAGACAGTAGCAATGGATACACACACAAAAGAAAATAAAGACTATTTAGCACCAAAAATTCAACTGCTAAACCAGACCATTGAGAAAGTAGAAACTACCAAATTTCTGGGAATTTCGGTCCAGAACAATTTAAAGTGGAAAACCCACATAAGTCACATAATCAAAAAGTTAGGTACAGCCTGCTACATGATACAGGTAATAGCAAGTTGCACAAGGGCGGAAACTGTTACAATGGATTACTTTGCGTACGTTCACTCATTGCTAAGATATGGCACAATGTTCTGGAGAGAGTCGCCTGCCAGTAAATCTACATGTCTATCAAAACATCTTCCTATGCCAAAAAAAAAAAAAAAAGTGTATTGCACTCTGGTATAAAGGTATACAACTCCCTTCCAAAATTTCTAAAGGAAATAAAACAGGAAAATGCATTCAAACGTTCATTAAAGGCACATCTGATTAACCACTGCTTTTACTGCACACCTAATTAACCACTGCTTTTACTCAGTTCAGGACTTTCTAGTTAATGAAAGTTCTAGTTCACCATTGGTGTATTCATCGATCTAAGTAGAGCGTTCAATCTGGTTGATCACCGTATCTTATTAGCAAAATTTCAAAGATATGGTATACGTGGTCAAGCACATACATGTTTCAAATCATATCTAACAGGACCCATATAACGTCCATAAATGAGGAACTATTGGTAAGAATTCAACTCTGATGTAAAGGTAGCAAAATGCGGGCTTCCTCAGGGTTAGAATCTTGGACCTCAGTTGTTTTTGATACACATTAAAGACTTACCGCTTAACATACCGCATGCAACAACTATCCTGTAAGATGATACAAGCTTTACTATAAGAGGAAATTCCCAACAAGATTTGCAGCAGCAAGCTGACTGTGTTACGACTAGCTTAAGCAAATGACTTAGAGCAAACAACCTATTACTAAATGCCAATAAATCTCAATGTATGAGTTTTGCTCTTTCTAACAGGAGGTCTCTGAATGTTGATCCAATGTTCACCTATTGTAATGAAAAAATTCAGTACACCTCCAAAGTAAAATTTTCAGGAATAACAATTATAAATTCATCAATTGGAAGTCACATATTCAGTACATTACACAAAGATCAATCAAACTCATTACATAATCTTTGTACTAAAAAATGTTTGCAACGTCAGTACCATAAAAATAATATACATATTTTGCTCATATTCAGTCAGTATTGTCGCGAGACATTGTAGACGAGCGCAGAGAGAAGCGGGCACTGAAAGACACAGATAGCGCCCAAGCCATGCCCAGAGAGAGAGTAACAGAGGGAGGAAGATAGAGACAGTTCCATGATGTTCTCGCTCCATCACGAAAGATCGTGCTAGTTCGGTAACTTTCGAGAAATGATGGTTTGGTTATAAAAGTGTCACAGCTAATTGGACAGCTCAGTCGTGCAGTGAGAGCTGCCAGTCAATCAGCAAGAAGCTGCTAGAGAGTTGCAGTCATGCAGTGTGTGGACATTTGAACTGTACCCCAGATGCGAGTTGAGCTGTTAATTGTGTGCATGCAGCTATTTGAAGTGTGCCGCGGGTGAATTCTTTCATTTGTTTATGTGTGATGAAGCAAACAGAGACTACTGTGTGTATGACACATCATTTTTAGAGCCTGTAAGGGTTGACCAAAGTGTGTTTCTACTGAAATACAGAGCATTTTGAATTTCTACAAACTAGACTTTTAATTTTACAAACCCAAAAAGTCACATAAGGTGTCAGGAGTGGAACACGACGATGGAAGCTGCATTGGCAAATATTCTGGAAGAACTGAAAGAAATGAGGACAGCGAATGACACCCTCGCTGTGAAGACGGAAGCGGCAAATTACAACTTGGCCGTGGAAATGAAGACAGCAAATGATACCCTCGCTGCGACATTAACCATGGAAATGAAAGCGGCGAACGGCAGCCTGGCTTCAGAAATGAAAGCCGAATTAACCGAAAAGAAGGATGCGAACGAGGCCCTGGGCGCTAAATTTGTAAAGCAGTTGGTCGGCGTGAAGCAGGTCACAGAGATGGGCAAGCGCGTCGAAGAGCTGACGAACCGCGTTAACCACCTAAAGGGAAAAGGCCGACACGAAGTCCCTGAACGCCATGGTAGACATTGTCGGCAGAAGATTAGAGGATCTGAAGGCCGACGCGCCAGGACGCCACACAACATCTGCGCGCGTCAAACCACCGAAGTACGACGGCACATTAACATTCGAAGTCTTCCGCCGCCAATTCGACACAGTGGCCAAGCACAAAAAGTGGTCACCAGAAGAAGAGGCCGCACAGCTAATAGCCAACCTCTAGGGTCGAGCCGCATAGGTGCTGAACGCCGTCCAGACAGCGGCGGCGACCACCTAGGAGGCCTAGAAAACCGCTTCGGAAACCACCACTTAGCCGCAGCCTACCCCAGCCAGCTGAAATCTAGGTCGCAGCAGGAAGGGGAGACGCTGCAGAAGTTCGCCCTGGCAATCGAACAGCTGGCCATCAAAGCCTTAGTCGATCTCCCATCCGAGTTCGTATGCCGGAGCAGCCTAAACCTCCGTTGACGGGGTACGAGAGGTCGAGATACGTCAGCGCCTAATGCTCGGCGACTACAAGACCATCCATGATGCGCTAACGGCCGCATTGATGGAGGCGGCCAAGGTGACGCCTACCCCGACGTCGAGAACAAGGAGTATCCGCTACATTGGAGACCGAAGACCAGCCGAGGGACGTCGGCGAGGACCAAGTGGCGTGTGTTGGGGGTGTGGCCAGCCGGGACACCTGGAAGAGCGGCCGGAAGAACGAGTAAGGGCCGGCGTGGCGAGGGGCACGTCGGCGCCGTCACCACCGTCCGCTCGAGTGACGCTGCTTGCCGTCAGCCGAAGTATGGATGACAGCCTCATCGCGGAAGGTTGGGTGCAAGGGAGGCCATGCCACGTGCTTGTGGGCACCGGGGCAACGGTGATCCTCATCGGACTGACGTAGCCAGGGGTTTGTCGTCGAGAAAACCCAGTCGGAGGCCCTGCTGAACTTGACCTTGGGACGGAGTGCCTTGCGTCTGTGGGTGTTCGTCGCGAAGGTGACTGAGGAGGTGATACTGGGACTGGATGACCTCAGGTAGGTCCTGCGGCTCAATAGAGAAGAGGTGATACTCTGGCAACCCGAAGAACGCCTTGGAATCTGCAAGGCCATCCTGAGGGAAGACGTGGTTCTCCCCGCGAGAAGCGAGGTGGTGGTGACGGCACGACTGGAGCGAGAACTTGATGCTGGACCAGAAGACACCTACGCACGGGTTCTGTGTAGCCCGGTCATTGTTGCCCTGCCAAGAGGAGCTGCCGGTGATGGCTGCTCAACCCAATGGACACCGATAACGACATCCAGGCTGGGACGGAGTTGGGGACGTGCGAGCCTGTGGTCAGCATAAGACCAATCGACCAGACCCAGGAGCCGGTGCCGACGCAACACCTGGGGCCCCGGCGGGATGGCTTACTGGAGAGGGCGGCCAACCACTTGACCGCAAAACAGCTCGATAATATTCGGCAACTGTTGGGACAATACCAGCAGGTTTTCGGCCAGGTAATAGCGACTACGGCACGGACCGAGTGCTGCACCGCATCAACACCGGAGACGCCCGGCCTATTCGACAACCACCCAAACGCGTTCCACTGGCAAAACAAGGGGCGGTACGGGATATGCTGGAGGACATGAGATCCAGCGGAGTAATCGAAGAATCTCACAGCCCCTGGTGTTCCCGTGAAACTTCGATGAAGAAGGGCGGTGAGCAGCGCTTCTGCGTGGACCACAGGGTGAACGCTGACACCAGGAAGGACTGCTTCCCCTTACCCCGGATTGACGACACCCTGGGCATGCTTGCTGGTTCGCAGTGGTTCTCGACTCTGGACCTGTAGTCGGGTTACTGCCAGGTAGCTGTAGACCTGAGAGACAAGGAGAAGACTGCATTCTCAACAGACCAAGGGCTTTGATAGTTCACTGTTATGCCCTTTGGTCTCTGTAACGCACCAGCTACCTTCCAACGCCTCATGGAATCAGTGATAAGAGGATTGACTTAGGAGGCCTACGTGCTATACCTAGACATCGTTATCGTTGGCAAGACCTTCGAAGACAAACTCGACAACCTGAGCAAGGTGTTACAGAGACTGCAGGCGACAAACCTGAAGCTGAACCCGAAGAAGTACCAGCTCTTCTGCAAGGATGATGATGATTTGGATAAGGGCACTCAACAGCTTGGTCATCAGCGCCCTTACAAAACCTAATTCATGGCAATAGCCAGATATAAATTATTCAAAATTTAAAAAAACATATCAAAACAAAATGACTATAAAATAAATAAGCATCAAATGGGTAAAAACAATTAAAAAACGATAAGTAACTACCAATAAAATTCCAAAAGGCATAAAAATACCACTTTTGTATATCAGCGTGCCATGACAAGAGCTACCAGCCCAGAGGTGGTCGAACCAACTTGTTCCGTTTCTTTGGGGCAGGGCTAGCACTTTCAGCAGATTTTTCCTGCCTTTACCTCACTGTCGTTTAAACAGTGAGGACAGAATCCACCCGCTTCACATCCTCAATGGAGGACGGTTTCCGTACTAGTAACTTCGAATCCAGTCTCTCGACAGGATCAGAAACTGTGACCGGCGAAGATGAAAGTCGCCAATCGGCATCCTCTCCAGATGATTCCTCAGATGTTGACGGAGATGTTCGCGGACTTTTGCGCTGTCTATCTCTCCTTTCACTGGTCTTACTATTTTTCTTGAGGAAGTCAATTCTGTCATAAGAGGTCTTAAATTTCCTTGGTGATACATTATATACTACCGGTTCACGTGTTCTTGAAGTGGATGCTTTCAGCGGTGACTTGGCTGAATCCTTCTTCTTAGGACTGGACTTGGTCGGGGCACTCACTGTTGTTCATGCTGGTGTTTGTTGCTTTGGCTGTGATCTTGGTGTAATTGATCTTTCAGATATTACTTCCCCGTTTATTTCGCTGGTTTGTGTTGCGATTTCACGTCTAGGTACCGGCTTAGCTGCAACTGCACTATAAGTAACGGTCCTAGGTACAAAAGGCTGACGAATTCGCAAGAGTTTCCGGGCTTCCACGAAGGACACCCTCTCTCTTACCCGGATCTCTTGGATCGCCTTCTCCTCCGTAAAACGGGGACATTCTCTGGAGCTTGCTGAGTGATTACCACTGCAGTTAACACACTTTGCGGGTGAAGTGCATGCATTGTCATGCTTGACTTCCCCGCAGTCAATGCAAGTGGCAACTCCATTACATGAATCACTTATGTGGCCAAAGCGCTGGCATTTATAACACCTCAGTGGATTTGGTATATACTGCCTCACTTCAATAGCTTCATACCCTGCCTTAATCCTTTTCGAGAGTTCCACCCGATCAAAGGTAAGAAACAAGGTACAAGTGAGCACTAATTCACCTCGTTCTTTGCGGTGAACTCGATATACACTTGTCATACCTTGTTCCGCCAAGTTTTCTTAAATATCCTCATTGGGCATACCATCCAATGCACTGGTGTTTACAGCACCACGCGAAGAGTTCAGAGTCCTATGCAATTCAACGCGTACCGGATAGCTCGCAAGCATATTGGCTTTCAATATTTTAGCAGCCTGTGTCGAAGAAACTGCTTTGACCAGGAGTGTGACAATGCGAGATCTAGTACATGCCTTCACAGAACCAGCAATACTATCTAAGCCCTTCTGAATAACGAACGGGTTCACGGTACTAAACTTCCGACCTTCCTCAGTTCTATAAATAACTAAGTAGCGAAGACCACAAGACTCAACTACTTCTTTTACACTTTTGTTAAAATTTTTGTTATTAAATTTTACCATAATAAATGGATTACGATTCATCCCCAGTGCTCCCCACCCACCACGGAGGCCAACAAGGGGTCACCACACTGGGATGACAGGGCTACACAGGGGATAAAGCGAGCTCGCCGTCCCACTCACCCTGGAGTTCGGTACAATACCTACTCCTGGCCGATTGATTAGGGGTGGGTTAGTCCCTAACCTCCCGTTTAGGCGAAGCAGAAACCAAAGTAGTGTATTAGAAATGCGCACCCTCCCCGAATTCAGAAGAAGACTGGAACGAGCTCAGATGTGCACTCCTCAACAACCAGGACAAACCTTTTCACCGACACGGGTCTCCACGCACGGCCCACACGTGGGTGGGCGTGTTGACTGTCTGCCTCAACCACGACGAGCCTACATGAGGGAGACTGTTGGCTTGGGACCCCGGGATCACCAATTCCTGTACCTACCGCAGTATGCCCCTGGGGCCTTCCGCAAGAAAGTCAACTACTTGGAACACATAGTCTAACCAACCGGAGTGGCCACAGACCCTGAGAAGACACAGGCCTTGAGAGATTGGCCTCGCCCTAAGGATAAGAGAGAATTGCGCAGTCTCCCGGGGCTGTGCAGTTATTACCGCTGCTTCATTAACGGCTTCTCCAACATCGCCAAACCTCTCACCCCCTGACAGAAGAACACCGGTCTTATGCATGGACGGAGTATGCTGAAGGCGCTTTCCAGCAGCTGAAGAAGCTTTGCAGTGCTATTTTGGGATTTCCACAACCAGGCGACGCTTCCATTGTGCACACCGATGCCAGCGCCCATTGTATTGGAGGTGTCCTTACCCAAGTCCAGAATGTCCACGAGCGGGCGATAGCCTACTACAGCAAGACACTGTCCAGGGCAGAAAACTACTACGTCACCCGGCGAGAGCTGCTGGCAGTAGTTAAGGCCTTGGAGCACTTCCACAAGTATCTGTACGGTCAGCCATTCCACCTGATGACTGAACATTCTGCCCTAATCTGGCTACTGAGCTTTAGAATCCTGGAAGGCCAGACAGCCCGTTATGTATAGAGGCTGCAAGAGTACGACTTCATCTCCGAACATCATATAGCGAAGAGCCACGCCAATGCAGACGCCACGTCCAGAAGACCCTGCCCAGAAGAGTGCCACCAGCGAACAAGAGTGGAGGCGAAGGAGCGTGCCGCAGCTGTCAGAGTGGTCACGGCAGTGCCTAAGGACGGTCTGGATAGCGCAGGCCTGAGGAGCGAGCAGCTGGCGGACACCGACTTGGGACCATTCTTGAGGGAAGTGGAGGCAGGGACAAGACCGACCTGGGAGTACATCGCACCAAAAAGCATTACGTACAAGCCTTACTGGGCCCAATGGGACTCATTGAAGATAAAAGAGGGCGTGCTGTATCGGGTATGGGAATCACCCGATGGAAAGACGCAGAGAGAACAGTTGGTAATTTTCCGGAGTAAGGTCACAAAAGTCTTGGAGGAAGTGCACGCCGGTACTTCAGGACAAATGGGAGCAAACCGAACGGCTAAAAATCTTTGACAGCGTTACTACTGGCTGCCGCTACGAGCAGACACTCAGAGATGGTGCCGTCAATGTCACGTGTGCGCGGCGAGTAGCGGGCCCTAAACAATTCCCAGTGTCCGACCGAGGCAACAAGTACCTGATGGTGGCCGTGGACTATTTCACCAAGTGGCCGGAGGTATACGCCATCCCGAACAACGGGGCGAAGACAATAGCAGACTGCCTCGTTGAGCAACTGTTCTGCCGTTTTGGGGTGCCGTTAGAGCTCCACAATGACCGGGGCACAAATTTTGAGTCTAACCTGATGAAGGAGGCACTGGAAAGTCCTGGGGTGACCAAGACCCGTACAACACCTCTACATCCACAATCAGACAGCATGTTTGAGAGATATATCAAGACCCTAGAACACCAGAGGAAGGTCGTGGCCAGCCATCAGCGAGACTGGGACATCAAGGTGCCACTGTTCTTGCTGGCCTACCGCTCTTTAACACGACACAACTAGGATGTCGCCAGCAAGCTTAATGTTCGGCTGAGAGTTACGCCTTCCTTGTGACCTGGCTTTTGGGAGCCCCCGGAAGCGAAACAGCCAGCAATCGCGTATGTGGAGATTCTCGTGGACCATCTTCACGACATGCATGAGATGGCTCGTCAGATGGCTCGTCGCTCCAGATGGCGAGTGACCTCACGAAGACCCTGTACGACAGGCAAGCCAACAGCCAAGGATTCCAGCAAGATGACCTAGTCTGGTTGTACCGTCCTACCTGGACCAAGGGCGCTACTGGATACTTCAAAAACCGTGGCAAGGACCATACCGGGTGGTAAAAAGAATTAACGACTTGGTCTACCACGTCTAGAAGATGCCCTGAGGAAAGATGGTGGTACACCTACATCGTCTGGCCCGCTACGGTGGTGCTGTTCGGGACGACCAGCCTTGAAGAGGGAGCAGTGTCGCGAGGCATTGTAGACGAGCGCCGAGAGAAAGAAACGGATAGCGCCCAAGCCCCGCCCAGAGAGAGAGCAACAGAGGGAGAAAGAGACAGACAGTTCCATGGTGTTCTCGTTACATCAAGAAAAATCGTATTAGTTCGGTAACATTCGGGAAATGATGGTTCAGTTATAAAAGCATCACAGCTAATTGGACAGCTCAGTCCAGGGTGTAAACAAAAAAGCAGTTTGGCATCCTGTACAAAATTAAAGAGGAGCAAAAAGCTACCTCAAAAATTTCCTCAGTAAAACAATCCCACCTCAACCTGTAACCATCAAAATTATCAACCTGCGGTCAGACCCAAAACCTGGGTAGGTACGCAGCAAAAACCTTCTGGCTGTTAACAGCCTGTCAGTATTCGACTTGGACTTGGACAGCTCTGTCGTGCAGTGAGAGCTGCCAGTCAGTCAGCAGGGAGCTGCTAGAGTTGCAGTCGTGCAGTGTGGGATATTTGAACTGTACCGCAATTGCGAGTTGAGCTGTTTATTGTGTATGACGTCATTTTTAGACCCTGTAATAGTTGACCAAAGTGTGTTTCTACTGCAATAAAGAGCATTTTGGCCTCGTCCAAAGGATAAGCGAGAGTTGCGCAGTTTCCTGGGGCTGTGCACTTATTACCGCCGTTTCATAAAGGGGTTCTCCAACATCGCCAAACTCCTCACCTGCCTGGCAGAATAACACCGGCCTTATGTGTGGACGGAGGACACCGCAGTCGCTTTCCAGGAACTGAAGAAAACACTTTGCAGTGCCCCTACTTTAGGATTTCCACAACCAGGCAGCGCCTTCATTGTGGACACTGATGCCAGCGACCATTACATTGCAGGCGTCCTATCCCAAGTCCAGGACGGCCACGAGCGGGTCATAGCCTACAACAGCAAGATGCTATCCAAGGCAAAGAAAAACTGCTGCGTCACCCGGTGAAAGTTACTGGCGGTAGTAAAGCTTGGAGCACTTCCTGTACGGTCAGGTATTCCATCTGAGGACTGACCACTCCGCCCTAAACTGGCTACTCAGCTTTAGAAACTTGGAAGGCCAGACAGCATAATGGCTCCAGAGGCTGCAGGAGTATGACTTTACCTCTGAACATCGTAGAGGGAACAGAAACGGCAACGCAGACGCCATGTACAGAAGATCTTGCCCAGAAGAGTGTGGTCAATGCACAAAAGTGGAAGAGAAGGAGCGTGCCGCAGCTGTCAGGTCACGGCAGTGCCTGCGGATGGCTGGGATAGCACAGGCCTGAGGACGGAGCAGCTGGCAGACGCAACTTGCGACCACTCTTGAGAGAAGTGCAGGCAGGGACAAGACCAACCTGGGAGGACAGCACCAAGAAGCGCCACATACAAGTCGTACTGGGCCCAATAGGACTCGCTGAAGATCAGAGAGGACATGCTGTTCCGGGTATGGGAATCACCAGATGGGAAATCGCAGAGAGAACAGTTATTACTTCTCCGGAGTAAGGTCCCGGAGGTCTTAGAGGAAGTGCACGCCGGTACTTCAAGAGGACACCTGGGAGCAAACCGAACAATCGACAAACTCCGGCAGCACTACTACTGGCTGAGGCTACGAGCAGATGCTGAGAGCATCAATGTCACGTGTGCGCGGCGAGTCGCGGCCCCCAGAACAGGAGCCAGGGTCGCATGCAGCAGTACAAAGTCGGTGCGTTAGAAAGGATCGTGGTCGACATACATTCCCAGTGTCCGACCGAGGCAACAAGTACCTGAAGTTGGTCGTAGACTACGTCACCAAGTGGCCTGAGGTGTATGCCATTCCGAACCAGGAGACATAGACAATCAGAGACTGCCTCGTGGAGCAAGTGTTCTGCCGATTCAGGGTGCCGTTAGAGCTCCACAGCGACCAGGGCACCAATTTTGAATCCAACCTAAAGGAGGCACTTCAAAGACTTGGGGTTAAAAAGACCCGAACAACACCCCTACACCCGCAGTCGGACGGCATGGTGGAGAGATACATCAAGACCTTAGAAGAGCACTTGAGGAAGATCGTGGCCAGCCATCAGCGAGACTGGAACGTCAAGGTGCCACTGTTCTTCCTGGCCTACCCACGACACCACTGGGATAACTCCAGCCAGCTTAATGTTCGGCCCAGAGTTACGCCTCCCCTGTGATCTGGCTTTTGCAAGCTCCCCGGACGCAAATCAGCCAGCTACCGATTATGTGGAGAACCTGGTGGACCATCTCCACGACATGCATGAGACGGCTCGTCAGAACATCCAGAAGGCAAGCGACCGCATGAAGACCCGGTACGATAGGCAAGCCAACAGCCACGGGTTCCAGCAGGGTGACCTAGTCTGGTTGTACCACCCTACCCGTACAAAGGGACGCTGCCCGAAACTTCAAAAGCCGTGGCAAGGACCGTACCGGGTGGTGAAGAGGATCTAACGATGTGGTCTACCGCATTCAGAAAGTGCCCCGAGGGAAGATGTTGGTGGTACACCAGGATCGTCTGGTCCGCTACGATGGTGCTGTTCGGGACGACCAGCCTTGAGGAGGGAGCAGTGTCGCGGTAACGGGCATAAAAAGTTTCGGCGCAAATAAATAACAGACGGATAGTGCTTCACAGTAAAGAGCTTGCATAAGCAGATAAACAAAGCGCCGAAGATAAAGGTCTGCCAAAACAGACAAACTGAGATAAATGGAAATTCCTGGTGACATCTGGAGTTATAGAGATTATTCGATTCCTTTATTGTTCTGGAACAATCTGGAATTATCAGATGGGGTATTTAAAGAACTGACAACTCGCCAAGAGTCAGTCGTGATCTTGTTGTGTAACAAGAGAGTCGCAGGGTGGTGGTGGCGGCGGCGGCGGCAGTGGTGGTAAACAGCTGTGAAGTGTTGTAAGGAGAGCTGATATAAACAGGTGTAATCAGAATGCTGTTGTAGATTGTGAAGTAATTCTGCTGCTATGAAGTTTATTTCTACGCAAATAAGAACATTTAGAATATCGGCAAATTTGACTTTTAATTCTATGAACCCACAAAGTCACAGTAGTAGTAGTAGTGGGGCTTAGGGGCGCACAACAGCTGAGGTCATTAGCGCCCGAGCTCAGACTAGGAAAAGCCCACCTGAAATGTAAACGCTAAAAAACAATAAAATCCACTAAGAGGTCCGAAACACACAAAAAAAACCTAAAAGATGCTCACACTGTTAAAATAGCTAAAATGGGAGTGCCGAGATGAACCTAAAATGAGGCATGGCGAGGGATGTTGAAATCATATGGAACGAAGCATTCCGCTGCGCTGTAAAAAGTCGAAGAGGCCCTCCACAGCAGCAATGTTATCCCTCAGCATTGCGCTGAGGTTGGGTGCCAAACACAAGGAGCAGCGCAACGTTGAGTAAAATCGGCACTCCACTAAAAAGTGCTGCACCGTCAAAGGCTCACCGCAGTGAGAACAATGAGGTGCTGAGTCCTGGCGTAACAAGTGTTGATGGCTAAAACGGCAGTGCCCGATGCGAAGTCTAGCTAAAATAACCTCTTCCCTGCGAGAACGTGAAGATGTGGCCCAGGGAATCGGAAGAGGCTTAACCTCCCGGAGTTTGTTCCCAACGAGCGCGGACCAGTTATCATGCCAGCGAGTGTTGATGGCTCGGCGAAGGGAAGCACTAAGATCCTCGAAAGGAACGGAATTGCTAAAAACAGTGGGGGATAAAATAGCAGACTTCGCGGCGGCATCAGCAGCCTCGTTGCCCGGAATGCCAAACGAACGACACGTGGAACCCTGAATTAGCGAGCGAATGCAGCCGATCCTGTATTCGCTGTACTAGGGGATGGCTGGGGTACAGCGAACGAATGCTCTGTAGAGCACTCAGAGAATCGCTACATATGGCAAAATGGTTAGAGTGCTGCTGGCTGATAAAAAGTACGGCTTGATAGATACTAAAAAGTTCAGCGGTAAAAATCGAGCACTGTCCGGAAAGACGAAACGTAAAACTCTCCGCAGCAGCTACGAAGGCACAGCCAACACCTCGGTCGGTTTTAGAGCCGTCCGTAAAAATAAAACTGTAGTTCTTAAAATGCTGCTGAAATTCTAAAAATGCGGATTGGATGCCAGTGGTCGGAAACGCAGACCTGGGCATCGACGTCAACCCAAGGTGGAATAGGGTGTCATACCGCGACCAAGGAGGAAAAATAGATTCCCTGCGAGGTAATACTGGCGGTAGTGTGACGTCCAGGGCCCGAAGAACCAGGCGAAACCGAACATCGGGCGGAAGTAATGCAAGGGGGCTGACAGCGTACTGGCGATCAAGAGACGAGTCAAAGAAAGGCTTGTACGTTGGGTGCGTGGGTAGAGAGGATAGACGGCATGCATAGGTGCCTAAAAGAATATCTCGCCTATAGCACAGGGGAGGTTCAGCTGCTTCAGCGTACAGACTGGGGATGGGGCTGGTTGGAAAAGCACCAGTAGCTAGGCGTATCCCCCGATTGTGCACAGGATCCAAACGGCTCAAAATGGAAGGCCGTGCCGACGAATATACCACACTCCCATAGTCAAGCTTTGATCGTACCAGGGACCGATAGAGCTGCAAGAGCACGGTCCGATCAGCTCCCCAAGATGTACCTGATAAGACACGTAAGATATTGAGGGACCGGGCACAGCGGCCTTTCAGGGAAGCGATATGAGAATCCCAGCTAAGCTTCCTATCGAACACCACCTAAACATTTAGTTTCCTCTGCAAAAGGAAGCGTATGGGGCCCGAGGTGGAGTGAGGGTGAATCAAACGCCTTACGGCGCCAAAAGTTCACGCACACGGTCTTCTCGGTGGAAAAATGGAAGCCGTTGTGGAGGCTCCAAGTGTAAAGGCGATCTAAACAGACCTGGAGCCGATGCTCCAAGATACTCGTCCGCCGAGAGCTACAATATACGGCGAAGTCATCAACAAATAACGAAGAGGATATTCCAGCAGGAATACACTCAGTGATAGGATTGATGGCGATGGCAAAGAGGGTAACGCTGAGGACCGAACCCTGGGGTACCCCGTTTTCCTGATGGAAAACGCGGGATAGATTACACCCCACCCTAACACGAAAGGACCGCTCCAGCATGAATTCCCGGAGGAAAATGGGAAGTCGACCACGAAGACCCCACTGATGTATGGTGCGTAGTATGCCAGTCCGCCAACAGGTGTCATAGGCTTTCGTAAGGTCAAAAAAGACGGCCACAGTTTGGCAGCGGCGCAGGTAGGCGTTCATGATATGAGTCGAGAGGGAAATCAGGTGATTAGTGCTGGAACGGTAACGGCGAAATCCGCATTGGATGTTGCACAGAAGGTTCTCCGACTCAAGCCACCATCGTAAGCGCCCATTAATCATGCGCTCCATCACCTTACACACTGTACTGGTGAGGGAGATGGGGCGGTAACTGGAGGGCAAACGGCGGTCCTTACCCGGTTTTGGGACCGGAATGATAGTTGCCTCACGCCAAGCTGTAGGGAAAACTCCGTCACGCCAGATGCGGTTGTACATGCGAATAAGAAACTCTTTACTAGCAAAGGAGAGGTGTTGAAGCATAGCCACGTGAACACCATCAGGCCCAGGAGCGGATAAGGGAGAGGAGCATAACGCCGAGTCCAGCTCCCGTAAGCTAAATAAGCTAAATTCTGCGTTGTAGCACTCCAGGTTAGCTGAGCGGAAAGATAATTCCTGGGCCTCAATCTGAGATTTGAGGACCCGAAACGTTGAAACGTAGTTGGCAGAGCTGGAGGCGGCAGCAAAAGTGCTACCCAGGCAGTTAGCAACATCAACCGCATCTACAACAGTGAGAGGTCCATCCTGGAGTCCAGGAATGAATGAGGGTGGCCGTTTACCAGCAACACGACGGAGTTTCTCCCAAACCACAGAAGAAGGGGTGGTGTGCGAGAAAGAGGCAACAAAGGAAGTCCAGGACGCTCTTTTGCTAGCCTTAAAAACACGTCGGGCTTGTGCGCGCAGCTGTTTATAAGCTACCAAGTTCTCGACGGTGGGGTGATGTTTAAATACCCTAAGAGCTCTCCGGCGTGCGCGAAGGGCATCGCGGCACTCAAGAGTCCACCACGGGACAGGCAAACGCCGAGGCTCCGTGGAGGATTTCGGAATAGATTGCTCGGCAGCGGAGACAACAACTGAAGTGAAATGGTCGACCAGAAGGTCAATAGAAGTAAACTGTGAATCCTTGAATGTGGCAGCTTCGGAAAAGAGCGCCCAGTTGGCCTTGGAGTGTTGCCATGAGGATGCACGCGAGCGGGGAACGTTGTGGGAGAGTAACGTTAGCACACATGGGCAGTGATCATTGGAATGAGTGTCAGATACTACATGCCATTGGAAACAATGAGCAAGCTGTGTGGAGCAGAGAGAAAGATCGAGATGGGAGAGAGTACCGGTGGAATCTGAAAAAAGGTGGGTTCACCAGTGTTTAAAACAAGGAGAGGAAACTGGTCAAAGAAGTCAGCAAGTAGGGTTCCCCTTGCACACGCCCTAGGAGAGCCCCAACACGGATGATGGGCATTAAAATCCCCCAAAAGAAGAAAGGGTGTGGGGAGCTGCGAAGCGAGTTGAGAGAGGTCGGCAGGAAGGACGGAGTCTGAAGGGGGGAGGTAAACTGTGCATAAGGTAAACGATAAACCGGGAAGACTGAGCCGAAGAGCAACAGCTTGCAAACTAGTGTTAAGGGGTAGAGGTTGACCAAAAACATCAGCACGTGTGAGAATCATGCACCACCATGAGCAGGAGAGCCCACTTCCGGCAAAAGGTCGAAGCGTACCGGAATATAATGACGCAAATCAAAAGCATCCTGAGGGCGAAGTTTGGTCTCTTGTAAACAAACCGCTATGGGGTTGTAGGACCGCAACAAGAGCTGGAGCTCTGCCCTATGTGAGCGCACACCACGAATGTTCCACGTTAAGAGAGCCATGGAAAAGAACTAGGGGGGAGCGGTGGTGTTAGGGAGAAAATCAAAGATTGCAAGGGCGCGAGGAATGCGGGTTCAGGTAGTCGGACGTCGTTTCTCTTTTTTCCGCACTTTGGCGGACTTGGGACCGACAAACGGTCGCTCCATGGGCGACTCCTCAGATGTGTGGGAGTCAGAAGAGTCCCTTCGAGAAGGGGATCGGGAAACCGACTGAACAGAAGTCCTGCCGGTTCCTCGAATGCGACTACGGGAGCGGCAACCCGTAGAAGTACCGGGAGTAGTGCTGACCGACACGGAACGTGAAACTGCAGCTGGGGCCGTAGATGAGCTAGACGAGGCTGCTGGTGCCAACGCCTTAACAGGTTTGGCAGTCTCCAGGAAGTCGCATTGGGTTGAAGCATCCGAAACATTGAGGGTCCGTGTGGCAACAGACTGCGTCGCATGCACAGGAGAGCGGCGAACTGCTGATGCGTATCCCAAGCTGGTAGCGGGTTTCAGTTGCTCAAACCGTCTTTTTGCCTCTAGAAAGGACAGACGTTCTTTGACGCGCAGTTCCTGAATGGCCTTCTCATCAAGAAACTGCGGGCATTGCCGGGAGCTGGAGGGATGCGTACCACCGCAATTGACGCAGACCGGGTCGCGAGTACATATAGCGTCGCCATGGGGAGGTAAACTGCAACGGTCGCATACAGCATCAAAAGTACAACGGGCCTGAGTATGCCCAAACCGCTGACACCGAAAACAGCGCATGGGGTTTGGGACATACGGTCGCACTGCAGCACGTTCGTACCCACAATAGATAGCGTCCGGCAATGTGGTACCTTTGAAAGTGAGGAAGACTGTCCGCAACGGAACAGACTGTCCATCACGTTTACCAAGTAGACGGTACGCCTCGCACACATTCTGGTCAGTCAAATTAGATACTATTTCCTCGTTAGAGAGGCCGTCTAAACTGGAGGTTGTCACGACCCCTCTACAGGTATTCAAAGTCTTATGTGGGGCTACCCGAATGGGGTAGGAACCCAACAAGCAAGCCTTCAGGAGCTTACTGGACTGATCCTGGTTCTTTGTTTCTACCAAAAGAGTACCGTCTCTTAACCGAGTTGCAGATTTTAGAACACCACATATCCGATCAAGCTCGCGTTGGATATAAAAAGGACTAATGTCTCGCATTGTCTTGTTTTCACAACTCAGGGCCACGACCAAAAAGGAATCAAATGGAGAAGGTTTGCGCGGAGGAGCCATGGTTAGAGGACCCCCTTCCGGAACCGTCGGCGTCAGCCTGCCATCCGGGGGTGAAAGAAAAAGACACCAAACCTTCACGGTCTGCGCCGTCATGGGAGACCCCTCCCACGACCGATCTCGATTGTACTTCAGAAGAGCTACCGTCCAACTACTGTTGCCCAAATGTGAGAACCGTTCACCACGTGACATCCCGGCTTTAGGCCCCTACCACAGGAATAACCGCCTGTGGCCCCCCACTTTAAGCCGTGCAGCAGTCAACAGACGCACGCACGGATTCAGCGGGCTTGTGGTTGATTACACCGGGGCTCCCGTCAGCGGTAACACATCCGGCTGGTATTACTGGCCCAATGACTCACGGCCTTCGGACCATTAAAACCAGCCGGGCCTCATGGAGACTACGTGAGTGTACATGACGGTGTGGACGGGCTCCGCACCTAAGGTCACACACAGGGTCAGTAGGGAGTCCACTACAACCTTCACGCCTGAGACCTCCGGAGAGCACGCAAGTCGGAAGCCGCGCTGGAACCGTGGGACAGGAACCACGGAGACAGAAGAAAGATCCCTGGTGGTGAGGCAGGAGTTTATAAACCTAAACAACTAAAGCTAAAATAGAACAATAAACCTAGAAGAGGAAGAAGCTTAAAACTAAGGGTGACCAACGTGGCACAACCAAAATGGGGTGAGAGGGTGACGATGAGGATGATTGGCTCGGGACCCCGGGATCGCCAATGCTCGTACCTACCGTAGTAGGCCCCTGGGGGGAAAGTCACAGTATAAAGATCCATTGTCCCTTTTGTGTGTAAAGAGATATATTTCTACTGGTTGTGAATATTTCCCTATTCATTAAATGGAAACAAGAGTTTGATTTATAGACAACATAATATAATAAGGAAAAGCAATGCATAATGGCTAACAATAAGAAGCAGTGATACCAGAATTACTACATGAGCACAATATAATGAAAGGACCATAATAATGGAAGGATTACAAAAAGCAAGCAAATAAATACAGAATTATCAGAAAATAAAAGTAAAACCATCAAAGATATTGGTGTGCAAGAAAGTGGCAAAGCTAAGAAAGATGGAAGAATGCTACCTGTAGAGGAGAACACTGGAGGTCGAGGTATTAGAATAACTGGGAGTAGAAATAAACAGTAATGAGGTGTGGCAGATGATTGGCAGGATTAAGAACATGAGTTAAGATTATTACACAAATACAACTATTTGCAACAAAAACTTCACTTATTTTAAGAAAAAGATGTAAATGTTTCTTATTAATTGATGAGATCGATTTCGTAAACATTCGACTACATCCTCAGTCATCAAACAAGTTCATCGTCAATGATACTATCAGAGGTAACTATATTTTTTCCAATATTACCAAAATCTGAAAACAAAACAAACCTAAAAACAAAATCAACTGCTGGCATTGCAAAATTCATTACACGGTTTATTTTTTTAAATAAAAACTTTTTCCCAGACCATTAAATCTATCGGACCATTTAATTGTTTTAATAATTTAACTTCAGGATTTATTTCATGGTTAAATGACCAAAAATGATCTGCTATGGCCGATTGATCAGTTTGTTTATACTTAGTGTTATAAAACTGTTCTTTTGCTCTAGTTTCCAAATTACGTTTCACCTTTCCAACATAATTTTCAATTTGTTCTTTATAACAAGTACAATAGTATACACAATAAACCTGATCACAATCTAAACAATTAAATTAATAAATAACAGATTTTTTATTATTAGGAATTTTATCTTTTTTTGGAGAAATGAAGTAAATTTTTAATAGTACATTTATTTTGAGGAGCTTAAGTTATAGCAAACTCTTTAAACATTTTTTGAAAATGTTTATTAACCCAAGGATGGTAAATAAATCTTTTTAAATCATAATCAGGTTTTATTTTTTTAAGGGCAGAAACATCATTAACAGTTTTTTATATTTAAATTTTTCTATCTTTTTTGTATAAACTCTTTATTAAAACCATTAATTAAAGCAGTATTAATAGCCTGTTTATATTATTTATTAAATTCCTCTTTATTCAGGGATATATTTATATATTTATTAATCTATAAATCAAAATTTATATGAAAAGGAGTTAAAACATTTTTTATGTAAGTATTGATATGAATAGACTTTCTATAAATACCAAAGTTTCATTTATTATTATTTATTATCTTTAAATCTAGAAAAGGAAGAAAACTATTAATTTCAGTTCCTAATGTGAATTTTTTAATTTTATTTAGTGAATTTTAATTTTTCTTGCTGATCATTTTATGAATTTTTTTTGAAATGCAAGTCACTTAATCATTCCCTTTAACTTCTAAAACCTTGAATAGATTTGTTAATATTTTTTGCTATTGTTCCTGATAAATAAATGATGCTTTAAAGTTACTAAATTTACAAGATAAAGCTATAAAATTCACATTAAAAACTGAAATTAGTTTTCTTCCTTTTCTAGATTTAAAGATAAGAAATAATAATAAATTAAACTTTGGTATTTATAGGAAGTCTACTCATATCAATAATTACATAAAACAATAAAAGTTTTAACCCCTTTTCACATAAATTTGCTGCTTTTAATAGTTTGATTTATAGAATAATAAATATAGCCCTGAATAAAGAGGAATTGTTTGTTTTTGAATTACCGACTCATTATTTTAAAACTTTTTTTTAAAAATTTGGTATAACTTTAGTTCCTCAAAATAAATATAGTATTAAAATTTTACTACATTTCTCCAAAAAAGATTAAACTCCTAATAATAAAAAATCTGGTATTTATCAATTTAATTTTTTAGATTGTGATCAGGTTTATATTGGAAAGATGAATCGTAATTTGAAAATCAGAACGAAAGAACATTTTCGCAACATTAAGTATAAACAAACTTCTCAATCAGCCATAGCAGATCATTTTAGGTCATTTAACCAAGAAATAAATCCTGAAGTTAAATTCTTAAAACAATTAAATGTTTTGATAGATTTAATGGTTTGGAAAAATATTTATTTTAAAAAATAAACATTGCATAATGAATTTTGAAACACCAGCAGTTGATTCTGTTTTTAGGTTTGTTTTGTTTTCAGATTTTGGTAATACTGGAAAAAACATAGTTACCTCTGATAGTATCATTGACGACGAAGTTGTTTGATGACTGAGGATTATAACCAGTTTTTGGTACAACTGGTTACATCGCTGTAGTTTGAATTGTTTCTTGATGATTGAGTTTGATTAAATAAGTCATAAGATCACTTGTTTTCAGATGTGGTTTCTAGTGACATAAATAAAATTTTAGATAAGTCTGATTTCGTAATATATAATTTAATTGTATAATTTGGATTACATTTTACTCTAACTTTCTTTCCTAATCAATCACTGCAGGTTACCTCCAACACATCGATAAATCCTTATTTCCCTAATAAATCATTTCTGTTGATTACTTAAAATTCCTCACTTCTGTACATCCACTCATCACTATCAAGAATACCGAATATCTCTTTCTGAAGATTTATTGATTTTCGGTTACTATCGTTACTCCTCTATTAATTTTATGATTGGCCAATTTACTGCTATGTCATTACATTACGTAATACATTTATTACTACGGCCAATCACAAAATTACACACATTTTTACACATTCGAACTAAAAACTTCTCGTGTTTCCACATCAAGCAAGAACTGATTTTCTTCTTAGCAACCATTCATATTTTTCTTTATATTGTCATTACATGGCCCACTAATAGTCAGATCAGAAAACAAGAATTTCCAACTGGATATTCATATAAAATGTTCTAACTAAAACATATCGTTACAGGATGTAGACAAATGTTTACGAAATCTATCTCATCAATTAATAAAAAAAATGTACATCCTTTTCTTAAGGCAAGTGAAGTTTTCAATGCAAATAGTTGTATTTGTGTAATATTTATTGCTTCACTGGAGCCTAGCTTCATTTTTTACATAACATGAGTTACCATTTGGGAAGCAATATGGATGAAAAGAATATACAAGGCTTTGGCAGAGGAAAAAATACTATTTGCCACAGAACTCTAAGGGGCTTCAGTAATTAAGTAAAAGATTAAAGCACATTTTCAAATTATTTTGCAAAGAATTATTAAAACTAACAAGAGCAGCATTATTACAAATAGGAAAGACGAGGAAAAGAATAATCTTAGAAAGAATTATTTACATTAAATATTGGTATAGAGGTGCAGCCAAGGAGGAGAGAAACATTTTAAGAATAGGCACTGTCTGACTGCCAGAAATAGTTAAGAAGGGCTTGAGAAATGAGAGCAGGCTTGAACTGTTAATCTGCTCATGTAGTCATTTGTTTACTATGAAATGAGTATGTGAATCATCCATGCTACCAGATCTAACACTTTCTCCTATGATATGTATTACACATATATCGGACATACTGTATACTCTATACGATACTAATGAGCATACATATGATGGATATAGTACAAAATATTTACATAGCACTTTACTTCAGCTTACCTTCTGGTGCTCAGAAGCACATATCTACAAAGAAAAATGCAAATATACACATCTGATAGATTGAGGTACAGAAAAATAAAAGAACAGGATTTTTGTGGAAATTAGGAGAAAGAAAAGGAAGGTTATCGGATAAAGGTAAGAAAGTGAATGGAGGGCTTAGAAAGATGATATGTGGGGAAGTGTGGTAAGTAAAAAGTCATTAAATTTCTACAACCCTAAAAAGAGAATGGTGAAGACAAGGAGGGAAAGCGTTAGCATTCATGAGAACGGAGCTATGTTTCTTAAAGGTCTAAAAGCAAGTGATGCTGGAGTTTACAAATTATGTGGGAGCGAAGAGAGTGTAGTACACTATTTAGTAGAATGGGAGGAACTGGATCAATGGAGGGTAAACATATGGAAAGTTGAATGGGATAATATGGAAGGAAAATTGTGGCAGTAAAAATGTTAACAAGGAAAGAAGAAAAAAGGGACATTGGGACATGAAAATGTTTGAAAGAAGATTAAAAAAAAAAATGGATCAGCAAAACGATCAGAAAAAGTGTGCCGTTTGTTGTTTTCTCTCTGGCACTTTTTTCCCCTTGTCATCCCGGTTCGAGGTGCTGCTGTTTCGTGAGATCGCTTCGGTTTCCCACCGTTGCTCTCTGGGAGTGCTGCGGTTCCTAAAGCTTCTTCTGTGCACAGCTTTGAATCAGGAAGGGAGTTGGTGCTTGGTGCTCGACGCAATTAAGTTTGGGGGTAAGTGCTCCAAGTTTTGGGTTTTTGCTAAAAAATTCTTTGTGTTTTCATGATCGCTTTTGGTGAGCCATGATTGTTTTATGGACTCTTCCCTTCAGTTCCGGGACCAGAAGCTTTTTTTTTTTTTTTTTTTCATTTTTATGTTTCTGGGTCTAAAAAAGGGGGTGACTGCTAGCTAGCTTAGAATTTCTACATCGTTAAATGGGGGACAGAATTTTACTTTCGGCTTAGCCTGAAGTCACTTATGTATTCAAAGGTTTTGAAATGTTATTCATATAAGTTCTACTCAGTCATTTGTTTTGGTAAATTTTTCCTGTACAGTTACCGGTTAGCTACATCAGTAATTTGAAATGTTTTCTGCGACCCTTGTTACTGTGTCATACTTTATTAGTTCTTTCAGGAGTAAATATTCTTTACAGAGTAATTTTATAAAGACTGTCATGCTCGTTTCCTTGTGCTATTTAAAGGGAGCACATATTGTTATAATGAATAAGTTATATTTATTATAATCAAGGATTGTAATAAAGAATTAAAGCATTTGATTTGTTTATTGGGGGCAACATTGAGTCAGTTCTTTGAATTTTGTGTACCCTAACCTAGACCTCTGAACTTTAGGGTTTGTAGGGCCTAAATTCCTCACCTTAGTTTAGCCTGTTTAGGAAGTGTTTAGGTGAGTAGTGTGCAGCCTGGGCCGGCCAACGCAAGAGACACAGAAGAATGTGGTGAGAGTGTTACAGATTCAGAAAGATTAAAGACTTCAAGAACTCCACAGTAATGCAAAAGACCTGGGTGCCAAGCTGGCTGGGAAATGCAACAGGAATACTTGTACAAATTTATAAGCTAATATTGAGACATGTGTATATCATCTAATAATTTGGTACAGATAAATATATCATACAATGTGTGTTTGGAGGAATTTAGTAATAGTGACGTCAAAGTTAATCATAAAAACTATTTGTAGTCGGTTTATTGGCATTCGTCACTTTTCTTATATTATTGAGGGACTAGTTTCAAAGGCCATTGCCAAGTTGGAGAGAGGTTGAAAATGGAGGCAAAGGCCTTTGAAACTAGTCCCTCAATAATATAAGAAAAGTAAGTGACGAGTGTCAATAAAGTGACTACAAATAGTTCATACGATATCATACAATGTTCATTTAAGCTGAATATTAAGTTAATTTCAATTGCTGTTAAAAACAATTTTGAAACTATACAAAACTACCAATTTAACCACAAACTTACACTAATGGAATGGAAATTACATACCAAGCAAATCTTCATTTTTCAGAACCTCTGCCTCAGCGTTCATTCTTTTCAACCTTGATTTAGCTACAAATTCTCCAATTTTGTCATCCTCTACCGTTTCTTTTTGATCCTTATTATTTGTTTCTATTTCACCCAAAACTTTAACTCTTTTGTTTAAACTGGCAGCTTTTGTGCTGAGATAATCATGAACATGATCTAGATCAATATTTTTAAATTCTTCCTCCAATGTTGATGACCATGATGTAGTTCCAGATATATCCTAAGCAAAATAAATACTATGATGTATACTTAAACAAGAAATACATTCAAGCCTTCAACATATGCATAGAAAATCAACAAGCACTGCTTCAAATACAAGAAAATGAAATCATGCAAAGATTACCTACAGTATAAATATGCAGTAGCAAACATCAACATTGCAAGTATTATATAACATAAATGTATATATTTTTATATCATCAAAGATCTATGGAAATTAAAACTGAAATGACAGACTAGTGAATACTCAAATGGTCTGGGGTTGGTTTAGGTACTAACCGGCAAAGTGACCAGATACATTGACTTTGACAGAGCACTGCATGTTCTTTTTATCTGTTTACTAGAACAGCGAGATACTAGTAACTTAGCATGTAATATGTATTGACACAAATGAAGCACACTGAAATTGGATGTGTAGGACATAAAATATTAAGTGATTAATTATTACATGCAACTGTTACATGATTACAAAAAGTAACTAAATGTGCTACATTGATAAATGTGCTACATATATACTTAAAGAAGTATTTAAGTATACATTTACCTAAATAAGATTTTTTAGAAACTAAGCATTCTCTAATTTCCATAAGCTGAGAGGGAGGGAAGATAGGGGAAGGTAAAGGAAAAGAGGAAGCAAAGGGAGAGGAAGGAAGAAAACAAAACTAAATTAGTCATATATAGTCATAAATTATTAATATAACCATAATTTTCTGAAGTGTGATTAATTTGTGCAAATGGGCAATACCATGATGTAAATGACATGATTTAAATGCATCAGAAAGTTAAACTACACAAAACTGTGTATTGTGTATTAATTGTGTATATATAGTTTTGATGCTATAAATGTAGTTACTAATGAAGTACAATATCTTGTTAGTTTGATAATGATGAAACGTCAAACAGAAGTTATATGGTAAATATAAAATAAATTCCCCCACATAGTTCCTTAATGACATACATTATGCAATACATGCCTCGAAATCATAGTAAAATGAGCAAGCAATCAAACAAGCAAGTGAATGGTGAGTGTGCATGAGTGAGTGAGTGAAGTTTAAGGGCCCATTCACAGTTAGGTCATTCGAGGCCATAAAAATAAATAATAGCTGTTGAATCAACATACCTGAAGAATAACAAAAGGATTGAAGTGCTATAGGTAAGTAAGTAATCTTTATTTCTATTTCAATTACAAATTATTATACAATTACTTACAATTATTTATACAATTAATTACTTACTACACTGAGTTGCTGGTTACAAAGAATATTCTGCTCATCTAAACCCCTAACTCTCGTCCAATATTTTAACAGGCCTAGTTTCAAGTCTTCCCAATTCTGCTTGTGCCACTCCATTTGGAGAAGTTCATGGTAAGCCCAAAACTTGTTTGCAAAAGTTGCTATGTATCACATTCATATTTGCACCCCCTCCTCCAAACCCCATATCTCTACCCCATAGAGTATTTTTGCTTCTACTATGTCTGTGAAAATTCTCTCCAGCTGTTTTATTTGCATTCCTGGTAATTTATATAAGCATCAAATTCACAATAGAAAAGGAAATCAATGGACAACTTTCTTTCTTGGACCTAAAGATCATCAGCAATAACACAAAAATAAAATTTGGAATTTACAGGAAACGAACAAATTCAGAAAATTACATAAAAAATAATAGCTACAGCCCACTTACACATAAGCATGCAATAGCCTTACACACAGACTAATCAACATACCCATGGATAAAGAAGACGCATATTCAGTTCATTCATATATCATCCAAAAAAATTTAATAAATTTAAAAAGATCTTTAAGGAACAAAATATAAAGCTGGCACCTACTAACGGACATTCAATTTTAAAATTGCTAAATTTAAAAACAAAAGATGAAATCCCATCAGTTAACAGATCCGGAATATACAAAAGTTGTAAAAATTGTGAAAAATGTTACACAGGTCAAACTAAAAGAAATCTAAAAACCAGAGTCAAACAGTACTTTAGAAACATCAGATTGAAACAAGAAGAAAAGTCAGCAGTAGCATTTCATTTTTGGAACGAAAATCATGACTGATCCAAATCAAAAATTATTAAAAGGAGTGATAAACCAAAATAAACTACCAACATGGGAGAACATATTCATATGGAAAAATAAGGACCGCGTAATAAACTTTGAAATCCCACCAGTAGATAATTTGACAAAAGTTCATAGTTCCACCACCAGAGAGAGGAGAGCAGATGGCAACAGATGCTAATTGGAGAGAGGTTGAAAATGGAGGCAATGGCCTTTGAAACTAGTCCCTCAATAATATAAAAAGTTACGAGTTTCAACTACAAATAGTATTTACGATTAATTTTGACGTCACTGTTACTAAATTCCTCCAAACACACATAATGATCTAAGCATGCTTTAATAACTTCTAATGCAAGTTTACCTTTTGCCATTGCCAATCTCTTCTGCTCTTTCCAACCCCCCTTACTGCTTAATCATACTCCTAGATAATTAAATGTATTTCTCTTCCTTGCTAGTGTCATTTCTCCTCTTTTCTTAACTTATTGTGTTTCTTAAATACCATAATTTTGGTTTTGTTTACATTAATACTAAGGCCCCATTTCTTACAAAATTTATCTATTGCTCCAATTGCCGTATCTATTCACATTTTGGAAATACCTCCGGCTACTAAATCATCTGCAAATAACAAATCAGGTATTTCCCTGTTATTATTGGCACATGCCTACTTTCCATTCTAATTGCATCCAAAATATCATCTATAAACAGATTAAACAGTATGGGGCTCAACTTACAGCCTTGCCGCAATCCTATATTATTCTGAATGATTCTTGTTACTTTATTATTTCCCATCTTTATACAAAACTCACTGTCTGAATATATACTTTGTAAACTCTGAATAAATCTGCTACTCATTCTTTTTTTACTTAATACCATAGCATTTCGCGATTTGTTGTATCAAAGGCCTTTTCGTAGTCAATAAATAACACATATACACTCCCCCTTTTATCTGCTAAATATTTACTTATTACTGTGCTTATCACAAAGATATTATCCACTGTCTTCTGTCTTGTCTAAAGCCTGCTTGGAATTCTGATAGCTTGCTCTCGTCTTCTAACCACTTTTGTACTCTTTCTGCCAAAACTCCAGTATACACCTTACCTAACACAGATAATAAGCTTGATTCCTCTATAATTTGCAGAACTATCTACCTCTCTTTTATTCTTAAATATTGGCACTACCATTGTTTTCCTCCAACTGCTTGGAACCTTACCATCTTCAAATACTTTGTTTAAAATTCTCACTAGCTGACTTAATCTATTTTCATTTCTACTCCATGCCTTCCAAAACTCCCCTGGAATCTTATCTAAACCACATGCTTTATTCCTTTTCAATCTTTTTACTTGTTCCCTTACTTCCTCTATTTTTATCCCACTGTCTAAACGTTGGATTTCTCCTGTGTTATCCAATTCTCGAATACTTTGTCTTCCCTCTTTTATCCCTAAAAGGCTTTCAAAGTACCTGTACCATGCTTCTGAACTTGTTGTTATCCAATGTGTAAGCACTATGATACAATGAAGTACAAAATTAATATAATTTTGAGTCAAACTAATACTTAATACTCCACTTATTTCTAGTATTTACCTAGAACGTGTTTCGTTATGATCTTTCTAACGTCATCAACAGCTGATGTTAGGAAGATACTAATGAATACTAAATACTAGAAATAAGTGGAACATTGAGTATTAGTTTGACTCAAAATTATATTATGTTGTTTTCCTTAGTTCTACCCTTATAAGTTTGGTTCACTTCGCCTTTGTATCATTCATTTTTAATGCCTTCCTCATTTTCTTCCCATTCATTCTTTTTAGCTTCCATGAGGTGCCTGTACACCCATCTTTCAGTTATAAAATTTTCTTTTTCTCTTATGTCTCCTGTTTGTCTCCATTTCCCTAACTCTCTGCTTTGCCTTGCTGTACTCTTCATCATACCAGCCTCTTCTAATATTTGGTTTATCTATCACTCTCATTTTTGCCCCTGCCTGTTTCACTAACTCCTCTAATTTTATTAGTTTCCTCAATTTTATTTTCTCTCAGCATTTCCTCTATGTCAACTACCCTTAACATATTTGACTGGTTTCCCAACTCCTCCATAAATGTAAGTACTATAGATACAATCCTAGACAATTCATCAGCAATATCTGTTGAGACATCACTCACAGAAACTTCACGGTTTGTATCACTATAACTACATCACTGTCAATTCCTATGGACATTATGAACTTACACTTCCTGCTCTATTAATTCATCCTTTTCTCAGTAGTCATCAGCTATTCTCTTAATTTATTGATATTATCTAAGTCTTCTTAATGCTTTTTCCCCAGTCATCTACTGATATGGAACTAATTGCCTCTGATGTCAAAGTCTTTACAATGTCTACTGAAAGGGTTCCTGTATTCTTCTGAGCTAATTTTTGCTTTGCTGTTTTCCACATTTCTATTGGATTTAGATCAGGGTAACATGGAGGAAAATTTATAAAGGTTCCATAATTTAAAAACACTTTGTCTATGGCAAAATTTTCTTTACATCTGTTTTGTTCAACTAGTTCAAACATATTAGTTTTTCCCATGTCTTCCGCAAACACAATATCATTTCAATTCCTTTCTTGGAAGTGTTGAAAACAGTGTTATAATAAATTAAATTTAAAGGGAGTCGATTAATGATCGGTCGATGGCCAGTTGAGGATAGAAGCAAAGTCTCTGAAACATGTTCCGGAAAAATTTAAAAGTGTCATTAATCGACGCCCTTTAAATTTAACAATATCATCTGTTCTTAGCCACCTGAATCAATGTTATGTTGGAACCCTTAGTAGGTACTTTATTGTATAATTTTTATATGATGCACTGTGCACAAAAACAACACTCTCTTGTGGCAGTCCTGGTAGTAAATGATTGCTGACCTTTTTTGGAATTATTCATTAATCATGATAGTTACCTGAAGCTGATTTTACATTGTACATTAAGAGCACACAGGGACTACAACCTATGCTCCCACCAGCATCTACGACAATAAGTCTTTGCCCAGGAGTCTTGTTAGTGTGTATATATATATATATATATATATATATATATATATATATTGTGATTATGTCATCTCTTTATATCAGAAAATGTCTCCCGTCTATACATTTCTTAAAATGAACCCTAAGATTTCACAATTTTTCCAAGTGTCTCTTTGCTACCGTTAAAATCAATTTCACCCTGATATTTGTACATTTTTGGTAACGCTGGAATTTCGTTATTATATATATATATTGTAATTTTACATACTCCAATGTTAAGTCATATCAGGTGATGAATGGAATGGGTGAAATGATGCTCAAATCAGCCCAGGGTCCATAGAACTTAGAGTTACCTGACATTCGTCTTTCAAGATATGGGAAAACTCTGGAAAAAATCTTATCCAGGTAACCCACCCTGACCAAGATTCAAACTTGGAACCTCTTGAACGTGAGGCAGCCTCTTCAATGTAAAACTGCCTCTTCATTATAAACAAATCTGTATCATCCAATTTATTTTGTTCACAGATTTCCTACAGATTTCTTGGAGTCACTTTGTTTTCTCTTCTACAATGCATAGTTTTTTTCATAGCATCTTATCTTGCAAATTGCCACCTTTTTTTTTTTCCACCTACAAAGAATTATATAAAATGAAAAGCTTACTCATCAAACTGAGCCAAGTTTGTAAAGTGCCTCACTTAATTAACAAAACAGGTGATGTGATATTAGTAATTATAATAATAGTTAGAACTATCATATTAATGATAAAGAAAGTAAAATGATTAAGACTGGCATATAAAGCTAGAAATGTTCAGAAATTATGGTTTATTATTTTATGTTTTGTTTGTTTATGTTTGTATTTAAATTTGAATTCCATTATTACAGTGTATGTACTGTTGAGAAAAATGTGAAGATCACACATTCAGGGTAAGTAAAAAAGTTTGTTGATGAGAAGGAAAAGCTTCTAGGCAACTGCTGTATAATTTTAGAACCAACAATAAACAATCTATGTATAAGATCAGAATAATTATTTCACCCCAACAAAATCTGAAATAAAAATAAACTTCAGCTCCCCCGTGGATGATTCTCACTAAACATCATTTGTAAAATAACCGTAGCAAATTAACAATCATGTTTTTTAAAATATATGCATCAAGATTATGGTGATGGTAAAGTAAATTATCATTGCAGCTACCAATTTTGTCACTTGACACAAAAGGATTTTTATCCCACTTCTTTCTCCTTGACATAATACTTAATCATGTTAAATATGATTTCTTGTGCCTGTTGATGTATGACATATTGCTGTCCTGATATGATTGTCTATGAACAGTGTACACACACTGACTCAATGTGTATGTGCTATAGGTAGTTTCACATTCATTCCAATAGACCTCATAGGTTTGTCACCTAGTAGATCTGTCTGCTGAGAGAAAAATGCCTTACCATTTATTAATGTTCATATTAATGCAAACATTTAAAGATGCTGATGTTTACAAACAAAAAAAAAAAAAAAAAAAAAAAAAAAAAGACCTAGCCAATGGCATAAAATATTAAATTATTATTGTATTGTTTTGGACTTTCAGATTACTTCTGATAATTCGTATTTGTAGTGCTACTTCATTTGATAACCACACAAGGTACAGAGTTTTTGTTCAGATGATTTTGGCTCTTCCATAATAGCACACCACAGATGCTTACGCCAGCCAAAGCATGAACCAACTAACGAATCTAAACTTAGAACACAGAGTACTTTCCAAAGCGTGCTTGAAAAGCAAGTGTTTACATAGCAACAATATTGTATGTTTCATCAGTTTTGTAATATACTTGTAAAGTAGAACTTTAATTTATCCATTCTATAATTGAATAAATGATCTGCAAGTGAGCTAAGGCATCATGCTTTAGTTTCCTACCATGGAAACTAAGTGGCCTGGAATCGATCCCACCCCTTGGGTGCAGATTTTAGGTCCTGGGTATAAGATCAGTGCCCACTCAGCATCGTGAGGAAAGTGAGGAGCTTAGGGTAAGAAGCCCTGTTCCAGAAAGCCAACTTTCCAGCTGAGGGTGCTGAGATGCTCACCATATCTCATTCCCATATAGGTTGGATGATCGCACACCTCTACCTTGCATATGTGGGCATGAGGTCGGCAGTCTGATTGTCGTGCCATGGGTTATTATAATTGAAGAAATGCAGTATTAGAGGTATAGCAATACCACTGAACTTGTTTAAAACCTATTTGATAAATAGACTTCGGTATGTATAGCACTTAGGGACAGTACATCTGACATCATCCTACAAAATATGGCATATCTCAAAATTCAATGTTTGGCACTATATAATTTCTTTCTCTTTTTTTCCCTCCTGTTTTCTTTTATTAACAATTTATTAAGCTGACATAAATAGGAAAGCTCCTTATACATCCTGATGACATGGCTGTTTGTCAAGCAGAAACAAAAAAATTACATTATGTTTCAAATGCAAAGGGACATTGATAGACTGACAAATGGTTTAAATCTAATTCCTTATTCGTGATCCAATTAGAACCATATCCAGTAGAAGTCTGAAAAAGCACAGTCTGAAATACTGCCGATTCAGATTTCATACAGGTAAATAATGTCTCTGTTATAAAATATTGTAGTTAATTATTTTACTCATATTTTTCTTTGGAAAGTTGAGAGCAAAATGTTTCATAAACAGAGGTTCTGCAGTATAATTTTCACCAGCACCCCTGTTCACTGACATTGACCACTGCATTCCAGCAAAGTAACAATACCACCATTCCTGGCCTCTGGCTTGACTAAGTCCTGTAGATGAACTCATACCTATTGTCTCTTTCACCACTTATATAATTCTGCTAAATGAAACCAAGCACTGCGGTGGGGGGAGGGGGGAAAGTAGTGTTGTTATCTGTCGTCCGAGGCACAGTCCCCGCTAATTACCAGCTTTTTTCTTTGTGCAGTGTGCTACTGAAGACATAATTAAAGCTTTTTGATAAGGAGTAAGTATAGCAAATTTGTCATACATTGATCATTGCATAAATTACTTATGCCATCAGTATACTTTGTAAATTAGGATTCAAAACATTACACAGTCCGAATTGAGAAATTGTTACAAATATATCAGCCTAAATAAAGAAAGAAGATAAAAAGAACTGGTTAGATCAGAAGATTTTTTCAAAAAGATTTGAAAAGCTAATGTACATATCAGATGACACAGGAGTGTAAGAAAGAACAGTGAAAAAGTATTATTAAAGAACACAAACAAAATGAAACCCAATGCACAACATTGGAACTTCAGTAAAAGGCACAGCGTGCATCCCAAAACACATAACAGATCTAGATAACTTCAGCAAATGCGTCATTAGAAGGAGCACTCAAAACTTTTATGCCCAGGAAAAAAGTGCTCCTAAAGTAACTATAATACTTATTATTTTAAGAAAAAGCATTAACCTTCAGAATTTTGTCCCTTCTCGTATTACATCTCTATATACCATGGTAAGGTTATAATACAGGGGTAAAGGATATCCCCCAACAACCGTGTTAGTTGGGCTTCTGGATGTTTTTTTGTTTTCACAATTTTTCCTCTTAAACTGAGTTATAATATCACACAATATCACATTCTTGATAGATGCTTATAATAATGAAGAAGTTAAATTAACGGACAAAGGACAACTCTTTCTTCTAAATGCCATCAGGAACAACATGCAATATAACATAAGCCAACCTAGTCTGAAAATTACATAAAAAAGTCAGATAACCTGGTCACACATAAACATGAAATAATAAGCCATCTTACATGCAAACTACTGTTTGCCACAGCAAGGAAAGTCCTCGGGGAATGAGATGCAGGGGGGGGGGGGAGTTGGAGAAGATTCCAACTCCCTGCCTCGACATGTTTGACATTAAGGTCAGTTCAGTTACAGACAACTCAAAAAAATTCTAACATCTTCTACTTTTGTGAATATATATATTCCAGTTTTAGTGTACTGAGTGAATAGGGCGACTGTTTTTTTAACAGTTCTACTCCTTGTGCAGCTTGCTTTCTCTGTCATACACGCTGTCCTTGTCCCACTGTTTAAGGGTGGCACATTCCTCTCAGGGACCTTCTTTGCATTGGCAAACAGTAGTTCAACATAGCCATGGATAAAGTAGAATCTACAAGAAGTAAAATGTCAAACTTCACTTAGCAGAAGTAAATTAATATAACAGAAAGCTAACATCAAGAAGATTGAAAAAGCTAGGCTAAAGACAATCATTAAGAAAGCAAGCATATTCGCCATTCATTTATTTATTTAGTAGTGCTAGGTATTTACAATCCTGGATATAACTGAACATTCAGTCCAGGCTCTTTGCCAGTTATATCCAGTTATATCCAATTACAAACACTGTACAATAATTGATACTTAAAAATCAACAGACAACCGATAGTCAATACATTCTTCCTATCACCCTCTCTCTCTGTTAATGATCTCAACCAATATCTACCTCATACTTCTATTCACTTAACTGATCATACCCATTTCTTCTTCACTCTAAACAAAAATTCACCTAAATTACTAATCACACATTCATCATGGAAAAAGAAGGCAACGGCACATTTAGTGGATTCAGTACCGCCCAAAAACATTTGATAAGTTCAAAAAGACCTTTACAGAACAAAATATGATCTTGAAACCAATAAACAGATACTCCCCAATAAAATTGCTAAATTCAGAAGCAAAGATGAAATCCCACCAATCAGGGGATCTTAAATATAGCAAACAAATTGTAACGATTGTGAACAATTATATACATGGTAAACCAAAAGAATCCTAAAAGGTAGAGTCAAAGAACATTTTAGAAATGTCAAATTGAAACAAGTAGACAATTCAGCGGTAGCATTTTACTTTTGTAACAAAAATAATAATCTCGACCCAAATCCAAAATATTAAGAAGTGTTATAAGCCAAAACAAACCTATAAAGCGAGAGAGAAAACATCTCATGTGGAAATGCAAAGCCTGATTAATTAATTTTGATTAATTAATTTGGAAATCCCATCAATTGACAATTTAATAAAAAGAGTTCACTGTTACTTCATCAGAGAGTAGACTGCAACCAATGACAGTCATACCTTTGAAATTGTAAACGGAAGCAATGGTTCCCAAAACTAGTTACTCAAAATAAAAAAGTGATGAAATATGAAAAATAACTGACTACTAATGTTTTACTAAGTTAACAAATGGTCTTATTTAGATTTGCTTCTTAATTCAATCTTAAGTTAGGATTTGCAAATTGAGCAGACAATAAAGCAAAGTTACTCCTGTCATAGATGTTAAATCTAGATTAAGGTACTTTAAATCTTTCACCTGCCATTTCACATTTTATTTACATGATCATTGTATGGCAAAGCAGCATAAGTAAAAAATTAAATCAAAGCAAAATCCTATAAAACTCTTCTATAAAAGTTCTGCTTAATATAGACCACTTAACATTTTGTCAGAATACAGACATAATACCAATCATAGTTACTGTAAGTTTAAGTTCTGTTAAGATTATATATCGCTGTTTACATGATTCAATTCTTATTAATGCAAAACTACTCTTGAGCAAGTATGTTCATTACATTACTAGAAAATCAACTAAATTGAGAAAACTGAGTATTAAAAAAAATTAGAAACATAATTATTAGAGCTAGGATAGTTATGCATTAAAGAATGCAAAATATCTATGTAATTACATGATTTACAGCTGGGATATATGCATTAACAACTCATTAATGTGTAATAACCAAATTCCCCAAAAAATAAAAACATAAATACAAATTTGTTCTTTCGAAACCACGTAGGCTTTCATTTCTTATATTCTTTTTGTCCATTATTTTTTACACTGAAAATATATATTAACATGGTGAATAACCTATCAAAGCAATAAAAATGCTGTAGTAACCTAATTTTTCCCATTAAAGTACATAACAGCAATCATTTTAATTATAAAATTATAGTTGAGTCGTATTTATTGCACATCAGCTTCACTTACGTACCTAATTTGAGGACATGTTTCACGAACCATCGTTCGCATCGTCGGCTCTTATGCAACTAAAGCTTGATCCAGTGGTGTGGGTAGTTCTGGATTTGCTGCTGCCATCTGTTGATTTTGTGTTGAATTTAAATGTGGGGTTATCTTCTGAAGGGATTTCAAAATTCATTAGTTGGTTTTTATGTTTTTCTATGTATATTCTCTCCCATATGACAAGTTCACTGTGTTTTTGTAAGTGTTTTAGTAATTTGGTGTTATCTTCAATTTCATGATTCTCAGACCAGAAATGAGCTGCTACTGCGGACTTATCAATATTTTTGTATCTTAAGTGCCTGAAGTGTTCTTTCTTTCTAGTGCCTATGTTTCTTTTTCCCCTCCCTATGTAAATTTTTTCATAGTCTTTACACTTAATCTTGTAAATGCCTGACTTTTCTTCTGGTTTTATCTTATCAGTATTATTACTGTTAAGTAGGTTTTTAATGTTGTAATTGTGTTTTGGTGCCAATATTGTATTTCTTGAATATTTTTTGGAACTTTTTTGTGGCCCAAGGGTGGTAAGTAAATTTAGCAAATCTAATTTCTTGTTTTATTGGTGAAAGAGCCATGATCTGTTTTAGTCTTTTTTGAAGTTTGAATGATTTTAGCTTTTTATCTACAAGGCTTTTACCATATCCAGTTTTAATTGCAGTTTTTAAGATTTGATGGTATTCTTTTTTATATTCTTGCTGGCTGAGGGGTAGATTTACTAATCTGTGTGAGAGACTGTTGATGGTGGCATGTTTGTATGGAATTGGGTTGAAACTATTTGCTTTGATGTAATTATCCGTGTGTGTTGCTTTTCTATGAATACCAAATTCCAGTTTTTCATTGTTTTTTGTGATTTTAAGGTCCAAAAAAGGTAGAGTACAGTCCTCTTCAGTTTTTACTGTGAATTGTATGCTGGATTCTTGAAGGTTGAGTAGTTCCAAAGCATCATCTATTTGTTTGTAGTGCACTATTGCAAAGATGTCGTCTACGTATCTGCACCATGTTTTAAAAATATGAAACACATAACTAAAGCCTTCCCTCATATTTTTAAAACATGGTACAGATACATAGATGACATCTTTGCAACAGTGCACTACAAACAAATAGATGATGCTTTGAAACTACTCAACCTTCAAGAATCCAGCATAAAATTCACAGTAGAAACTGAAGAAGACTGTACTCTACCTGTTTTGGACCTTAAAATCACAAAAAACAATGAAAAACTGGAATTTGGCATTCATAGAAAAGCAACACACACAGATAATTACATCAAAGCAAATAGTTTCAATCCAACTCCACACAAACGTATCACCATCAACAGTCTCACACACAGATTAGTAAATCTACCCCTCAGCCAGCAAGAATATAAAAAAGAATACCATCAAATCTTAAAAACTGCCATTAAAACTGGATATGGAAAAAGCCTTGTAGATAAAAAACTAAAATCATTCAAACTTCAAAAAAGACTAAAACAGATCACAGCTCTTTCACCAATGAAACAAGAAATTAGAATTGCTAAATTTACTTACTACCCCTGGGCCACAAAAAAGTTCCAAAAAATATTCAAGAAATACAATATAACAATGGCACCAAAAAACAATTACAATATTAAAAACCTACTTAACAGTAATAATACTGATAAGATAAAACCAGAAGAAAAGTCAGGCATTTACAAGATTAAGTGTAAAGACTATGAAAAAATTTACATAGGGAGGGGAAAAAGAAACATACGCACTAGAAAGAAAGAACATTTTAGGCACCTAAAATACAAAAATATTGATAAGTCCGCAGTAGCAGCTCATTTCTGGTCTGAGAATCATGAAATTGAAGATAACACCAAATTACTAAAACACTTACAAAAACACAGTGAACTTGTCATATGGGAGAGAATATATATAGAAAAACATAAAAAACAACTAATGAATTTTGAAATCCTGCCAGAAGATAACCCCACATTTAAATTCATCACAAAATCAACAGATGGCAGCAGCAAATCCAGAAATACCCATACCAATGGATCAAGCTTTAGTCGCATAAGAGCCGACGATGCAAACTATGGTTCGTGAAGCATGTCCTCAAATTAGGTATGTAAGTGAAGCTGATGTGTAATAAGTACGACTCATCTATAATTTAATAATTATTTCGCTTCACTGTGGTATTCCAATACAGTAAAATTTCGAATCATTTTAATGTTTGAAAATACCAATGATTCTCTGTTGCAGCGGCCATACTATGGCTGAGTAGTTAGACCACTTGGCTCTCACCAACATGGCCCAGGTTTGATCACAGTCGATCGCAAAGTGAGATTTGTAGTGGACAACACAACACTGGGGTGCATTTTCTATGGGCTCTCCAATTTCCTTACCATCTCATTCCATCGATGCTCCATCTTCACTTCATGTATCATCAGTGTCACCGCCCAAAGTGCCATATGTAGTAAAAGTGGGCATTAAACATTACACATTTCATTTTCATTTCACTGTTGCATCTAGGATTTTATTTATATCAAGAAAAACAACTTCAGCTACAAAATATGTTAGAGGTGCATATTTAGTTTGCTATTTCTTCCAGAGACAGTGACTCATCAATATTCGACCAAATAAGACATTGACATTATATTGTAAGAGATGATATCCAGATTATTTCAAAGTATATAGTTAAATTTTTCTATTACTTTCTTTGCAATTTCACCAGCTTTAATAACAGATTTTCTATTATACTTATATTGTGAATAGTGAAGTCATTTGAGTGCTGTGATGCCTGTAGAAATGCAGATGAAATGCGACAATATAAACTTATTTCTCTTCTATTTTATCCCTACATATAGCACTTTATTTCAGCAATGCTTCACACTTCTTTTTTATTTAGTTATGTTTAGTAAAGTGAAAATTGTACAATAATAGAGGAGCCGTTACCAGTTCATCCATCTCATAGTAACTGATTCACGAGAAAGTGGAATTTCTGGTACCAACTGTACAAACAAATTTATTTTACTCAGAGATTTAAAGGAAACTTTTTTTATGCTTGATAATAAAATATTAACAGTAAGAAAACATAAGTAAAATATTAACAGTAAGAAATTATAAGTAAAATATTAATGGTAAGAAAATATGGCTCTTCTTTAATACATGTCCCATAAGAAATTTTGTCTAAGTCCAACATCGGAGGCACACACAAGGGTGCACCCTGCATCCACCAAGTAGTTACAAGAATCATTTTATTATAGAAAAATTCTAACTATACTTGGCGCAGATCTGGTAAGAACAAAACTACACTTTTATATTTCATTCTCTTTGGCACAATAACTACATTGTGTTATTGAACACTTTCACCATAGTGCAATGATTTGTTGCTATTTCTTTCACTGTTGGGAGATAAGCTTTTGAAACGTTATTGTTACTGAGCATACCAACATATATGCATTTTCTTCCTTTAAATCATGTTTCTTCTGTATTTTGTACATGTTTACGTTTTCTATTTTTGTTTTCAAAATAGCCAGTTATCCCATTCATGTACGCTCTAACCTAGGCATTGCAACCACATGGAAAACAAATTTTGATATCAGGCCCCTCCTTATAAACAGCGATAATAAACTGCACAACAAATAATTAGGCAAGTGTCCAGCTCTGATTACGGCCATCTCACTTTATAAATTAAGTTATAAGCCTAAACTGTTACACCTTGAATTTTAACATATAATAATATTCACTGCTTAAACACTAACACCAAAAATACAACTTACCACTGAATTTCCACCTTCCATGATATTTTCAGTACTATATAAAAGTACGTTTGAAGATTTTTGCTCTATGCAATATTTCAAGATCTTTAAATCACCACTGTAGCTATTCTACAATACTCCTCACGAGAATAATGACATTGGTACACATTTATCCGGCTTTTCAAGTTATCCCGGACTATTTGTTACAACTACCCCAAACTAATTTCATCATTTCATGTTAGTTGTCCCGCGTATACAGTGCAGCCAACGTTGAATTTCATGTCATTGCTTAAAATGCCATACCTGGCCATACCTTTTCAACCAAAGTAACATAAATATCCACATTTATAGCAATATGTAATTTAATTCCTAAAATTATAACATTTAAATGACAAATGCAGGGATATATAAGAAATATAAAGCGGACTAATTGTTAGGTGTACTACTTGTCCTAAATTTCCCTCGAATAAATAATAATTGTTTAATGGCATTAGTGAATTTCAAGCACAGTATGTTTGGTTTAATTCCAACTTGCGTATAGAAATAAAAGTTCACACCGCAAAGAGGCCTGGGAAAACACGTTAAGGCAAACCAATCTCCAGGAGAGAAAACCGTGCCCCCGGACCACGAGTAGTTCCATATTCACATAATTAATTACCCCTAGAGAGTTAGCAACCACGCTTAACTCTCTAAGAAACAACAAAGCCCCTAGGCAGACCGTGTCACAGCGGAAATGCTCAAGCACCTTCCACGTAGATCCGTGATTCACTTAACCCGGAATTATAACGCATGCCTGTTCATGCGCCACTTTCCAGCTGTCTGGAAGGAGGCGTGCGTGGTGTGCGTTTTAAAACCGGGGAAAAATCCGGTCTTCCCGTCCAGTTACCGCTCCACCAGCCTTCTACCAGTTTTGTCGAAGGTATTCCAAAAATTGCTCCTCTCCCGGCTTCTACCTCGTGTAGAGGAAAGGGGCCTAATCCCGGAACATAAGTTTGGCTTCCGTCCTGACCACTCCACGACCGAACAGCTACTGTGGATTGCCGAGAGGGCCTCCCTGGGATTCCAGGAAAGGTCTAAAACGGTAGCAGTGCTGCTCGACGTTGAGAAGGCATTCGCCACAACCTGGCACGAGGGGCTCATTTACAGGCTCCTAGAGCATGAGATCCCTCTTCCATACATTTCCTTGGTAGCCGGTTTCCTCGGAAACCGAAGCTTCCAAGTAAAGGTGGAGGGGGCGCTGTCCACAGAGCGGCCCATTGGCGCTGGAGTGCCAGAAGGCGGCGTACTGTCGCCGGCGCTCTTCGCAGCTTACATGGCCGACATTCCAACGCACCACAACACCCAAACCTGTCAGTATGCGGATGATCTCATGATTTTCGCAGTAAATAGGAACACACGGTACAGCTTCCGGCAAATCCAAACCCAGCTCCGGGCCATTGGCGAATGGAGCGCAAAATGGCGAATGGCAATTAAACCGGAGAACTCTGCAATTCTCCTGGGAAAAACCAGAGCCAACCGGTTGTAGTAGAACTTCGTTTTACGGCGCCGTAGAATCCCATGGATGCAAACGGCGAAGTATCTCAGAGTGACGCTGGACCGTAAGTTAACTTACGTTCCACACGTCAAGGGCAAGGTCCAGCTGGGGCACGTCACACTCCGGAGCCTATACCCTATTTTCCGATCAACAATGCCCATCCGACTCAAACTCCAGCTGTATCGGGCGATCATTCCGCCTATGATTCTGTACGGCTGTGGGATCTGGGGAACAGTGGCTAATACCACTTTCGTCAGGCTCCAGACGCTGCAGAACAAGGCACTTCGCATCATTTACGATACAGGCTGGAGATTCCCTTCTCATATCCTACATGAGCACTCCCAGATCCCGTACATTGTCGATGTCATCGGCGAGAGGGCACGATTGTCGATCAATGTACGACAAAATCCAAATTCACCCCAACCCTTTAGTGAACTCCCTGGGAAGGTATGACCAGAGGGATCAAAGACGCTTGCCGTCCTTCAGACTACCGAGAGACGTCTTGGGGCCCCTTGGTTAACCCAAGAGAAACCCCAGATGTCTCTGGGACCAATTCTAACGCCTGATGGATCAAGCGCTACACAACCCGTAACCAAAACGGAGTAAAAAATTAAATCATGTCTCTCAAAACGGGGGAACGATTAAGTGCAGCTGCCTATGAGATTTAAACAAGGGCATCCCATTCCAAATTCAAACACCCCAACAGAACATGAAACCAATTACTAGCTCATTTCGCAGGTTAAACCGCAAAGCTGCTAGGTACTGCGGCATAAGACACCCGGACGGGGAAAAAGAAAAATAGCCCCGCCCGACTAGGACTACCTCGGGACCTCTGGAAATAAAAGTTGTTTATAACTATACATTAAGCATTTTCCACTGGAAAACATTTAAATTTTAATGTCATATCTCCTAATACAATTATGAATTTGTTCAGTTCTGTTCTAATCTCTGGTTAAATTTCAAGACCTGGCTTGATACTCTTTGCTATAGGGAAGCAAAGAGTAAGAAATTTTTTGATAAAAATCCATTTGTAATTGGAAGAACTTTATACAATAAGCTGCCAGCCACAATTAAACAATCAACTGGTTCCAAGTTTAATAAATGTTTAAAAAATTACTTAATTGAGATGGCCTTTTATGACATAGATGAATATCTGCAATTGTAATTTCAAAGGTTTTTTTTTTCCTGACACATGTAATTTGTAAATATTTCAATGAGGGTATAAATGGGAGATCAAACTGTCAATCTGTCTAGTAATTTCAACAAGTGAGTATAACCTTTGAAATATATTTCTGAAATCAGCATTAAGTACATATTTATAAATTATTATTATTATTATTATTATTATTATTATTATTATTATTATTATTATTATTATTATTATTATTATTATTATTATTATTATTATTATTATTATTATTATTATTATTATTATTATTATTATTATTATTATTATTATTATTATTATTATTATTATTATTATTATTATTATTATTATTATTATTATTATTATTATTATTATTATTATTATTATTATTATTATTATTATTATTATTATTATTATTATTACTATTATTATTTATGTTCAATCATTATATAACAAATAAGAAAATACTAATACAGTTTATTACATCTTCTGTTTCATATTACTGAGATCTTCACCTTATGACCAATGGATAGGAAGAACCGCGAGACCCTCCTCAAAGAAAGGGAAAACCGAAGATTGTTTTTTTTTTTTTTTTTTTTTTTTTTTTTACCATAAAGACAGTTACATTATTATTAATCTCTGTATATGCTCTGTAAAATTTGTAAATCTTGATGTATGTAACTAAATATTGTAATATGTAAACTTTTTCAACGAAACTTGAAACATGTATGTCATGTCTATAAGTGAATAAACCATTATTATTATTATTATTATTATTATTATTATTATTATTATTATTATTATTATTATTATTATTATTATTATTATTATTATTATTATTATTATTATTATTATTATTATTATTATTATTATTATTATTATTATTATTATTATTATTATTATTATTATTATTATTATTATTATTATTATTATTATTATTATTATTATTATTATTATTATTATTATTATTATTATTATTATTATTATTATTATTATTATTATTATTATTATTATTATTATTATTATTATTATTATTATTATTATTATTATTATTATTATTATTATTATTATTATTATTATTATTATTATTATTATTATTATTATTATTATTATTATTATTATTGTTATTATTGTTATTATTGTTATTATTATTATTATTATTATTATTATTATTATTATTATTATTATTATTATTATTATTATTATTATTATTATTATTATTATTATTATTATTATTATTATTATTATTATTATTATTATTATTATTATTATTATTATTATTATTATTATTATTATTATTATTATTATTATTATTATTATTAATAATGGCGTACAGTTATGCTGGTAGGAAATGGCGTCACGGGAACCTGTATTTGCCAACAGCAGAGTTCTGAAATAAACAAATATAGTAAAACATACCAATACTTTTTCTCTTTGTAATTTTAATAGATTCTAGTATGTCCATATTACATAATAGCACCAAGAAATATATCCTTTTCTTATATAATTTGTAGCCTGTTAACATATTGTGTTGCAATGGCTATTGTACAAGGTTGTAGGAAACCTGGGGCCGCGCTATCGGAACGGTAGACAAGACAACGCGAAACGCTCGCCCAGAATAAACCGATAGGCGATAAGCGCTATTGATTAGAACTTTCCAGATTTTTTGGGCATAGATAATGTTATAGAAACCTTCTACGGCTATATAAAGATACGCTCACATTTTAGAGCACTACCTAGGAGACTCCTCCTCGAATAAGCTAAACAACGGAGAGCAGCTGCTCTAAAAGATTTTCCACCGTCGGATCCGAGGTTCTAACACATTCACACTCCAGGATGCAAAGAGAGGAGGCTGAGACCTCAGCTCATCTGGCATTTCCACGGATGTAGATAAGTGGCGTTTTAAACCGGCCCTATATATATATATATATATATATATATGGGAGAGTGCTGTACTTAGGAACAATTTTTAAAATAAATTTTTCACTTTTTTAATTTAAATTTACAGCAATAATACATGTCGCTTTATTTACCTAATATCTAAAAGGTAGGATATTATTTGCATACATTTTGTTGCACATTGAGTATTAAAAACATTTGTAATATTCTGCAAGCTGTTCCTAGGTACATACTTATGCTGTACCAAGGGACTCAACATTCTCTGATAAGATACATTTGCCACATTGATTATTTACTTATAGAAAAGTAACACAGATGCATCTGTGAGTTTCCAACAATATTTCAGTATCCTAAATTAAAGTTAGTAAATTCTACTGGAAAATGCAATAGATTGTGCTCCGAGATGTGCCTCCAACCGGCACTGGTACTGGTAATTTTCAAATAACATCTGCAGCAACATAATAGACTTCTGCTTCCTCATTCATGATCAGTTTTTTTACATTTTCCTCCCATTTAATTTATTTTTCTCCCATTGTGGTATGACATTCTCATTACTCTTAGTAAGCATCTTTCCTAAGTCTGATAGGTTGTCAAACCATTATGCACATAAGCAACCCTTTTCAAATAATGAACCAAATCATTTTCTTCTCCCTTGGAAAATACCCTTTTTACATAAAAATTTGGATAATAAGTAAACTTTGTGTTGCGTTACAAATTAAATGTGCTATGGCAGATTTTGAAATCTTGTGCTGGTCAAGAGACAACTTCCTTTCAATAACATCCCTCATGTCTGCCTTCATTACATATTTATCTGGTGGTGGTCTCTTAATACTATTTTGCTTCATGGCATTTTTTACCTAAGAAACAGTTCAGAAAACAAAAAAGTAGTACCCAAGTACCACGGAACATATTAGTGTGCTAATGGATGTCCCTTGGTACATCATATACGTGTGTACCCTGGTACATTTTATGCACCTTCATTGAAAAAATGCTCATATTTGCAGATCAAGTACGAATAATGAGCCAAATTCTCTGACCCATGTTAAAACATACTCTTAACATTCAATAAAAATATTCACTAACATTTCTTGCAATACTACCTGTAAAATACTTAAGTTCTCCAGCAGTATGAAAATGTATAACTACCAGCAAGAAACAAGTATTGGTCAGTTTACTGCTCAAGAAACAGTCATTACCATTGCAAACACATTTGGAGGGAAGCTTGCATAACAGCCAGCAGAATATGTAGGTCTCTGCTCTCTAACTTCACAGATGTTTCTATAATTTAAAATGTCCCTTGGTACAAATGTTCCTAGGTACAAAAAAGCTGAGTTCCCAGTAATAGTCACTGGAGAAGGAGGCGAACCTCTACCCAGATACTTCCTTATGGAGGTTATGCAGATATTCTCCGGGCCGTGCGCAGTGATGGGCAGCAAGAGCCGCTTCCTCTTCTACCAGCTACTTCTAAACGCATTAAACGGGAGGAAGTTCCCACACTTCATCCTCGGTCTCAGGCTCCGAGACATCCGCCGCGTCTTAGGACGGTTACCGGTTGACACATATACCCGTGGCCGTATTTATGACCACCTCTGCTGTCTGGGCATCAAACCCCGCCTTGTCAGACAGCTGACCAAGCCAGCCCCACAGGGTCAAATTTCCTGACGAGGATGTTCAATATGTCTTGCACTGGAATAATTTCCACGCGAGTGGAGAAAGACCCGAGTGATTTTCATGTTGAAACCCGGGAAGAACCCGGTACACTCATCCAACTAACAAGCAGCAAGCCTCTTTTCTAACCTCTTGTAGGTACTCAAAAGACCGCTTTGGGCCATATTCAAATCATCTCCGACCATTGTTTAAGATGTCCTCAACAATCGACATCCCAGCAGCTGTATGGAGACGACCGTCCTGGATTTCAGGAAAATGCGTTCACTGCCGTGGTGTCTCTTGATATCGAGAAAGCCTTTTCAATGACCTGGAACGCCAGATTCCTTCGCAAGCTGATCTAATAAGCACTATTCACACAACTCATCATAATTCACAGCTAGCTTATCTACCACACCTTCAAAGTCACAGTCGTGGAGAAACCACCTACACCAAAACAGTAAGCTTTGAAGTTCCCAAAGGCTCTGTACTCTCTGCCCACTACAAGAAGGCAAACAGGGTCTGAAGGAGAGGCGTTTGAACAGTTTATCTGCTATGGTACTGGATGTGTTTACTACAGTCCGGTCGCTCTATCTCCGGCTTTGACAGTTCTCGAGAGGGGGAAGCGCGCTGTTGCCTGTTCTTTAGCGGGAATTTCAAGCACAGGAACATTTTAACATCACCGTCTTTTTCTAGAGTCTGTTTTTCTGTCTAAACAACACGTGCACTTCACATTGTGAAAAGACTGGGTTTTTACGAGAATCAAAATAAGGAACTTGGAAAATATGGTATTCCTATTATTGCCATTGTTACTATTACTACTACTACTACTACTACTACTACTACTACTACTACTACTACTACTACTACTACTACTACTACTACCACCACCACTACTATTGTTAAATTTTCTACTTAGCATGTAGGCCTTTTCGTAATTATTATAATCAGTGCTATTAACTCACATAGATATAAGTGCCTCATTCCGATTCTCCATCACTCTCAGAGTCAGCGGTAATGATGAACCTGCTATCGTTAGATTGCTGATCCCAACTAATGTATTTTTCCTCTACTTTCTTTACATGCTGCACACAATTTTTCCACTGTTCTGCATCGATCCCTTCTGCACAGCTTCCCAACAAGTTGCAAACGCTTTCGCTGAGTGAAGGTGTGTCATTTCTCTTGCGCACTTCTCTCTTCAGTTTCGACCACACCATTTCTATGGGGTTGAAACAGCAGTAATACGGCGGCAACCTTAAAACTTCGTGCCCATATTTACGAGCGATGTCGTCAATCACGTAATCCTTGCCCACATTTGCCTTTTTAATTTCTGCCAGGAGTACAGCTTTAATAGGCAGAGGTTCAAGTATTTCAATATTATGAACCCTCATGTATTCGACTATATCTTTTAAGTTCATCGACATTGTAGGTGTTCTATATTTTAAACGCGAATGATAGCTAGCATTGTCCAAAACAATTATAAATTTTTCATTCCTTGGCAGGTTTGTCATAAGCCTACCGTCAAACCACTTTTCAAACACTGCTGCATTCATGTCATCGTGACTGTCGGCCATTGCATCACCAATGTTTTTCGCCGATAAGAGGCAGTCTTTTACCCATCCCTCGGCACTCCCAGCATGAAGCACCATAATCCTTTTACCCCTCGACACAGGAGCAGGTAAGGTGCAAGCACACGAACCGTCGTCCCATCCTTTTCTCGATACGTCATGGGTACCAGGTTTCGTCTAAATAAATTATCTTGTGTCCATTACTGCAAAACTTCCTTAGCTTTGACAAGTATATATATCGCCAAGCTACAATTCTGCTGGATTCCATAATAACCCTTCTCTTATTCAAAGTGCGTTATTTGAAACCCAGCTCCTTTAGAAGACCGCGCAAAGTGCAGCGTCCATAAGGAAAATCACAAATTTCTTGCAAATGTGCAACCAATTCATCTAAGGTGGGCGCTCTCCCTTTTGCATAGAAATTATAAATTTCTCGGCGAATTAAATCGCACGTGAAATTATCCACCTTAGAGAAACGTTTTCTTTTGTTTCCACACTTGGTCGGCGTCTTTTGTATTCCTTTCGTCACGATTTTTCTACCCGTATTTCTGTGAATACCCAGAATTTTTCCAGTTTCACTACATGACCCCATGCCAAGATTATTTTTCAACGCATATTTATATGCGTTCAAAACAAGCGCTTAGAAAGAGTTCCCGTTATAACTTCGTTTTTTTTTTTTTTTTTTTTTTTTTTTTAGGCTTCTCCCCTAACATAACTCGGCCCAGCAACACCTTCCAATTCATTCACACTATTGTCTTCACTTTGATTATTTCCACTTGACTGAACGTTATCTACTACTTCATTTGCATTTACCACTGCATTTCTCTCCCACGGTCTCCACATCGTGACATACAACGAATGTCAGCACCTAATGAAACAGAACAACTCGAAGTTGGAAATTTGGCAACTGAGACTCCACGTGGAGTAGACATGCAACTGTCATTTTCAAAAAATCGGGGTTGCTATTGGTCCCAAACGTCAGTGTTCCATTTCTGAAGTGTGGAGATAGATTTATGACGGTCATTAGGGGCCGGGGAGGTCAGGTCCTTTGAGGTCCCTTTGACTGGGAACTGCACACACGTTAACTAAACAGACTTTACATGATCCCTGAACAGTTGCATATGGAGACAATATACCATTTACTGGAAAAGAAGTAACAAAAAGTTTCGTTTACTGAAATTGGCTATTAAACAACTTACATGCAGTCCAGTGGGAAGACGCCGCAATCCTCCTAAATATCCATATCTTCATCATCATCGCGACTTCATCACTGGAGTCGCTGCTGACGTCATTTTGGCTGAATGAAATTATCAGCTCCTCCACTCGCGTTTTCACTATGCCTTCGTCTTCAATGACTTGTCTTAAAAGTTTCCAAGTATGATCCACGGCACTTATCCTGGGTCACTTGTGTAACACCATGCTGCACTGATCGTTCAACATCAGAAATGTGGAATGTTGTTTTATGTTCTGCAACATAACCTTTCACTTGTGCCCAAATTAGTTCAATGCCATTGAAATGACAGTGATAGGGAGGGAGTCTGATTACAATGTGACCGAGAGCAGCAGCAATAGTGTCTATTTCATGAGAGCAGAAACGTGGCTTGTAAAGTTTTACAATTTGCAGGAGTTCTGCTTTCGTCATTTCTACAGACGCTCCAGGTATGCTATTCTCAAACCACTGCAAAATGACGCTTTTTCTGTCGCTCATTGTCGGTGCTTTGTTTAATTGCACTGGGTGGTATGGCGCATTGTCCATAACAATAATTGAATTGGCATTGATCTTCGGCAGAAAAGAGCAAAGAGTCTTGGAACCAGTTCTTGAATGTATAATCACGGGTGCTCTTCCCTCTACGATGTTCGGAATTGAAGTCGCACTCCTGCAGCCTCGGAACCCAACGGGCTCTCGGGCTCTCCAGGTTTCTAAACCGAAGTAGCCAAGATAGGACGGAGTGGTTAGTCCTCAGATGGATTGGCTGACCGTAAAGGTACTTTGGAAGTGCTCCAAGGTCTTTATTACCACCAGTAGCTCTTGCGGGGTGACGCAGTAGTTTTTCTCTGCTTTGGACAGCGTCTTGCTGTAGTAGGCTATCACTCGCTAGTGGTCGTCCTGAACTTAGCATAGGACGCCTCCAATGCAATGGTCGCTGGCGTCGGTGTTCACAATGAAGGCGCCGCCTGGTTGTGGAAATCCAAAAATAGGAGCACTGCAGAATGTCTACTTCAGCTGCTGGAAAGCGCCTTCGGCATCCTCTGTCCACGCATAAGGGCGATGTTCTTCTGTCAACCGGGTGAGGGGCTTGACGATGTTGGAGAAGCCCTTTATGAAGCGGCGGTAATAACTACACAGCCCCAGGAAACTGTGCAACTCTCGCTTATCCTTTGGACGAGGCTAATTTCTCACGGCCTGTGTCTTCTCCGGGTCTGTGGCCATCCGGTTGGTGAGACTATGTGGCCCAAGTAGTTGACTTCCTTGCCGAAGAGCTGGCACCTATTTGTGTTGAGCTTCAAGTTGTTCGCCTGAAGTCTCTGTAGCAGGTTGCTCAGGTTGTCGAGATGGTCTTCGAAGGTCTTGCCGACGGTGATAACGTCATCTAGGTATAGCAGGCCGGCGTCGTAAGTCAATCCTCTCATCACTGACTCCATGAGGCATTGGAAGGTAGCAGGTGCGTTGCAAAGACCAAAGAGCATAAATGTGAACTGCCAAAGCCCTTGGCCTTTCAAGAATGCGATTTTCTCCTTCTCTCTCGGGTCTAGAGACTCCTGTCAGTAACCCGACATTAAGTCCAGGGTCGAGAACCACTGCGCACCAGCAAGCGTGTCCAGGGCGTCGTCAATCCGGGGCAAGGGGAAGCAGTTCTTCCTGGTGAGAGCGTTCAGCTTCCTGTAGTCCACGCAGAAGCGCAGCTCGCCGTTCTTCTTCACCAAGACTACAGGGGAACAAGGGCTGTGAGACTTCGATTGCTCTCCTGGATCTCACGTCCTCCAGCATATCCCGTACTGCCACTTGTTTTGCCAGCGGAACGCGTATGGTTGGTTGCCGAACAGGGCGGGCGGCTCCGGTGTCGATGCGGTGAAACACTCGGTCCGTGTGGCTGTAGTCGCTGTTAACTTGGCTGAAGGCACGTGGTATCGTCTCAGCAGTTGTCGGGACTTCTCTAGTTGCTCTGTAGTCAGGTGGTGGGCCGCCCTTTCCAGTAAGTTTTCCAGCCGGGGCCCCAGGTGTTGCGTCAGCACCGGCTTCTGGGTCTGGTCGACTGGCCTTACGCTGACAACGCGCTCACACGTCCCCAACGCCGTCCCATGCTGGACGTCGCGATCGATGTCCGCTGGGTTGAGCAGCCTCACCGGCACCTCCCCTCGTCACAGCAACAATGTCCTGGCTACAAAGAGTCCGTCCACAAGCGTCTTCTGGTCCAGCAACATGTTCTTGTTCCGCTGGCCTTCCAGTTGCGCCATCACCACCACCTCGCTTCTCGCGGGGACAACCACTTCTACTGTCAGCATAACCCTGCATACTCCAAGGCGTTCTTCGAGGTGCCGGAGGATCATCTCTTCTCCATTGAGCCGCAGGACGTTCCTGCCCACGACCGTCGCCTCGTGGCTCCTGAGGGCATCCATCCCAGTATCACCTCCTCAGCCACCTCCACACATGAACGCCCACAGACGCACGGCACTCAGCCCCAAGGTCAACTGCAGCAGGGCCTCCTCCACGGGCAAGGTGTAGCCCGATGCTGTCACCAGCTGGTATGGTCGACTCGGGTTTCTCGGGGGAATGGTGGTGATGGTGCCGACCTGCCTCTCACTACGCCGGCCCTTATTCGTTTTCCGACTGCTCTTCCTGGTGTGGGCAGTCTCTTCCAGGTGTCCCGGCTGGCCACACCCCCAACACACGCCACTTGGTATTCGCCGGCGTCCCTCGGCTGTTCTTCGATCTCCATTGTAGTGGATACTCCTTGTTCTCGAAGTCGGGTAGCCGTCACCTTGGCCGCCCCGTCCTCAATGAGGCCGTTAGCGCCTTGTGGATGTTCTTGTATTCGCCGAGAATTAGGCGCTGTCGTATCTCGACGTCTCGTACCCCGTCGACGAAAGCTGTCAATCCGGGGTAAGGGGAAGCAGTCCTTCCTGGTGACGAAGGTGTAGGCGGGTTCTCGGGATACTAATTCGGGTGGGAGGTCGACTAAGGCTTTGCTGACCAGCTGATCGAATGCTACGGCGAACTCTTGGAGCGTCCCTGGCTGCTGCGTCCTAGACTTCAGTTGGCTGCAGTAGGCTGCGGACAAGCGGTGGTAATTGAAGCGGTTTTCCAGGGCCTCCCAGATGTCCTTGGGTGCCGTCGCTTTCTTGAACGCGTTCAGCACCTCCGCGGCCCGTCCCTGGAGACTGGCTATTTAGCTGTGCGGCCTCTTCTTCTGGCGACCACTTGTGCTGGGCCACTGTGTCGAACTGGCGGCGGAAGACTTCAAACGTTGACGTCTTGTCGTACTTAGGTGGTTTTACGCGCGCAGATGTGTCGCGTCCCGCCGCGTCGGCCTTCAAATCCTTTAATCTCCATGCACTCCACCATGGCGTTCAGGGACTTAGTGTTGCTGTCAGGCTTTCCCTCTAGGTCGTTAACGCGGTTCACCAGGTCTTTGACGCTCTCGTCCACTTGGCCCATCCGCTTTCCCAGCTCCGTGACTTCATCCCTCACGCCGGCCAACGGCTCCTCAAATTTAGCGGCAAGGGCCTCGTTCGCATCCTTCTTTTCGGTTTTCAGGCTGTCGTTCGCCGCTTTCATTACCGTGGTTAATTCGGACTTCATTTCAGTCATCGTCGCGGCCAGATTGTCGTTTGCCGTTTTAGTTTCGGCGGCGAAAACGTCATTCGCTGTCTTCATTTCTTTTAGATACGCGGCCAGGATGTTATTTGCCGCTTCCGTCTTCGCAGCGATGGCGTCATTTGCTGTTCTCATTTCTTTCAGCTGTTTTTAAATCTTGGCCAATGCAGCTTCCATCGTCGTATTCCACTCCTGACACCAAATGTGACTTTGTGGGTTCGTAGAATTAAAAGCTTTGTTTGATGAAATTTAAAATACTCTTTATCTCAGCAGAAAGACGCTTTGTACACACCTTACAGGCTCAAAAAGCCCTGCAGCTTTTAACTTTTTGTGTTAGTTGATCATTTGCTGTATGATATTAGGGCTGAAAATGTTGACTGATGTTATATGCAATATGCATATATAGGTACTGTAAAGAAGCAAATGCCCACATCGGTAGCATAGATGGTAGCTTGTCTGCCTCAGGTTCAAGAGGTCCCAAGTTCGAATCTCGGTCAGGATGAGTTACCTGGATAAGGTTTTTTCCACAGTTTTCCCTTATCCTTACAGACGAATGTCGGGTAGCTCTAAGCCCCATGGACCCCGGACTCATTTGAGCATCATTTCACCCATTTCATTCATCGTCCGATATGACTTAACGTTGGAGGACGTAAAAAAAAAAAAAAAAAAAAAAGAAGAAGCAAATGTTTTATAGTCTGTATATTATACAGCTGAAGACTGCAAGCTGGGATTTTAGGTTGAAGCTATTATTCTTTAAGTAGCTGTCTAGGTGTGAGGGTTTCCTTTAAATTTCAAATGTCTGCCTGATGACAAGGTCCAGAAAAAGTAAGAAGCCATACTTCTCCAATTCCATTGCAAAATGACATATCTATCTTGAAGACTGAGGAGTTTCTATGTATTTTCCGATGACTTACTTGGTACTACATACATAGCCCAGGCTTTATATATTAATGGAAAGGCAGTTGTGTAATGCTTTGCTAAAAACTCATGTACAGGTCAGACCAAAACGGTGATAGTGGGTACTAATAACTAGTCCACTGGTTTGTTTGAAGAACAAACAAGCTAAAGGAGGTTTGATCTATACTAAGTTTTGTTAGCTAAACAAGTCATCGCGATTGCAGAGTGTGAAGTTAATGGAACTGAGCCAATTATTTAGTTTTGTGAGTTGTTTATCTTTTAGAATGCTGAGAAATAGAGTTGTAACATCAAAAGAGCCCGGGGTATCTTCTGCTAAAACTGTTACGTTTTTATAATTTCTATTAAGATGTATTCTTAATCCTTAATGTTTCAAAGCTTGGGAGTGAGTTGTATTTATCTGATAGCCACTAATGGTAAATCCAGGAGATTCGTGATTCAAATCCCAGCCATGGCATTGAATTTTCCAGGTTGGCTCCATCTATCCAAAATCTTAGCCTATTAACAGCTAGTGTGAAGACATGATTAATTTCCACCAATTAATTTAAAGAATAGAGTTTAATGGTGAAGCCTGGAATTTAAATACCTACAATAGTTGTTGTTGTTGACTAATGGCAGTGGGGATTAGTTGATTTGCATCATTTTTCCCCCTGGTTTCCCAATATAAAGCCTGTAGGTTTTCACTTTTGAGACCATTACATTTGTCCAAATGGTGTTTGTTCATGATGACATCCTCTTTGCAGATAGTGCACTTGGGTGTAGGTATGCAGTGTATTTTATAAAGGTGTTCTGCAAGACAATCATGGCCAGTTTCCATTCTAAATAGGGCCACTGCAGTTTTTCTTGGTGATTTTTGTATGTCAAAATGTGAAATGTGTAGTGTTTAACGCCCGCTTTTACTACATACGGCACCGCAGGCGGTGACACTGATGATACATGAGATGAAGATGGAGCACCGGTGAAATGAGATGGCAGGAGAAACAGGAGTTCCCGGAGAAAACCCGCCCCAGCGCCGCGTTGTCCACCACAAATCTCACTTTTGCGGTCGCCTGGGATCAAACCCGGGCTGCCTTGGTGAGAGCCAAGCGGTCTAACCACTGAGCCACGGCACGTTTTTGTATCTCAGTTTTGTCCCCAATGTTCTTATAATCCTTGTCTTTTAGTTTAGCTTCTTCATCAAGTCTCTGCTGTCTTTTAAAATGTAGCTTAATGTTGTTTAATTTTTTATTAATTTCAATTTGTCTTACAGGTTTTATATTTTGAATTGCACATTTTTTTTTTTTTTGCTAGTTGGTCAGCATGTTCACTATCTGAAAGTCCAACATGGGCTGGAATCCATTGCAGGGTGACATGATTTCTTGATTCAACAGCTTTAATTAAACTTCTTATTTCTTTGATGTTCCTTGTTGTTTTGTTTTTATAATTTACAATCCCATCTATGGCTGATTTTGAATCTGTTAAGACAACCATGTTTTGCTTTATGTACGGTCTGTACAGGACGTTCTGCAGTGCTGCTTTTATGGCTGTTAGTTCTCCATCATAATGGTTTGTAGTTTCGTCTAGTGTTAGATACTGTGCAAAATGTTTGCAGTATACTCCTGCACCAGCAACTTGTTTGTTAATAAAGGATCCATCTGTATATATTTGGAGCCATTCTTTTTCTGGATATCTTTCATTTTCTGTGGCTATTGCTATTGCTCTCATTTCATCTGGTGAATTGTTTTGCTTATGTATTGTATATAACAGGTCATTCTTATAGTGTATATCAATATATTCTGTTGGGCTCGTTTCCTCTATTGTTGTTATATTTGTTGCTATTATGTTCTTGTGTTTTGAGTTATTGATGTATTTTCGGAAGCTTGTTTGGGTTTTTAGATTGCTTATATTATTCACTGTGTGATACCACTTGTGTCTACTTCTGTTAACTTGCAGTTTTTGTGCTAGGATAATTGCCTTTAGTTCATGTTACAGTTCTATGGCCATATTTTTTGTGAAGCTTTGTATGGCAATTGGTGTTGTTTTTACAGCTCCTGTTATTATTCTTAGTGAATTGTTTTGTGAAGTTTCTATTTTCCTTTTGAGTTTCTTGTTTACTGTTTTATGTATGTTTTATATGCGTTATTAAGGAGGTGCATATTTCCACCCCATTTTTGTCCTGCTAAGCGTTTTAAGAAGTTGTTCTTTTTGTTAATCTTATTTGTTACATTGTTTACATGTTCTTTCATTGATAGTTTCTGGTCTAGTTCTATTCCTAGATGTGTTGTTGCAGATGCTTCTTGTAAATTTTTGTTATTGACTTGGAGACATATATTTTCTGTTTTGTGTTGCATTGTAGGGGAACAATGTAGTCTGCCTCCACATGGTGTTCCCTGGGTAACGCTAAATGGACTAAAATGGAGGCATGCTTCCCAATACAAAAGAGGAGTACTTACAATAGTAAGTTGCCACAAGTGGTGTATCTCGAATATGAGAGCCCCTAGTTGTTTATCGGGAAAATATACATGAGTCAATTGGAGAATATAATCTCAGGACGGCATGTTGGCCATGGTAGCTCAATGGTTAAGAGCAACTGGACGGAAACCAGGAGATCCGTGGTTCAAATCCTGGCCATGGCATTGAATTTTTCAGGTTGGCTCCATCTATCCAAAATCTTATCCTATAAATGGCTAGGGTGAAGAAATAATTAATTTCCACCAATTAACTTAAATAATACGAAAAATGTTTAATATATATATATATATATATATATATATATATATATATATATATATATATATATGTCTGCACACTGCAGATGAAACCATAAAATTGTAAGAAATTTACAAGAGGCAAATAAAATAATAATAATAATAATAATAATAATAATAATAATAATAATAATAATAATAATAATAATAATAATAAATATTATTATTATTATTATTATTATTATTATTATTATTATTATTATTATTATTATTATTATTATTATTATTATTATTATTATTATTATTATTATTATTATTATTATTATTATTATATCATTCTTTCACTGTTTTAAAGCAGTGTATGATACTTTATGTACTATAGTCAGAATTACACTTGCTACTTGCCGGCCTTTTGGTAGTAAGTTAGTTATATAATTATTAAATTGAAAGTATTTAAGAGTGTCTTCTGTAACATTTGCTTCTTGAATAGCTGCTATGTAAATTTTCTTGTCATGCAGTATTTTTGATATTTCTATAATGAATACTAGTTGGCTGTCCGGCTGAGGATAGCAGTGAACATTCTAGAGATGTGTTCTGATTTTACACAATTGAGGTAATCTAAACATAACTAATGTTCAACTAATAGTGTGATTAACCTTCCAATTATTTAGTGAAGCAGAATAAAGTTTGTACATAGTTTATCTATGGTCAAACTGAAATACATGTACATTAAAATTGTATTTTCCACACGCACATTTTCACCACATAAATGGAGCTCTTTCTCGTAGAATTTTTACTCCTATCTTTTCCCATTCACCAGGGTAAATCCATAATTCCTGTGCTGATTCTAGGCAAGACATAATAGCTGCACCCTTCCAAGCTGTCATTTGTGGATCCATATCTTTGGGTGTTGTAATTATATCCAATTGTTCTGAAACAATCAAAAAGTAACTAATTTAAATAAAACAAGCACACAAAGCAGACAATATTAAGTTAAAATGTGCAACAGTTATGCTTTTGAATGGTTTCAAATACACATCAAAATAATATCACTATGTTACTTTCTGTAAATTCTTTCTTATGAAAAATAAGAAAGTTCCTTACTACTAATAGGTTTATTAACAGTCTAATAAACACACATACCTGCTCTGTACATGTAAGGGATTTGTAAGGAAATTCTATTCTGTAGCCATGTCCCAATTCCAGCAAATCTCATTCCTCCTCCCACTACCAGAATGCAGCCATACATCTTCCTTTTAAGATCTTCTGTTGCTATAAAATAAAAGTATTCTTATTAGAGTAGGCATCTATCGACCAAAAGAAATAGTCCAAATACTGGAATATTTGGATAATGAGAAAATATGCTACAGTTTTTTCATTAGCTGTATGCATCAATTATGAAAGCCATATTTACCTTCAAAGGAAAACTTAAAACTAATTAAACTCATGGGTGAGAATGCAGGGCACTGAACCAAATGTGAGGATTTAATGCATATGTGGGTATATACCATGTTACCTTAAACAGAAGGAGAGTCAGTATGAGGAACAAAAGATTCAAGGTTTAAGTCCTGACAACAGCAATTTTTCAAGTCTGAATCAATTTCTAAATCAATGCCTACTCACACCTCATGCGAAAGAACTTTGAAAATATAATACTAAAAGAGGTAAACTATAAAGCTTGGACATTTAAAGCACTTTTAACACTACTCTCACCTTTGATATATCTCTCTAAAATTTGAGATAAATATTTGAATCAAATAGTAGGAATTTCTGTATTATGTGATAGAGTGAAACTGAAAAATTCAATGGGATTTGAACCATGGATCTCCTGGTTTCCGTCCAGCCGCTCTTACCCAAGGAGCTACCATGGTCAACGTGTCATCGTGACATTAAATTCTCCAATTGATTCGTATGTTTTCCCAGTAAACCACTAGGAGCTCTCATATTCAAGATACACCATTTGTGGCAACTTACTATAGTAAATACTTAAGACCCAGGCTTCATCATTCAACTCTTATTATATAGTCAAAATAAAAAATTCAGCCATGACTGGGATTTGAACCACATTGGCCACGGCAGCTCAATGGGTAAGAGAGACTGGATGAAAACCAGGAGATCCGTGGTTCAATTCCTGGCCATGGCATTGAATTTTTCAGTTTGACTATGCAAAACCTTAGCCTATACACGGCTAGCGTGAAAGTATGATTAATTTTTATCAATTAACTTAAGTATCATGTGATGTTAATATTTTTGAGGTTTATGATAATGTAAATTTATAACATTTAGATAGTTAGAAGATAAATTATTATTGAAGTCCAGACATATAACCTCCTGTCAGTATACTTGAAATCACTGTCTGTAATTATGTAGAAAATTGCCTGTAAGTTCATATTACATCTTATGTTACATTAACAGATGTGCGAGTCTGTGAGAGTCATGCAATCTTGTTGCTCATGTGGTCAGCTTAGTTGACATATGTGACAAAGGCTTCACTCAGACACTTTTGTCAACTAGTATTCTAATATATAATCTCCCCAAAATTTGGCTTAAGGGGAATACTCATGCCCGTGCTATGAGGAACCTGTGACACTTCCATCTTTAAAGCTCCTTTGATTATCTTTGATGATGGAACTTGAGATGCCAAGAATCTCTGCAAAGGTAAAGCCAACAGCTATCTTTCACTGACCAATCTTTATTCTTTTCTACTTAATATGTAGATTAGTAACACTATTTATGTAGATTAACCACTGATTATATCAGAACCACATGTTACTTATTAGGGTTAATCCATCAGATTGCAAGCCAACCTTAGGAAGTTATCCCCTAGACTTCACATCTGGTGGAGATGCTAAGTGACATTCAACCCTGAACAGTATATCTGGTGATAGATATAGGTGGTATTCTTTTGAATGTTGCATTTGATGAGAGGCTCTGGTACCCAAATATTTATTTTTAGAAGAAATCTTGGACCTTAATTCTGGTGCAGGGCACTGGTTCTCCAATCTTTTATTTTTAGGAGAAATAGCTCAATTTTAATCTGGTTAGACGGCAGTCCCTGCTAACTTTTTTTTTTTTCAGGAATTTGGTTCAATTCCATACCTGTTTTCTAGGTATTTTCCTTACTTTTTTTAAAACTTCCCGTTGTACTTGACTTCATGGTGAAGCATTTTTAACATATGTTACAGTGTTTTATATGATTTGATGTGCACCCTCTCAAATGCGTTTTTGTAGATATTGATAAATGTATTTCTCTTTGTTAATTGTGATACATTAATCTGGTTTTCATACAAGATGCTCAGGCATGTTTTAACTTTTAAGTATAGCGGCTAATTTTTTACACAGTTTGTATTCGTCATCCTCTATATTATGGTACATGTTGATAAAAATGTTACACAAATGGAAAAGAATAATCCCAAATGAGTAAGGAGTAATGATAGCTATAAGATATTGCAGATTCCTATACCTTTATTTGTAATTGTAGTTATTCCTTTATGTTTACAACAGGAAAACGTCATTTAAGCAAAATGCTTACAGCTTAAGTTTATTTCCCTCTAAATTTGTAATGTAATGTAATGTTTATTTCCAACTGTAAAGCTCTTTACATGGATCGTCAATTTGTATAAACATAAAATTAATACAATAATATTTACAAACATGTTTACAAAGTTGATGAGAAGTGTAAACAGCATATTCTACCTAACCTGTTTATATTCCACGGAGTAAAATACTTTTTGTAATAAATAAGTTTTAACAGCCTTTTGTTTTGTTTTCCCGTTTGTTATCTGTTTGATTTCAGCCGGTAAGTGAAATGTTACCTATATAGCACATACTAAATGTCATTATACTTCATAAAGTTTTGCTTAATTTTTTTTTATCATTTTAAGCATGTTTATAAGTATTCCATTTACGTTTCTTTCTTATCAGCATTCCTTCTTTACAATCCCAAGGCTACTTACTATTTATACAGAATTCACTTGTCTAGTCACATAATTACTAGGCACCTCTTGATTATACAACAATAAAGATTATTTCAGCCATGTATCATCAATGGATGTTTTAAATATTTTACCTCACTGATGCAAACAAATTACTTTGTTTTAACAACTATAATAAGACTATAAGAACTTCAAGTCGAACCAGTACTTACTTCACTGTATCATAGTCCATACTCATTATTAAGAAACTGGTAGTCAGCTACTTCATTTATTAGGGTTAAGCTAATACATATTTGATTATGACAGGCATTCAGCCCAGACTCTAGTCTGTCATACCCACCCAACATAATATACAAAACATATACATATATAAATCTATTATTTCCACTATTCTACAACTACTACATCAAAATAAACAAAATAAAGACTAAGCAAACTAAATAATTATGCTACACTCTGCATACTGCATATTACTGGTAACCAGATAAATTCCAACAAAATGCCTATTACCTCTAAAATACTAACAACTAATATTATGCATTTATGCTTCTCTATAACTCCTTTCTCATTAAGAGTATAAGAACCTACTTTGATTATTCACATATTCTGTATGGACTGTCAGCATGTGATGATCATAATTACTGTGTTGGTTACATACAAAAGATGGATTACCAAATGAAAGCTTTTTGTTTATAAGTCACTGCTATTAAAAGATTTGTCATATGTTGTTAAAATTTAAAGCTTCATTCATGTCAACTATTAAAACCAGGAACGTTTCTGGGACCATCACAGTCCCATCCTCAGCTGATTCATGACTGACCACTCTTTTCAAAATCGGCTGTAGTGTAGGCCTCTTGCAATAAGCTCCCTCTCTCGGAATATTTCCTACATAAGTGCATTAGACCAGTCACTGACGCCATCAAAATTTAAAATATGTGGTATGTTCTTTACGTAAAACTCTTCTCCCATGTTCAAAGTAGAAGTTTTGTTGTTAATAGTTTCAGTAATTTAATCTCCTCTCCAATGTGGAGGTTCTTGTTCCACAAATAAAATGTAAATGCAGATTTTGTATTTGTTTATATTTTATGTTCCTTCAGTGTTCTGTTAATTTAATTTTTAAATTCCTTTTTGTAAATCCAATATAGAATTTATCACAATCTTCACAATCTGACCTACATATGCCTGATTTTTGTTCTGGTGCTATTGTGTTTTTTAAGTGATTATTTAACAGCTTCTTGAGTGAAAATCTTTTATGGTAGTAGTTTGATGTCACAATCTTTAAATATTTGTTCAAACTTCGGAAATGCCCATGGGTAGAATGTACTTTTTGCATTTCCAGTTTTTTATCTATCCTTTGAAGACTAGTCATCTGTTTTAATTTCTTCTGTCTGTAGTCGCCATTGATCATTTTTCTGGTTGAATTTGAATTAAAACCATTTTTGTGTGCTGAATTTATACTTAAATTCCTCATATTGGTTGGATCTAAAGGTATGCTGTTAAGTCTATAAATCATCATTGTGTTCAGAGGTTATGCCTATACACAAGACTCTCTGATCTTACCTCCTGTATGGATACATCAGTTCCAGCACTTTCTTCTTCACACCCAATTCAGTTCAATGTGCACTCACAGTACTAATTGCAAATACACTTACTGCAAGATACCTTGTTGTATGCTATATGCTATGAATTCTATTTTTATCTCCAGTGTCTCAACATCAAAATTCATGATCATAGTTTTCTTTATGGCAGAACAGAGTCAGTTCCAAAAAATGTAGCAGAACTATGACGTTTATACAGGAAGTCCCTAGAGTGTCTTTGTGTGCTCCTCAGGATCGTTCTGTACTCAGTGCACCAGCAAAGAACTAGTTTTTCAGACTTTGTACCCTTGTGAGTGCTTGTGTGTTTGCATTATTCCTTTTCATCCTGCCCTTCTTCCCCAGCCCCTAAGCTTTTATTCTCATCATTCTGTCCTCAGCTCTCCTTGTTTGTGACCCATTTCACTTATTCCGTACTGCTGATGTATTTTGTATAGAAATGTAAATGTGTATATTGTATATCGTAATGAAATATATTGGAATCAAGGGAAAATTAGTCAGGCAGTTAAATCAAACTATGATGTGGTAAAAATGGGAGTTCCTCAGAGTTCAGTATTGGGTCCCCTGTTATTCTTGCTCTATGTAAATGACATACAAACCACAAATGAATGTAGATTAACATCACATGCAGACGACACATCTCTAACTTGTGCAGACAAAACTAACAAACAACAAGAAGAAAAGGCCTCCGCATTATTAACCCATATAGCAAACTATCTGAAATACTCAAAACTGCGCATGAATTGTGACAAAACAAAATATTGTGACAAAACAAAATATTGTGACTTTGTGGGTTCGTGAAATCAAAAGTCTAGGTTACAAACACAAAAAAATTGCACTTTATTTCCATAGAAATACGCTTTGTACACATACACAATACAACATACAAGGTCAACAAACACAGCTGTTTACCCGCACGCGTTCAATTACTGACTGACTCACTCTTTGGCGGGCGGGCTGCCTTTTTATGGTTTATTAACATTCCAGAAATTTCTCAAACAATCGAGATCCAGCTAGAACAAAGGCAAACTATCGAGAAATCTGTCTCCCCCCCCTCCCCCCGCCATTTCAGTGAGCTTTTATCTACACAATGCACTGCACATCCCTTTGAATGCTTTGCCACCTCGATCAACAATAGCCTGGCGACACTGCTCCCTCCTCAATGCTGGTCGTCCCGAACAGCACTATCCTAACGGGCCAGACGATCCAGGTGTACCACCAACATCTTCCCTCGGGGCACCTTCTGGATGCGGTAGACCACGTCGTTAATATTCTTCACCACCCGGTACGGTCCTTGCCATAGTTGCTGGAGCTTCGGGTATCGTCCCTTGGTCCGGGTAGGGCGGTACAACCAGACTAGGTCACCATGCGGGAACCCTTGGCTGTTGGCTTGCCTGTCGTATCAGGTCTTCATGCGGTCGCTCGCCTTCTGGATGTTCTGACGAGCCATCTCATGCATGTCATGGAGATGATCCACCAGGTTCTCCACATACCTGGTTGCTGGCTGTTTTGCGTCCGGGGGGCTTCCAAAAGCCAGATCACAAGGGAGGCGTAACTCTCGGCGGAACTTTAAGCTGGCTGGTATCATCCCAGTGGTGTCGTGTGTAGACGAGCGGTAGGCCAGCAAGAACAGTGGCACCTTGACGTCCCAGTCTCGTTGATGGCTGGCCATGACCTTCCTCAGGTGCTCTTCTAAGGTCTTGATGTATCTCTCCACCATGCCATCTGACTGGGGATGTAGGGGTGTTGTGCGGATCTTGATCACCCCAAGCCGTTCTAGTGCCTCCTTCATCAGGTTGGACTCAAAATTGGTGCCCTGGTTGCTGTGAAGCTCTAACAGCACCCCAAATCGGAGCAACACTTGCTCCACAAGGCAGTCTGTGATTGGCTTTGCCTCCTGGTTCGGGATGGCATACACCTCCGGCCAATTGGTGAAGTAGTCCACAACAACCATCAGGTACTTGTTGCCACGGTCGGACACTGGGAATGGTGCAGCTATGACGACGGCGAACCTTTCGAATGGCGCTCCGACGTTGTACTGCTGCATGCGACCCTGTCTCCTAGTCTGGGGGCCGCCACTCGCCACGCACACATGACATTGACGCCACCATCCCTCAGCGTCTGCTCGGAGCCTCAGCCAGTAGTAGCTCTGTCGGAGTTTGTCGATCGTTCGGTTTGTTCCCGTGGCACCAATTCTGCGTCAGCCCGCTACTCCCTCCTCAGCCCTGCGCTATCCCAGCCATCCGCAGGAACTGCCGTGACCACTCGGAGAGCTGCGGCATGCTCCTTCCTTTCCACTCTTGTGCAATGGCCGCACTCCTCTGGGCAGGGTCTTCGGGACATGGCGTCTGCATTACCGTGGCTCTTCCCTCTACGATGTTCAGAGGTGAAGTCGTACTCCTGCAGCCTCTGTACCTAGCGTGCTGTCTGGTCTTCCAGGTTTCTAAAGCTCAGTAGCCATGTTAGGGCTGAGTGGTCACTCCTCAGGTGGAATGACTGACCATACAGGTATTTGTGGAAGTGCCCCAAGGTCTTTACCACTGCCAGTAACTCTCGTCGGGTGACGCAGTAGTTCTTCTCTGCCTTGGATAGCGTCTTGCTGTAGTAGGCTATCACCCGCTCATGGCCGTCCTGGACTTGGGATAGGACGCCTCCAATGCAATGATCGCTGGCGTCAGTGTCCACGATGAAGGTGCCACCTGGTTGTGGAAATCCCAATATTGGAGCACTGCACAGGGTCTTCTTCAGGTACTGGAAAGCGTCTTCGGCGTCCTCCGTCAACACATAAGGCCGGTGTTCCTCTGTCAGGCGGGTGAGGGGTTTGGCGATGTTGGAGAACCCCTCTATGAAGCGACGGTAATAACTGCACAGCCCTAGGAAACTGCGCAATTCTCTCTTATCCTTTGGCCGAGGCCAATCTGTCATGGCCTGTGTCTTCTCCGGATCTGTGGCCACTCCGGTTGGTAAGACTATGTGGCCCAAGTAGTTCACTTCCTTGCGGAAGAGCTGGCACTTCTTTGCATTTAGCTTCAAATTGGTCGCCTGCAGTCTCTGTAGCACCTTACTCAGGCTTCCCAGATGGTCTTCGAAAGTCTTACCGACGATGATGATGTCGTCCAGGTATAGCAGGCAGGCGTCATAAGTAAGCCCTCTCATCACTGATTCCATTAGGCGTTGGAAGGTAGCTGGTGCGTTGCAGAGGCCAAAGAGCATAACTGTGAACTGCCAAAGCCCTTGGCCTGTCGAGAATGCAGTCCTTTCCTTGTCTCTTGGGTCTAGAGTCACCTGCCAGTAACCGACCTCAGGTCCACGGTCGAGAACCACTACGCACCAGCAAGCGTGTCCAGAGTGTTGTCAATCCGGGGTAGGGGGAAGCAGTCCTTTCGGGTGACAGCGTTCATCTTCCTGTAGTCCACGCAGAAGCGTAGCTCGCCGTTCTTTGTCACCAGAACTACAGGGGAACACCAAGGGCTGTCAGACTCTTCAATCACTCCCCTGGATTTCATGTCCTCTAGCATATCCCGTACTGCCGCTTGTTTCGCCAGCGGAATGCGTCTAGGTGGTTGCCGAATAGGCCGGGCGTCTCCGGTGTTGATGCGGTGGAGCACGCGGTCCGTGCGGCCGAAGTCACTGTCGTCTTGGCTCCCCGTAGGGGAAGGGATCCGTCCCTTTCAGCTGCCAAAGTGCGGGCGCTGCGGACCCTTAGCACTTGTGGTACCTCTGACGTTACTAGAGGAACCTCGGGCCGAACAGCCGAGCCCCTCCTTCGGGAGTTGTTCGGATTGGGATGGCTTCGAGGGGGCAGTGTGTTCCCGATACCCGTGGGAGATTGGGTACGTCTTCGGACGGGGTTGAGGGAAGCCATTAAGTTTCCGGGTACTAGCCTGCTTAGCTAGTAGAAGGTGTGCTAGATCACCAGGCGGCCCCACCGAGGTCATATCGGTAGTCATCACCTTGAGTGTTGACGCGCGCAAGTGGCGTATCCACTTCCCTCCCGTCTTGTGTCCCTAGGACGGCTTGTTAGGTAACTAGGTCTTGCCCTACGGAAAGCCCCACGGAGGATGCCGAGCGCCCTTTGGGACAGCTCGGATACTCCCTGGTTGAAAGAGGCCCGGGTCTTGTTCCTACGGGTTCAAGGCTAATGGGAGTAGAACCTCTGGACTCAACTGACTCAACTGTCGTCTTGGCTGAAGACGCGCTGGTATCTCCTCAGCAGTTGTCGAACTTTCTCCAGCTGTTCTGCGGTCAGGTGGTCGGCCGCCTCTCCAGTAAGCCTTCCAGCCGGGGCCCCAGGTGTTGCGTCGGCACCGGCTCCTGCGTCTTGTCGTTAGCGGTTACGCTAACCACGGGCTCGCACGTCCCCAACTCCGTCCCGGCCTGGACGTCGTGATCGGTGTCCGTTGGATTTAGCAGTCTCACTGGCACCTCCTCTAGGCACGGCAGCAATGCCCTGGCTACACATAGTCGGTGTACAGGCGTCTTCTGGTCCAGCATCTTGTTCCTGGTTCTCTGGCCTACCAGTCGCGCCGTCACCACCACCTCGCTCCTCGCGGGGACAACCACGTCTTCCTTTAGAACGACCCTGCAAATTCCATGGCGTTCTTCGGGCTGCCGGAGTATCACCTCTTCTCCACTGAGCCGCAGGACCTTCCTGCCGACGTCGACCATCGCCTCGTGGCTCCTGAGGGCATCCAATCCCAGTATCACCTCCTCAGCCACCTTCGCGACGAATACTCACAGACGTACGGCACTCCTTCCCAAGGTCAACTTCAGTAGGGCCTCCTTCTCCACAGCCAAGGTGTCGCCCGATGCCGTCACAAGCTGGTATGGTTGGCTCGGTAACCTCGTCGGCAAACCCTTTGCCACGTCAGGTCTGATGATGGTCACGGTCGCCCCAGTGTACACCAGCACGCGACACAGCTTTCCTCTAACCCAGCCGTCCGCGACGAGGCTGTCATCCATACGCCGGCTGACAGCGTGCAGTGTCACTCGAGGGGATGGTGGTGATGGCGCCGACGTGACCCTCTCCACGACGGCCCTTACTCGTTCTCCGGCTGCTCTTCCTGGTGTGGGCAGTCTCTCTCCAGGTGTCCCGGCTGTCCACACACCCAACACAGGCCACTAGGTCTTCGCCGGCGTCCCTCGGCTGGTCTTCTGTCTCCGGTGTAGCGGACACTGCTCGTTCTCCACTTCGGGATAGCTGTCACCTTGGCCGCCTCCATCCTTAATGCTGCCGTTAGCGCCTCGTGGATGGTTTTGTAATCGCCGAGCATTAGGCGCTGACGAATCTCCATGTCTCGTATCCCATCGACAAAGGTGTAGGCAGCCTCTCGGGCTTTGCTGGCCAGCTGCTCAATTGCCAGGGCGAACTCCTGCAGCGTCTCCCCTGGCTGCTGTGACCTTGACTTCAGCTGGCTGCGGTACGCTGCGGCTAAACCTCCCAGATTTCCTTGGGCGCCGCCGCTGTCTGGACCGCGTTCAGGACTTCTGCGGCCCGTTCCTGGAGACTAGCTATTAGCTGTGAGGCCTCTTCCTCTGGTAACTACTTGTGTTTGGTCACCGTGTCGAATTGACTTCGGAAGACTTCGAAAGTTGTCGCGCCGGCTTATTTAGGAGGTTTGACGCGCGCAGATGTGTCGCGTCCCGACGCGTCAACTTTTAAATCCTTTAACCTCCTGCTGACGACGTCCTCCACCATGGCGTTCAGGGACTTTGCATTGCTGTCGGCCTTTCCCTCCAGCTCGTCAACGTGGCTCGCCAGATCTTCGACGTCTCCAGCTTCGCGGCCAGGCTGTTATCTGCCGCTTCTGTTTTTTTCAGCGAGATTGTCATTTGCTGCTTTCATTTCCGTCATCTTCTCCAAAATCTTTTCCAATACAGCCTCCATGTCGTCGCACTCCTGACACCAACTGTGACTTTGTGGGTTCGTGAAATCAAAAGAAGAAAACAAAAACCAACAAAAACGCACTTTATTTCCGAAGAAATACGCTTCGTACACACACACACACACACACACACACACACACACACACACACACACACACACACACACACAATACAACATACAAGGTCAACAAACACAGCTGTTTACCCGCATGCGTTCAATTACCGACTGACTCACTCTTTGGCGGGTGGGCTGCCTTTTTATAGTTTACTAACATTCCAGAAATTTCTCAAACAATCGAGACCTGGCAAAAACAAAGGCGAACTCTCGAGAAATCCGTCTCCTTCCCCCCGCCGTTTTGGCGAGCTTTTATCTACACACTGCACTGCGCATCCCTTTGAATGTTTTGCTGCCTCGATCAACAATGGCCTGACGACAATATATATTATTTGAACTGTGGGACAGCAACGATCAGGATTTAGTCATTAACATGAGTAACACAGTTGTTTAAGAAATATCATCTACAAAATTCTTGGGTATTATTATCGATAAAAAGCTATCATACAACAGCCATATAGAAACGCTAAGTAAAAAATTATGTATTAATTTATATTTACTAGGGGAACAACGTAGTCCGCCTCCAGTGGTGTTCCCTGGGTAACGCTAAATGGACTACAATGCAGGCATGCTTCCCAATACAAAAGAGTACTTTTCAGTGCTGTTTTGGAATGCTGGAGGAATGACCCAAAGTAAAACGACCATGATAAACAATCTTTCAAGTAACAATGACGCAGATGTTTTCATCATAGCCGAAGCAAATATAGATCGACATACGGAAACATTTTATCAATTTTTAAAATGTAACACAAGTAGTTTAGAAAAACACAGATAGCAAGTGGTATACTTGCTGGCATCAAACAATGTATAAACGGAAAGTTTGAAATTGTAAAAAAAATGAATCAAGATGACACCTCTGAAATAATTAAAATAACAGCCTGTGAACAAAAACATAAAGTCAAAATCTATGGAATTTACAGCTTACCCAATAACAACCACCTTAACCTAGACATAGTAGATAGTGACAATAAGACAATCATAATTGGCGTTCTCAGTGGACATTCTCCAAGATGGGGCTACAGTGATAATAATAAAGCTGGCGTAATCATTGATCAGTTTGTAGATACCAACTTAATGAAAATACTGCACAGAGATGAAGACCCAAAAACCTACATACATTATGCAGGACAGTCAACCAATCCAGATATTGCGATCATATCAACTGATCTAGAAGATAAAACTACAAAAAAAGTAATCGAAGACAGTGGTAGTGGACACAGAGCCATAATAACAAAAACAAACCTAAATCAACAACCATCCAACACAAAAGGAAAAATAAAGCCTAAATGGAACTTTAAAAAAGCACATTGGGAAGAGTATAAAATGACAACAAACAAATTCCTAAAGGAAATTAAACTAGAACAAAAAATAAATAAAGTAATAAAAGAACTAATTGCTGCAATTCTAAACGCTGCAAAAAGATGTATTCCTAGAGGAAAAATTCATAAATATAAACCTTTCTGGAATGAACAGCTAGCAAAGCTCAAATCAAAACGAGACAACGCAGGAGAAAGAGCAGAAAGGTCACAAGATAAAGCAGATGTTATAGAATGACGAAAAGCAAATGCACAGTTAAAACAGCTATAAAACTGTCAAAAAAAAAAAAAGCTTTGATGAATTTATAAACAAATTAGACTATAGAACAAATAGTACTAAAGTACACAACTACATCAAATAAAAAGAGAAAACCAACAAAGTCAGGCATTAATTGTTGACAATAAAGAAATATATGAAGACACCCTTATAGCAGAAAAACTAGCAACATACTACAAAACTAGTACTACATTAAAAAGTAAAAACAAAAAGCAGAATAAATACCTAAGGAACAATAACTTTGACAATACATCCAACTTCCAAAATATCTTCAATGAGCCATTTACTTTCCCAGAAATAAAACAAGCAATAAGGACACTAAAAAATAGAAGTCCAGGTCCTGATAATATACATCCGGAGCAACTAAAAAATTTAGGACATGAAGCACTTCACACCCTACAAAAAATTTTCAGTAACGTTTGGACCACAAGAAATAATATACCAACATTGTGGAAAAAAGCAAAAATAATACCCATCAAGAAGAAAGGAAAACTGGCTCAATCGATAGATAGCTACAGACCGATATCATTAACTTCAAACATAGCAAAACTTCTAGAAAGAATGATAGCTACAAGACTGACATTTTACCTGGAAACACAAAACATAATAGTCGGGTTTAGGAAAGATAACTCAGCAATACATCAGGTCGTAAGACTTACACAAGACATTAAACAAAATTTTAATAAAAACAAGACTTCTCTAGCACTATTTGTTGATTTCAAAGGTGCATTTGACACAGTATGGCAAGAAATGCTACTATACAAGATGAAATCATATGGCATATCAGGTCACATGCTAAATTGGTTTCAAGCCTTCTTATCTCAAAGATGGTTTGCAGTTCAGTACAAAACAGCCACATCCAAATGGAAACAAACTCGAGTTGGATTACCCCGAAGGGTCTGTTACAAGTGCTATTCTCTTTAATATATTTATAAACGACCTAGCAGATGCACTGAAGAAACTACATAACATACAAGTGGGAATGTATGCCAACGACCTAGTAATATGGACCTCAGAAAAGAATATAAGTTCTGGGAAACATTATAAAAAGTCACAAACAACAATGGAGAAGGCAATTAAAATATTGGAACAATGGACTAACCATAACAATATGGAGATAAACACAGAAAAAACCCAATATCAGCTGTTCACAATGCAACACAAAACAGAAAATACATGTCTGCAAATCAATAACAAACATTAACAAGAAGCATCTGCAACAACATATCTGGGAATAAACTAGACCTGAAACTATCAATGAAAGAACATGTAAACAATGTAACAAATAAGATTAACAAAAAGAACAATATCTTAAAACGCTTAGCAGGAAAAAAATGGGGTGGAAATATGGACCTCCTTAATAACACATATAAAACATACAAAAAACCAAACCTACTATTTGGAGGAGAACTGTTGGCAACAGTAAACAAGAAACTCAAAAGGAAAATAGAAACTTCACAAAACAATTCACTAAGAATAATAACAGTAGCTGTAAAAACAACACCAATTGCCATACTACAAAGCTTCACAAAAAATATGGCCATAGAACTGTAACATGAACTAAAGGCAATTATCCTAGCACAAAAACTGCAAGTTAACAGAAATAGACACAAGTGGTATCACACAGTGAATAATATAAGCAATCTAAAAACCCAAACAAGCTTCCGAAAATACATCAATAACTCAAAACACAAGAACATAATAGCAACAAATATAACAACAATAGAGGAAACGAGCCCAACAGAATATATTGATATACATTATAAGAATGACCTGTTATATACAATACATAAGCAAAACAATTCACCAGATGAAATGAGAGCAATAGCAATAGCCACAGAAAATGAAAGATATCCAGAAAAAGAATGGCTCCAAATATATACAGATGGATCCTTTATTAACAAACAAGCTGCTGGTGCAGGAGTATACTGCAAACATTTTGCACAGTATCTAACACTAGACGAAACTACAAACCATTATGACGGAGAACTAACAGCCATAAAAGCAGCACTGCAGAACGTCCTGTACAGACCGTACATAAAGTAAAACATGGTTATCTTAACAGATTCAAAATCAGCCATAGATGGGATTGTAAATTATAAAAACAAAACAAGGAACATCAAAGAAATAAGAAGTTTAATTAAAGCTGTTGAATCAAGAAATCATGTCACCCTGCAATGGATTCCAGCCCATGTTGGACTTTCAGATAGTGAACATGCTGACCAACTAGCAAAAAAAAAAAAAAAAAAAAAAAAAAAAAAAAAAAAAAAAAAAAAAATGTGCAATTCAAAATATAAAACCTGTAAGACAAATTGAAATTAATAAAAAAATTAAACAACATTAAGCTACATTTTAAAAGACAGCAGAGACTTGATGAAGAAGCTAAACTAAAAGACAAGGATTATAAGAACATTGGAGACAAAACTGACATACAAAAATTACCAAGAAAAACTGCAGTGGCCCTATTTAGAATGGAAACTGGCCATGATTGTCTTGCAGAACACCTTTATAAAATACACTGCATACCTACACCCAAGTGTAATCTGTAAAGAGGATGTCATCATGAACAAACACCATTTGGACAAATGTAATGGTCTCAAAAGTGAGAACCTACAGGCTTTATATTGGGAAGCCAGGGGGAAAATGATGCAAATCAACAATCCCCAGTGCCACTAGTCAACAACAACTTATATTTACTAAGGAAATTATCACCATATCTAGAAAGTGACACAATAAAAATGGTATATTATGGCTTAATTCATTCACATATCGCATACGGTATTGAAATATGGGGAGCAACCAGTCTTAAACTTAAACAAGATCCTAATTTTGCAGAAAAAAAGTTAAGGTGTATCTTCAGCCTGTCAAGTCACCATTCAGTAAAGGAAATTTTTAGACGACAATGTATTCTAACCGTGGTATCATTGTTTGTGTATAAGGTTATCATACTTGTTAGGACAAACAGTAAGTTCACATCACTAAATAGGGAACATTGTCGTTATAACACTAGAAGAGTAAATAACTACCATATAGAATATAAAGCAAAAACCTGTAGCAACAAAGACCCATACATTGCAGGTATCATTTTGTACAATAAACTTCCTCCATATATTAAATCAGCACAAGGCAATATATTTAAAAATCTCTTGAAAAAGTACCTCATAGATAAATGTTTATACAGCCTAAGTGAATTATAATTGTCTTATATTCTTGTTGTAATTATTATACTTATTCCTTATAGATAAATCTTTGTTAAGTTTAAGGGAATTAGAATTGTATTATATTATTATTACTTTTATGCTGCTGTTGTTATTAATATACTTATTAGTACTAGGAATATGTAAATATTGTAAAAATTGTGTAAATACTAGCTAAAATAACTCTGTATCCAATCGTTGTATTAATTATGTAACACAGTAATTGTAAAGGTTAATGTAAATGGAAACCCTTCAAACAAAGCTAAATACTCATTTACATACTTTAGAATGTGACAATGTCTAATGCTTGTAACCCACAAGTTTACAGACAATAAAGATTCTTCCTCCTCTTCTTCTTCTCTTCTTCTTACTCCTCCTCTTTCTCTTCTTCTTCCTCCTCCTCCTCCTCCTCCTCCTCCTCCTCCTCCTCCTCTTCTTCCTCCTCTTCCTCTTCTTCATCTTCATCTCCATCTCCATCTCCATCATCTCCATCTCCTTCTCCTTGTTATTGTTATTGTTATTGTTATTGTTATTGTTATTATTATTATTATTATTATTATTATTATTATTATTATTATTATTATTATTATTATTATTATTATTATTATTATTATTATTATTATTATTATTATTATTATTATTTCTGTTCTTTTTTAATTATTTTGTCAGCTGTGAACAGCTGTGGTTCTTTGCGTGGCCAAGGTTGTGACAACAAATTTTTGGAGGTTTATGTTAATATAAATTTATATCATTTAAACATTCATAAGATATATTATTGAAGTCCACACATGTGACTTCCTGTCAGTACATGAAGTCATTTCCCATAAGTTCATTTTATATCTTATGTTACATTAAAACGTGTGCAAGTGCATGAGAATCATGCATACTCAATATGTGGAGTCAGCTTACTGACATGTGCTGACAAAGATGGAACTTGAAACACAATCCATATTTTCTTGGATTATGTATTTGTATTTATTTCATCCTTTGGAACATAATACATATGTTATAGGACACGTCAGTTCAAGATACAAAGATAAATATAAAAAGTTACATAAGCCTAACAACTGTAACAGATACAGGATCCAACAAAAGTCTACAGTAGAAAAAGCAAATAAACTATATAAAGACCATAGAGAAATGCTATATAAAAGTAATTGTTCACAAATGTGGAGTTTACTCTAATTCATGATTTAATTCAATTTATTTTGTCCTTTTGATTGATATCAGACACATCATAGTATAACAATTACATTAATGGCCACTGTCATTATTTACAACACTTAAAACTAATTAACATTTAAAAACTCATTTACAGAATCAAATGAATGTTGCAGTAAAAAGAGTTTTACTCCCTTTTTAAAATGTATAAGGCTCTTCATTTGTTTAATATTTTCTGGTAGCCTGTTGTATAATACCTTTATTGATAGCACTAGACCTGAAGATTTCCGTACTACAACTTTGAATGTGAAAGTCATCTTTCTGACATGTATTGTATTTGTGAATATCGGCATTTTTGTAATTTTGCATTTGTAGTTTATTTTCTTTTACATGGATCTCCAATTCCAAAATATACATACATGCTGGAGGTAATATTTGATGTTTTTTGAATAATGGCCTGCAAGATGTTCTGTTATCCACCCCACTTAGTATCCTTATCGCTCTTTTTTTAAGTTTATGGACTCTATCTGCCTTTTCCCTCCAGAACACTAGCCCATATTGTAACTGACTGGGAAAGTAACCATAATATATATTTCTCAATGCTGCTAAATTTATTAAGCTTTTCAAATGTTTAAGCAAATAACAAATGGAACTCAGTTTATTTATTAAATGTTGAATATGTGTGGTCCATTTCATGTTCTCATTCATATGTAATCCCAAAAATTTTGTTTCATTATTGTAGCTAATGGTTGTTTTATCAAATACTATTGGAGGTTTGACCACATTTCTATTTTGGCAAGTATGGAATGAAATGGCAATAGTCTTATCCTTATTTATAATTAGCTCATTCGTCTGAAACCATGTATGCAGTTTACATAGAGTATCATTGAGTTTGTGAAACCATGTATGCAGTTTACATAGAGTATCATTGAGTTTGGTCTGCACGCTTTCTTGATTGTTTCCTTTTATTAGGATGTTAGTGTTATCTGCAAATAAAATAACATCTGTGGAATTAATGGCAGTTGGCAAATCATTTATGTACAACGAAAATAACAAGGCGCCCAGGACTGATCCTTGTGGAACACCTCGCCTAACTTCTCTCATTTTGGACTCAACTGTATTTAATTTTTATTTATTTTCAAACTGAAGTTCTACAAACTGTTTTCTATTGCTTAAATAGGACTTAACCCAATTATTCATAATACCCCTAAAATCATATTTAATTTCCTGAGTAGTGTTTCATGATCTAAAACATCGTATGCTTTCGTTAAGTCTAAAAATAAACCCACAACTACTAATTTTTTATCAAGAGCTTCTTGAATTTTATTTATTAAATTGTCCATGGCTGTTATGGTAGATCTGTTTTTTCTAAATCCGTTTTGGGCCTCTGAAAGAATATTGTATTTTGAGATGAATGATATCATTCTATTATGAACCAGTTTTTCAAATATTTTAGAAAATGATGATATGATTGATATTGGTCTGTAATTTTCTCTTTTATTCTTCTCCCCTTTTTTATAAAGTGGCTTAATTTTTGATACTTTTAACTTATCTGGAAATACACCCGATTGCAATGATGCATTATAGAGACTGACTAGTGGCTTAGCTATTTGATGATAACATCTGGTACTTCATCAACTCCAGATGAATATTTGGCCTTCATACCCTGGACTACACCTTCTAATTCCAATTCCGTAACAGGCAATATAAACATTGATTGACTGCATTGCTTTATGTTGTCACCATTCTCCTGACACCCTATATGGTTAATATTTTGGGCTACTAAGTTTTCTGCAATGTCTGTGAAATAAGCATTAAAAGACTCTGCAATATCCTCTGGATTTGTGATTATTGTTGTTGTTGTTATTGTTATTATTATTGTTATTATTATTATTGTTATTATTATTATTATTATTATTATTATTGATATTTAATTCATTAATATTGATTTTTGGGACAGATTTTCCAGTTTCTTGGTTAACTAAAGTCCAAAGGGCCTTTGTAATTTTTTTTTATTATTATTATTATTATTATTATTATTATTATTATTATTATTATTATTATTATTATTATTATTATTATTATTATTATTATTATTATTATTATTATTATTATTATTATTATTATTATTATTATTATTATTATTATTATTATTATTATTATTATTATTATTATTATTATTATTATTATTATTATTATTATTATTATTATTATTATTATTATTATTATTATTATTATTATTATTATTATTATTATTATTATTATTATTATTATTATTATTATTATTATTATTATTATTATTATTATTATTATTATTATTATTATTATTATTATTATTATTATTATTATTATTATTATTATTATTATTATTATTATTATTATTATTATTATTATTATTATTATTATTATTATTATTATTATTATTATTATTATTATTATTATTATTATTATTATTATTATTATTATTATTATTATTATTATTATTATTATTATTATTATTATTATTATTATTAATTATTATTATTTATAATTATTATTATTAGTATTATTAGTATTATTATTATTTATTATTATTATTATTATTATTATTATTATTATTATTATTATTATTATTATTATTATTATTATTATTATTATTATTATTATTATTATTATTGATATTTAATTCATTAATATTGATTTTTGGGACAGATTTTCCAGTTTCTTGGTTAACTAAAGTCCAAAGGGCCTTTGTTTTATTGTTAGAGCTTAGTATGAATCTTTCATTTTCCCTTCTTTTGGCTTCAGTTATAATGGTTTTATAGATCTTTCGGTACCTATTGATATACTCTTTGGTCTCATTATTTACTTGTCCATGTTTTTCTAGCCTGGACAAGAACCATAGCCTATTGCTGGATGTAATTTTTCCCTTTGTTATCACCCTTTCTTTTTTGTGATTTAAAGCATTTCTTTTCTAAAGGAAAAGCTATATCAAACCAATACAGAAATGTGTTTATGAAGTTCTCAAATTTTAAATTAACTTCAATTTCATCAAAGACATTATCCCATGTTTGCTTTTCCAATAAAGTATTAAACAGTACAATATTATTTTTACTAAAGTTTCTTTTAGAAATAGTAATGGGTCTATCCATTCTTTTAGATACTCGAGTTTTAATTTGTAGTATTTGTGCCAAGTGATCAGAAAAACCTAGATCTGTGACAGTAGCTTGCTGTTCAGCTTTTGTTTTGTTAATAATTATTACGTCCAGTAATGAGGTTGATCTTGTGACCGAGTTTACTGTGTTAATCAAGTTATAACTAGCGATCAAATCTTTAAGCTTAGTACAAAAGTGAATCGAGAATATATTGACACATTGCTTCACTCACACTGCTAGACATGTTTCAAGAGCTCTTGCTCCTATCAAAAAATCAAAATATTTGGCGCACTTCCTAATGTTCTTAAAGAAAAAGTTGATAATTTCGGTGCTTTTAAAAAAGCTGTTAGAGAGTACCTTTGCTCAAAATCTTTTTATTCTGTACAAGATTATCTGAATGACAAATTATCCTGATAATGCTTCTGTAGCTCTATAAGTAGTATTTAACTATTCCAATGACAAATCATTACTTATAAATATTTGATGCAAGCTGAAAGTTTATTTTTAATCTATATGTATTTAATAAATAACAAGAATGGTATCCATTGCAAAAAGGTTGAGACGTACTGGCATAAGCCAAGTGAAAGCTGGTTTAAAAAGTGTTTCATTTTGTATCAAATATAATTATCCCTGCTTTGTTTTCCATATTGTTGTTCATATTGCCTGGGTACTATAACATGTGTCTTATGTTAACTTTTGTACATATATACGCTATTAAACTTTATACCCCTAGACATGTTCAATGTTCACAGCCTTTTCTGGCTACAAGTGAACCTACTGAACGCAAATCAATCTAATCTAATCTAATCTATCATCAGCTGATACTCGACTAGTGTAAGCTGTAGTGGTTTCCTCTTTCTCCGTATTGTCAATAGATGGCGTGATGTACTTGTCAAAGATGTCCGGTGGTGGAGTTTCAAAATTCATGACTCTATGAAGATTTTTGTTGATGAAGATTTTTTCCCATACAGAAAGGTCTATGGGGTGATTAACATATTTTATTAGAGATGTTTCCAAATTGATGTCAAGTCTAGTATTCAAAAAATGAAAAGCCACTGCTGATTTTTCTGTTTCACCATTTTTAATGTTTCTTATATGTTCTTTAGTTCTGATGTTAATATTTCTTTTTGTTTTTCCTATATAAATTTTAGGGCAAGTTTCACATTTGATCTCATAGATTCCTGGTTTTTCTTTGGTAGTAATTGAATTGTTTGGGGGGGGGGGGGCTTTTAACAAATTTCTGATATTAAACCTATTTTGAGGTGCAAGAGTTATGTTGTGTTTTGAGAAGATTTTTTGGAATTTGTTATAGGCTGATGGGTGGAAGGTGAATTTTTTAAAAAGTTTTTTCTCTTTTTCTCCTGTAGGTTCTAGGGTGGTGGTTTCTTTTATTTTCTTAGCTTTGTTGAGTCTGTTAACTGTTTTGTCTACTAAATTTGGGTTGAAACCGTTGGATATAGCTACTTTTTTTATGTGTAGGTATTCTTCTTGATAATCTTCTCTGTTTAGTGGAAAGTTGATCATCCGAAAGATTAAACTGTTGAAAATGGCATGTTGGTGTTGTTTTGGGTTGAAACTGTTGTTCTTAATGTAATTATCTGTGTGTGTCGGTTTCCTGTAAATACCAAAAGTGAGTTTGTTGTTCATTTTTTTTTATCTTGATGCCCAAAAAGGGGAGCACACCACCCTCTTCTGTTTCCAATGTAAATTTTATAGCTGGATTTTGTATATTCAAAAGTCTAAGAGCATCTTGTATGAGTTTTTTAGGTACTATTGCAAAAATGTCGTCAACATAGCGATACCACACTTTGAAATAATTTGGAAAAGTTTTTGTGATATGTGTTTCAAAAGCACTCATAAATAAATCTGCCAAGAAGGGAGACAATGGGTTGCCTATAGCTAGGCCCGTTTTTTGTTTATAGATCTGTCCATTAAAGCTGAAAAAATTTTGATTGATACAAATTTCTGTAAGTTTTGAAAGTTCTTCTATTTCTTCAGGTGTTATTTGTATTGATTCCAGCCATTTTTTGAGAAATGGAATAAGCTCATTGGTAGGTATACTTGGATATAAAGAAATGACGTCAAAGGAAACTAAAGCATCTGTAGAGTTGATCTTTGTGTCCTTCAGGAGATTTAACAATTCAAACAAGTTTTTGATACTTAACTTTTCAGTGTGAGTGAAGCAATGTGTCAATATATTCTCGATTCACTTTTGTACTAATTTGTGCTTCACTGTCCCTACGCTTCTTTCAAGTTTATTCTTTAAGCTTAGTTAGTTTAGCAGTTTCACACATGAAATTTATATTCCAGTCACCACATAATATTACAGTTCTGGTTTTCTGTTCTAAACTATGAAGCATTGTGTCCAACTTAGATAAAAATGTTTCAAAATGACTATCAGGGGATCTATAAATACAAACAATAACTATATTGTGACGCAGACGGCGAACTCGTGTTGCCAATCGATAATGCGGACTGGCGGTGGTGGCAGGGGGGACGCAAGGGGTGGCACCTCCTCCTACCGCGCGAAGGTGCTCGAAGGCTCCAGAATGATTTCCCCCTCCATAATGGAAGAATCGGGAGGTTTCGGGGCGATCGATACAAGCGAGGCGACGGTTAGTTGAGTGGAGGACGTCGCGGCGTGCGGACGTGTAGCAGAGTTGAGTGAGTGACCGTGAGCCGGGCGGACGTGTAGTTGAGTTGAGCGGACGTGTAAAGACGAACTGGCAAGGTTGAATGGTGTAAATTAAATTGTAATTGTGTACATTAAACTGTAATTGGAATAAGGTGGAAATAAAGAACATTTTGGAGTGGTGAATTTGAACTCTCTTTAATTTTACGAACCCACAAAGTCACAATATTATGATTACTGATTTCTATTACAGACATCTAAAATTATTTGTCTTCTTTTAAGTTATTAAATTTAGTTATATTTCTAGTTTTCAAATGTGATTTAACATATATACATGACCCCCCATGCCCCAGCTTTTCCCTACAATATACATCTGCTAATGTGACATGTTTGTAACATGTTTGTGCATGACTCATTTAAACCTAATTTCCTTTCCTTTTTAATTTTGTATGTTGATTAGGCGCTGTGTTCAGGTACTTTGGTGATGAGTATAATGCTGTATGTTCTTAAAATGCTTTCAGTCAAACATTACAGATATTATGTGTTTGGTGGTGGTGATAAAAAATAATAAGAAAAAGCATGTTTTGAGGTATGGTTGTAGTTAAAATGATTTATGTTGCTTTGGTGAGGTTGTTTTCTGACGTGTTCAATGTTCTAGAATGCTACTCTGTGATGGGACCAAAGAACAAAACAAAACAAAAACCAGGTATCTCTGCAAAGATAAAGCCAACATCTGTCTTTCACTGACAAATCTTTATTCTTCTCTGATTGTTATGTAGATTAGTAACTTTATTTATGTAGATTAACCCTTGTTTATTTCAGAACCACATATCACTTATTGGGGTTAATCCTTCACATATCCCAAGCCACCCTTAGGAATTTAACATCTGAACTACCCCTTAGACTTCACATCTGGTGGAGATGCTAAGTGATATTCAAGTACCCCTGATGATAGGCACAGGTTGTGTTCCACTTTGGACATTACACTATGCAGCATTGGTATGGAGAAATGAAAATCTATTGCTCAGGCACTGGCCAGGTGCTGAATATTTTTCAAATCTAATTCAACTTTAAAATTATACTATAAGTAATAAAAAATTACTGAATATTTTCTCACAGTATTTCAAATGAATTTTTTAATAAATGAAGTTTGTACCATGAAATCACAAAATATGTTTCAAATATGGTTTCCTCCTAAATATAAAACTTTTTTTTTTCCCCATCACATAGTGTATTCAGCCAGGAAACACCAATTACATACTACAGGAGGTAGTGTGACATCGGGTCAACTGATCCTAGAGACAATGGTCTCTAAATAATGTTCAGTAAGTTTGTGGCACAATGCTATACTTTAACACTTGCATTCTTTTATAGGCAATAAAAGAACTTATTTATTATTACAGTTATTTAAATGTTGAAGCTAACATCTTCCTTCCAATGTATAGTGAGGCATCCTAATTTTGAGAACTGAAATTCATGTCATCTTACTGTATGTTTTACTTACGACATCTATCAATGCTTTGTAGAACAGCCTGATCAAGTCCTAATACTTGTTGTGGTCCAAGAACAAATTCTTTGGTTTCCATGTCTCGTCCACCAGTTGGAGCAACAGCATCAATAGCATCTACAACAATATCTTCTTCTCCAGCTCCTCCTACTCCACTACAGTCAAGACCAGGGGCTAGTCCATCCAATTCCCCTCCTCCCAAACCTCCTGCCAAAGGTTCAAGAGATTCCTTCATACCACGTCTCTGAAAACATTCATTGAGATTTATTCAGGTATATTTATTTCAATTTCAAGAAAGGTTAACATGCTTTTGAAGAGGAAAAATGGTTAAGCATGAGTATTTTCCTGCTACACAAAATAAAACGATACCTACACTTGTTTCCCTAAGGTAGTTCTCATCATGTGGATCTTCAGGGTCCCCACTTGCTCTCTTCTGAATGTGTACCATTTTTGGACCAGTTACTCCAAACAATTCTGGTTGGAACAGGCTGAGTGGGGCTACAATACATTCATCACCTACCTAAAACAAACCAGTAATTCATTAAAAGCAATGCTCCTGACTTTTTAAATTTTGGCATATCTCTTAATATATAGAACTAGTAGAACAATACACTGTGATATAAAGTAGTTCCAGTGGTTTGAACATTCCGCTTTCTTGAAAGTAATGAGTTGGTAATTCAAAAACAAACATTCCACTTTCTCTCACAAAGTAATTAAAACGTTACAGCACACATCAAACCATAAATGTTCTGAAGAACAGTCAGTACAAGTTAGAGACTATTACCATATCAAGATGTACACTGAGGACAAATGCTATGGCATGCTAGGCACATTGCCTACTGATAACTGATAAGAAATGTCCATTGTACTTTTGCAAAGTGCTTCTCAATGAATACACACAAAATAGGCATGGTGGTTAGAAATGTAAAAGGTAGCTTATGACTGCAAGCTATCAAGTAAAATTAATAAGCTTCCTTGGCCCAAGAAACAGCGGAGGAACTTAAGTTACTGATAGCTCAATTTCCTTAAGTGCAGATAACATTAGGGATTTATTTATATAACAGATTTCCAAAATATGTGAAGAAACTTAGAAGTAAGAACTTTATGAAAAGCAGTCACATATATTTTACAGATAGAAGTGCCTTTCTGTGAAGGATTATCTAAATTTGAAATTATAATATAAGAGCAATAGAAGTGTTCGTATAATTAAATTAACAAGTCAATTAAAAGACATATCCTCTGTTGTGACAATTGAAACCATTATTTGCCAAATTATATAAGTATTAAGTTCATTTACTATGTACAGTGCAACATCCCTATTAATAACATAGTTAAGTCATGGACATATGAATCACACCCTTTCATGAATGTATGCAGGGTATAATGTCACAGTTTTAAAGTAAGGAAGTCACTTCCTTTCTTGGAAGTGTTGAAAACAGTGTTGTTATGATAAATTAACTTTAAAGAGAGTCGATTAATAACACTTTTAAAAGTAAGTGTTGTTTAGTGTTATTAATCGACTCTCTTTAAAGTTAATAAGGAAGTCACTTCCTGCATGTGGGAGGACAATCTCTTTATAAACCTCCTCCTTGATAATAGAGAGAGAGAGACAAATGTTGACATGGATGGAGTGTGAAGCAGAGAAAACAGTTGGTACTTCCCCGGAGTAAGGTCCCGGAAGTCTTGGAGGAAGTGCACGCCGGTACTTCAGGAGGACACCTGGGAGCGAAACGAACGATTGACAAACTACGGCAGCGCTACTACTGGCTGAGGCTCCGAGCAGACGCTGAGAGATGGTGCCGCCAGTGTCACGTGTGCGCGTCGAGTCGCGGCCCCCAGACTAGGAGCCAGGGTAGCATGAAGCAGTACAACGTCGGAGCACTATTCGAACGGATCGCCGTTGACACTGCTGGACCGTTCCCAGTGTCCGAACGAGGTACCTGATGGTGGTCGTGGACTACTTCACCAAGTGGCCGGAGGTGTATGCCATCCCGACTCAAGAGGCAAAGACAATCACAGACTGCCTCGTGGAGCAAGTGTTCTGCCGATTTGGGGTGCCGTTGGAGCTCCACAGCGACTAGGGCACCAATTTTGGGTCCAACCTGATGAAGGAGGCACCAGAAAGACTTGGGGTTAACAAGACCCGCACAGTACCTCTGCATCCCCAGTCGGGTGGTATGGTCGAAAGGTACACCAAGACCTTAGAGAAACAACTGAGGAAGGTCGTGGCCAGCCATCAGCGAGACTAGGACGTCAAGGTGCCACTGTTCTTGCTGGCGTACCGCTCGTCTACACACGACACAACTGGGATGACGCCAGCCAGCTTAATGTTCGGCCAAGAGTTACGCCTCCCTTGTGACCTGGCTTTTGGAAGCCCTCCGGAGGCGAAACAGCCAGCGACCGAGTATGTGGAGAACCTGGTGGACCACCTCCATGACATGTACGAGATGGCTCGCCAGAACATCCAGAAGGCGAGCGACCGCATGAAGACCAGGTATGACAGGCAAGCCAACAGTCGAGGGTTCCAGCAAGGTGACCTGGTCTGGTTTTACCGTCCTACCCGGACCAAGGGACGCTGCCCGAAGCTTCAGCAGCCATGGCAAGGGCTGTACCGGGTGGTGAAGAGGATTAACGACGGAGTCTACCGCATCCAGAAGTTGTGCCTAGGAAAGATGTTGGTGGTACACCTGGATCGCCTGGCCAGCTACAATGGAGCTGTTCGGGACGACCAGCTCTGAGGAGGGAGCAGTGTCACCCAATTATCGGAAGGTACGACCAACGAGAGATGGGTAGGGGACAGGAGGCATTTAGTCCACGCCCACCCATTTATCTTGTAGCGCTAACTGAAGGGATTCGCAGGCCACGGTGCCGTCTCTTTCCCCTCCCCCTGAGTTCTGGAACATCCAGGATATTTCATCTAGCCCGGAACCTTCTAGATTGGCCAGTTGGTCCTATATAAGCGACACGTCGGGCTGGAGGAGAGTTCAGTTCTTGGCGAGCAGCCGTGAGGAGTGCCGAGTGAGTGAACGGACCGGAAGACTGTGTACGTGTATCAGAGGAGTTGTACGTAATGTGAGTGAAGAGTGGACCTGTGACAGACGAACTGGCGAATTGTAATTGTGTGCACTACATAATTCTGTGTAATTGGCAAGTGTTCCGTAATTCGGTGGAAATAACGAACATTTTGAGTTTGTGCAATTGGACTTTGAATTTCATGAACCCACAAAGTCACAATAAAATATGGTAAGTGAAAGAAGACTTTGGCAAAGAGGGGAATATTTTTCTAGTTGGTAATGCTTTTGTTTGTAAAAAATAAAAGAAGGTGTATGTGTTCTGTAAAAGTTTGTGTCTGTACTTTTATATTTAGTTAATAACCCGGCCCATTATAACTTCAGGTTTTTTTCCCTCACCTTTTAAACCTTCTTCGGACTTACACAAACATTTAAAGACCAAAATTAGGCAAAGGGGTTCAACATTCTCAAGTTTTTGTGAGACTAACAAATGCCAGTTCATTTTTACATATTGTTATCCAATCCGCAAACTCTACGGTGTGTATCCATCAATAAATGCAGGGGAAAGCCGGTGGAGGGGGGCGTGTGGCATTGGTACCGCTTGCAGAGGCGTGACAGAGTGGAGGGAGGAGAAACCACAGGGGTGGCTGAATCTTTGTTTGCGCCTCCTCCTGCCGCCTGAAAGAATGCGAAACCTCGAGAATGTTTTCCCCCTCCATGGTAAAGAATTCTCTAGAAACATTTAGTCACCGATCGATAGAGGGACGATGCGACCGAGAGTTCAGTTCAGTTCTTGGCGAGCAGCGTGAGGAGCGCCCAGTGGGGGAACATAACTGCGTGCAGTGAACCTGTCACAGACGAACTGGTGAATTGTAATTGTGTGCATTACGTAATCCTGTTTAATCGGCAAGTGTTCCGATTGTAATTTGGTGGAAATAAAGAACATTTTTTGAGTGGTGCAATTGGACTTTTCATTTTCACGAACCCACAAAGTCACAATATAGATAGATACAGGCCGAGTAATGTACTCTGAAATCCTACCAGTCAATAATTTGATAAATAAGTTCATAGTTAGTCAGTTTATTCATCCTTTATAATCATACAATGTACTTTTGCATAATGACATAGGACACATCGTTTATGAGCATTGAATTACAATAAACGATTGAATTAC